>OX459061.1:1754261-2284051 GCA_949775005.1 Orthosia gothica | reverse complement strand
GTATCTACGGTCGGTGAACAGGCAAGGCTCAGTTAAGGTACATCTTCTTGCATCTAAAAATCGTGTAGCACCAATAAAGCCCACTACCATTCCACGTCTCGAGCTCTGTGGGGCGTTGCTAGGCGCAAGGCTGTGTGTTAAGGTTCAGAACTCTATTACTTTGCCTGTGACTAGTTGCCGGTTTTGGTGCGATTCAACAATAGTGTTGAGTTGGCTAGCAATTTCACCGAGTCAACTAAAACCTTTCGTGCGCAATCGAGTCAACGAAATACAGGAGAGCACTACAGGTCATACGTGGAGTTACGTGCCGTCTAGAGACAATCCGGCACGTAACTCCACGTATGACCTGTAGTGCTCTCCTGTATTTCGTTGACTCGATTGCGCACGAAAGGTTTGGATCACGCAGGAAACGATGTTCCAGTGACAGAAATCGTCGTTTAGCCATTTCATATGACTCACCTAAAATGTTAGGATTTTCCTTTAATGGAATTTTGACAACAAAACGACCCTGATCATCCCGAGTAGTATTGTAACGAAAACTTTCTTCGCACGCACGTTCCTCCTGTGACAAAGTATGTTTGGATGATACAGAATCTATTTCCCAAAACCTGTTTAGATTATTATTTAGTTCATCCATAGACACGTTGCAATAGTGTGACTGTTTATTAGAGAATGAACGCAATGGAACTGGTCCTGAAAATATCCATCCGAGTCTTGTTGCGTGAAGTTTGGGTTGATTCCTACCTAGATTCATAGATGAGGAACCTAACACATTCCAAAACACTTCCGCGCCAACAAGAATGTCAATTACAGACGGAATATGGAATGTTGGGTCAGCTAATTGAATGTCTGTTGGAATGTTGATTTTTTCAAAATCTACAGCTGAAGACGGTAATATCCTCGTAATTTCAGGTAATATCATACAAGTGATAGTTTCCCTGTAGCCACCATTCCGAGCCTGAATTGTAAACCTACAAGACTGTGTGCTATTAGATATTTGCTTATTTATACCTGATATTGTGGAGTTAGCGTTACGTCTAGGCAATCCCAGCTTGTGACACAGTGTTTCAGTGATAAAATTGGCTGTGCTACCGTTATCCAGAAGGATCCTGGCGTCGAACTTCTCACCTCGGTTGCTGACCACTGTCACCAGAGCTGTGGAGAGTAAAACAGAACGGACAGTACTTTCTACAGTGTCACTTGATAATACAACGTTTTCAGAAGTGCCCTTTTGTAATTGTGCACCTCCAGAAACGTCAGTTAGTGAGCTAGGTAAAGCAACACTAGGCATTGGATCTTGTACATTTGGATTAGACTGTTCTACGTGTAAAAGCGTGTTATGTCTGCGATTACAATATTTACAGTGGGACAATTTACAATGTTTACTTGAATGACCAGGACGTAAACAATTAAAGCACACATTAAGCTCCTTCACCTTTGCTAAACGATTTTCTACTGACAACTTACGAAACTCATCGCACACAAACATAAAATGATCCCTTTTGCACAACGGACATTTACAATCTTTTGAATATTTTTTATTATTAGTTTTGTTTTTGTTAATATTATCGCTTTTGTTATTACTCTGTATATTTACTATGTGACTGTTAGTGCTGCTGTCTATTTTTTCCTTTGCCGATTCGCTATGCTCAACTGTTTCTAACAAATTAGCCCTCCTACTAACAACGAACAAAATTCTGACAAACTAGGTGATTTGGGTAAGGTATTGCTATATTGTTCCCAGTCTCTGTTAGTGACCTTGTCGAGTCGACTACTCATCATAATCACCACCAGTGTACTCCACTGGTCAGTGGGCTCGTTCAGCGTTTTCAAAGCTCTACTTTGTTTATTTATATTATCTATGAACTGACGTAAAGCTACACAAGACTCTTTATGCACTGCTGGTATATTGAACAAAGCCTGCACGTGGTTATTCACTAAAAGCCTACTATTGTCATATCGCTCACATAGCAAATCCCACGCCAATTGATAATGCTCGCCTTTGAAATCAATGTTTTTAATAATTTGTTGAGCATCTCCCTTGAGCGATGCACGTAAATAATGAAACTTGCTAATGTCATCGATTGCACTACTACTATGTATAAGCGAAAGATAAGTATCTCTATACTCTAGCCAACATTGATAGCTACCATCGAAATGAGGTAAGTCAATTTTAGGTAAGCGTACAAAATTTTGACGGAACGATGCACCTGCGTTTTTGTCTGCTGAGCCCGCTACAGACCCGCCATCAATGCTGGCATCAGCGCTGATGAGCAAGCTGCGCGCCTGAGCTGCCACTGCGTGGTACCGCTCCTCAAACTTGGTACGTTCCCCGTACGCCTCGTCTGGCTTGTCCGAGAGCACCTCGATCTCCAACTGCAAATGATCAAATTCATCATATAGGGCATCAAATTTACTAAGACGACCCTCCAGCTCAATTCGCTGTAAGCTTGATATTGATTCGCAGCTCATAAGCACGTTTACATAATTGCAGAAGTTCGTAAGCTTAGCTTTCATAGCACTGCGTTTTCTTACTAATAGTTCCTCATTGGCCATTATAAGAAACTAGTTATAAATAGGAATAGTAAAAAAATATGTGTGAGCAAGTGGGTATAATGACTAATAAGTAGCAAACAGATGTTTTTTGCAATGAATAGGCGCGTGACCTTGAAGCTCGCTCGCTAACAAAGAAAGCGTCAGCCGGTGCGATGATAAGAAACCGGTTTCATGCAGCTTTAAACTAATATGAACACACTATACAAAGTTGTAAAATAATCACTTATTGACTCAAATTTGAATCTGAACTGAAAACGGTTGCAACGGAAATTTTTGAATTTTGAATTCCAACTGGGATTTTAATTGAAAGGATTTTGGAACGATACACAAAAATGCTTATCTTTATCCACAAGGCGGACTGTATTGATTCCCACGAAGCAAATAGATGTCTCGGCGGGTTCGACCAACGTAGTCGAGACTTGACCACCGTCGACGTGAAGACCTCGGGAACTTGTAGACGTCCTCTCCTCGCTTATTCTAGGCGACTCCAACTCCAAAATGGTCTGCCGTTGGATACAGCTTGTAGTGACACGGCGCTTTTGGAGACTCGTCGATCAAAAGCCACCAACGTCGCCTGTACTGCCACCGCGCGAACGTCTTCTTTGTTCGTAAAAAATACGTTACGCGGATTTAAAATTGAAGGTCGAAGGACCAATGTGTTTAGGACCTAATTAAAGGTTTATAAAATGAGACTAAAGTGGACTGTAAAACACTTATATTATGGTTCTGAAGGACAGTATAATGTTGGAAATGACTTAGGACAAGTAATGTGCGCGCGCGTCGTCGACCGTGCTCGGTGGTGGAGTGCGGTGCGGGCGGCCAGCCCGCTGCCGCGGTGTCGTCCCGCGCCGCGCCGCGCCTTGTCTATGATTCACGTCTTGTCTGCGTGAACACTTATAGATTCGTCATGTCTGTCTGTCTGTCTGTCCGTCCGTATGTCACAGCCACTTTTTTCCGAAACTATAAGAATTATGCTGTTGAAATTTAGTAGGTAGATGTATTCTGTGAACCGCATTAAGATTTTCACTCAAAAATACAAAAAAAAAACAATAAATTTTGGGGGTCCCCATACTTGAAACTGAAACAATTTTTTTTTTTACCTTCATACCCATACGTGTGGGGTATCTATGGATAGGTCTTCAAAAATGATATTGAGGTTTCTAATATAATTTTTTTCTAAACTGAATAGTTTGCGCGAGGGACACTGCCAAAGTGGTTAAATGTGTCCCTCCCCCCCCCCTGTAACTTCTAAAATAAGAGAATGATAAAACTAAAAAAAATATATGATGTACATTACCATGTAAACTACCACCGAAAATTGGTTTGAACGAGATCTAGTAAGTAGTTTTTTTTTAATACGTCATAAATCGTAAACTGCAATTTACCAAGTACGGAACCCTTCGTGCGCGAGTCCGACTCGCACTTGGCCGGTTTTTTGAAAGATGTGTTAAACTTTTTCCATCAATCGGCCCAAGCAAACCTTTAATGCACGTATTGCATTAAATTTTTTTTGGCTGTCGAACAAACAAACTTTCTCGGCAAAAGGGGCTTCAATCTTATCAATTAAATCGTTACTAAAATTGGTAAAATTGACTTCGTCAATAGCGTCACTGCTATTGTATTGTCGTACGGTTACTAGCTCTTACGGTTGAAGCATTATTTTTTTCCAGTGCAGATGTGCCATTCAGTATCGAAATTTTACCAATGGAATGCAGTTCGTGCCGGTTCCGTTTGTGTTAATTCTGTATTAACAAGATTTTTTTTCTAATACATTGCTTCAAACTGAGAGCTTGAGGGATTATCGCAATAACCACCATGACTTCTTACAATCGAAAAAAAAGAGTTCGATGTGATCTTGACTTATCCTGTGGAGTCGAATATATTTCAGGCCATTTTTTTGTTTTTATATTATATCTTGGAAGATAGACTTGGTGCTCCCAATACAGATCAAAATGCCCAAAAAACCTGTGTATAATTTAATTTTGTATGACTCCCCATTGCGGTTTTTTACATAGGCCGATAAGCTCAATAAAATTTTATAGAGTTTAATGCTCTTTTAAAACGATTTTGACGTGACCGGGAATCCAATATATCAAAAACGTCGTTTATCAGTGAAATGAACTTCGAAGTTGCAGTTGATCCTTTAAACTCCGGCAAATCCATTATTTTTTTCATAAAACACTAGTGAGTGAGCAACACTTGCGCTGAACAATTGTGCTGCAAGTCAAACATTCATTATCTTTGTTTTATAATAGACTAGCTGACCCCCGTGGCTTCCCTCCTGTCAAAATGATAGCCTATGGTACTCGGGAATATTGTAGCTTTCCATCAATGAAAGAATTTTTTAAATCGGTAAAGTAGTTTCGGACCCTATTCGGTACAAACAAAAAATATTTCCTCTTTATAATATTGGTATAGATTGATTTGCTTTTAACTTATTAGCCATGAAAAATAATTCTTCTTCCTGGATTTTATGTAATGCCTCCCCAATTAACCATTGAATTTTATTTTCACTGTCATCGTAAAAAACATTTGTAGTTACAAAAAGTGTTTAAAAATTAATTTTAACATATGACCTCGGGTCTAAAAAAGTAAACTCTTTGCCCCGTTGTAGGATCTAAATGGTAGTTTGCAATTTATTTGCAACTAAGCAGCAACCTAGTTCTGTTGCCATCGCTAAATTTGCTTTTGCGCCGTTACACGTTAATGTTTTTATTTCCACTCCAGTTTCATGTACTAATTTAAAGGCTTTAGTTACAAGCTGAGCTTTTAACTTATCCTTTAACAAAAAAATAGCCGATTGGGACTTTCCATGGAGTATTAATGCCTACTAATAGAAATACTAGGAAATCTGTTGCTTCATCTGTATTATTTGTTAAAAAATCAAAACCATAATCAACGTACCCGAATCGTCTATCACCATTCGGACTGTCATATGGTTGTGTCTGTATACTAAAATAAAGCTGCTGCGCACGTGGACTTGTACTTTGACAGAGGGTAACGCCTGCGTATGGCTACTCCCCTCCGGTCCGCCGGTGGTCCGTGTTGCTCTATGGGTAGGTTCATACAGAATTAAGCGGGGTACATTCATACTGTATGAATTACAATACACAAGAAAGAATTAATAAATAAAAATCGTTTATTCTTAGGCATGTCACCCATATTACAAATTTACAATTAAAATGAATCGGACATCATTTCTTTCTTTTTTTCTTTCTTTTTTTAAAAATAAACGTTGCCCCACTCTAGGAATTTCTTCCTGTATCGTGGGTGCGTTTACAAACATATAAACTCACATACACAAACACCCAGAGCCGGATCAACTATCTGTAGATCATACAAATATTTGTTCGGTGCGGGAATCGAACCCGCGACACGCAGTGCAGCAGCCAATCGCTCAACCACCGCGCCAAACCGTCGCGCCCCAACATCACAATAACACAAAATTAAAATTAATAATAAAAAAATGGAACATGGAAAAACTGTATGAGGCTGCCCCACCTTCCCCTAATTGTCTAGTCTATCTGTGGCTTTAATAAGTTGGATTCGTATTTCATTAATATTGTTGTCTATGTCTGTTAGTTCAATGTTCTGCAGGAATGTATTATAATGAGTTTCATGGGCCCTAGTTTGATGGGCAGTAGTTCAGGTCCGTTCTCGTGTCTTTCTAGATTGATCTCCTGTGCCCATGGTAAGCTTAGTGACAGCATCAGGGGTATCCTGAAACAATTTCGCAGTTTTAGGGACGCACTTTAGTCTAGATTTAGCTATTGGTCTCTTGTTCTTGTAAGTATAAATGTGGATAGGTAACTTAAGTAGGACGGTATTTTGGCTATATCTGGATGCGAGTTTGGATCTACTAGCGGAGGGATTACTGACGAATATTTGTTGGTCGGGTTCATAGTCATCGAGAATAACTACAACATATAAGAGATTCTAACTTTAAAATCTAGCTAGATAAATCAGAGTTCTTAAAACTCGAAACTGCATACCTAGCAGTTTCGAGTTTTAAGAACTCTGATTTATCTAGCTAGATTTTAAAGTTAGAATCTCTTAACCTCTGGAATACTTTATCTAGGTTGTTCATGTGTTCCTGGAGAGAAGTACTGAACACGATTGTCATCGAGATAGACAAGACATATAACGTTTTGGAGTCCTCTGTGTACGTTATCTATCACTCGTTGGAACGTGGAAGGGGAATTTTTAAGTCCTATGGGCATTCTCAAGAATTCGAAGTGCCTATGTTCAACATTAAAGGCGGTCTTGGGAATGTCACTAGGGTTCAATTCCACTTGGTGGAAACCTGATGCTAGGTCAAGAGTAGTAATATATTTTTATCGTTTAGCTTCTGAAAGTCAATGACTTTGCGTCATTTCTGTTTTGCCTGAGGCGTCACTTTTCTTTGAGATCACCCATTTTGGTGAGCTCCATGCGGATTGAGACGGCCTAATGATTCCCTGATCGCCAACCCGCATGCCCAGCGTGGCGATTATGGGCAAACCCTCCAATGACAAGTCAAAAGAAACCACGGCCCCCAGTTCCCGGCCGCCCTGCTGTTATTGCTGATTATGGCGGCGGTCACGGTAGCGGCAGGGCACTCGGGGGTGCGAAGAATCTCCGGGTTACGGACTACGGCCGCCAAAATCATAAAACCCAACTGACCTTGGCTACGTACAACGGACGCACGTTACGGCTCGACGAACACCTCGTGCAGCTCGAACAGGAGACCGAAAATGTAAGGTGGCACATTCTGGGGTTGTGTGAAGTCCGAAGAGACGGGGAGGACACAATAACTCTTGAATCAGGACACCTTATGTATTTCCAAGAAGGAGACCAGCTATCCCAAGGCGGTGTCGGGTTCCTGGTTAACAAATCTATCTGTGGCAACGTTGTGGAAGTCTCCAGTGTGTCGAACAGGGTAGCGTACCTCATAGTGAAGCTAACCGAGAGGTATAGCCTCAAGGTTGTGCAAGTCTACGCACCGACCTCGGCGCACTCGGACGACGAAATGGAGGAAATGTTCGAGGACATTCACAAGGCCTTGCACTCCACCACTAAGACCCACTACATCGTTGTCATGGGGGATTTTAACGCTAAAGTGGGAGTACAGAATTGCAGAGAATCGGTAGTAGGATCCTACGGGTTTGGCAGCAGAAATCATAGCGGGCAAATGCTTGACAACTTCCTAGATAAAGAGGGGCTTTTCGTAATGAATTCCTTTTTTAAGAAACAGCCCCAAAGGCAGTGGACGTGGCAAAACCCCGACACTATGACCAAAAATGAGATAGACTTCATCATAACAGATACAAATCATATATTCAGGGATGTCTCAGTGATCAACAGGTTTAATACCGGCAGCGATCACAGACTTGTTCGAGGCTCTCTGAATATCAACTTCAAGCTAGAGAGAACTCGTTTGATGAAGTCTAGGCTCCGTCCAAACATGCTCCAAACTATGTTGGGATCTGAAGCGTTCCAGTCAGACCTGCAGAACCGCAGCCTAATTGTGTAAGTTAATTCGCCAAACGAAACAAAAACACACACATACACAAATAAGTTGAATAAAGATTCAACTTCTTTGTGTATGTGTGTGTTTTTGGAACAGAACTAGATTGTTTCCTTTGCCGATTTCACTTACACAATTAGGCTGCCGGTTCGCTGTCGTGGAAACCACAGATGACGTTGACCAGACGCTCGACCAAATGGTGCAAATCCTCAGGGAGGAAGGTACGAGATTTTGTAAGATGCGGCGTACGGGCCGGAAGTCTAAACTTTCGGAAGAAACTCTAAAGCTCATGACGGAGAGACGTCAAAAACCACCAGCCACTTCGTCAGAACAGCGGGCACTCAACAAACTAATTAGGAAACTGGTACGACGCGATCTCCGACGATCCAATACGCTCTCTATAGAGAAAGCGATAGAGCAAAACCGGGGGTCCAAAGTGTTCTTCCAGCCACTTGGGAGGAGCCATCTGACGAAGCTGGCTAAATCGAGTGGGGATATTGTCGTTTCGAGGCCGGAGATTCTTTCGGAAGTAGAAGATTTCTACAGCCAACTGTACGCATCGCATGCATCTCGACCTGATCCCGAAAATGAGGATTCTAGAGCCACCTTAACCCGCCATTTTACAGAAGACCTGCCCGAAGTAAGCCAAGATGAAATTGAGGCGGCTCTCAAACAGCTTAAAAATGGAAAAGCCCCTGGCGAGGACGGGATTACAACCGAGCTCCTGAAAGCGGGAGGACGTCCGGTATTGAAGGAGCTTAGGGAGCTCTATAACTCTGTCCTGTTCTCTGGGAGAACTCCAATGGCGTGGCAGAGGTGCGTGGTCGTTCTTTTCTTTAAAAAGGGTGACAAGACCTTTTTGAAGAATTACAGACCCATTTCGCTTCTTAGTCACCTATATAAGTTGTTTTCGAGAGTCGTCACAAATCGTCTAGCGCGAAGACTCGACGTTTCAGCCACCGGAGCAGGCCGGGTGCGGAGGAGGATACAGCACCATAGACCATATCCACACAGTGCGGCAAATTATACAAAAGTCCGAAGAGTATAATCGGCCCCTGTGTTTTGCTTTTGTGGACTATGAGAAGGCTTTTGACTCCATCGAAACCTGGTCTGTTCTGGAGTCTATGCTGCGATGCCAAGTTGACTGGCGATACATCCAAGTGCTGAGATGTCTTTATGAAAACGCAACAATGACCGTCCAAAGTCAGGACCGGCAAACTAGACATATCTCACTGCGCCGAGGCGTTAGACAAGGGGACGTAATTTCCCCGAAATTGTTTAGTAACGCGGTAGAGGATGTGTTTAAGACGCTGGAATGGGAAGGACGCGACATTAATATAAACGGCTCTCACACTTGAGATTTGCGGATGACATCGTCATAATGGCAGAGTCACTGCAAGACTTGCAGCAGATGCTGGATAGCCTGGCTGATTCATCTGCACGCATCGGTCTCCAATTCAATTCAATTCAATTTATTTCATCACATATAAATTTGAGTACATGATTATCCTTTATACTACCACATACATAAAGCAGGTGAATGAGGTGAGCTGCAGCAGAGGGCAGAGCAAGACCCAGCCCTGCGCTAGGAGCTAACCTGTGTTACAGGCGCTGGGCACCTACTCGACCGTCACACTTGCAACACACTTACAAACATCGAAGTAGCATAGAGGGTTTAAGACTCGCTGATTTCCCAGCTTAGGCAAGCCTGTACATAGGGAATCAGTATATTAACATTAAAATAATTTAAACTTACACGATCAATTCTACCAATATCAAAGTAATTCAAATTTAGCTGATATCTAATTGAATTCGATAAAATTTAAATAAACAAAATTCAACACAATGCAACACAATTCAATACAAATCCAATAACATATTTAATAAAATTCGATACAATTCAATACAAATTCAATACAATTCGATATAATTCAATAAAACTCAATACGATTCAATCCAATTCAATAGTTAATGATATTAAAATAATTTATATTAATACAATTATAATAATAAGTGCCACATTTACATTGTGTAGGGGTGTGTGGGTGCGTGTGATGTGTGAATGTGAGAGGACGTGAGTGCAGATGGGTTAATGGGATTACTTAGGTACCGATGTGGATTTATATAGGTTGTATTTAGTGCGATTATTTCATTTTATAATCATACTTTTCTAGAGATTTCACAAATTTATTGATTTACCAGTTTTTCAGTTTCTATGTAATCTAATTGTAAAAGCCAAGATTTTAAAATATTTTTAACTTCCTTCTGTTTTAATGGGTAAAGTTTTAAAATTTTGTTAACTTTGTTGTATAAGATGCCGCTAACAACCGTGTAGTGCCGTTTAGCCATAGTCGTTCTGTGTCTTACTGAGGGGCAGACTATATCCGATCGACGTTTGTTTTGGTATATCGAAGGGTCATAATTTAAACTTGTGTGTTTCTTGGTTATAGTCTGCTGTACAAAAAGTTGTCTCACCGTCAAGACAGCTGTATCATTGTAAAGCCTGGAGGTGGGGTACCGAAAGATCTTTTTTGTCATGACTTTGAGTACGGCTCTTTGCGCTCTTTCCAGAGGCAAGAGTAAAGTTTTGGCAGCGCCACCCCAGGCAGTAATGCAGTAAGATACTATTGACTGGCATAAAGCATGATAGGTCATCTTAAGTGTTTCCAAATCAGCAGCATTACGTAGCAATTTAAAAACATAAATTAGTTTCCTGACGCGTGAGGTTAGCGCATCGATGTGAGATTGCCATTTTAATGTTTGGTCTATTTTGACTCCAAGGTACTTTACAGTGGTCACTCGAGATAATGTTGGGCAATCACAGTTGTCAGAAGGTTCCCTACAAGAGTGGGTTTTGATAAAAAAGGAATCTAACGGAGGGAGAGACGAAGTTTTTAGAGCAAAAGCAATTAGCTGAGTCTTATTAATGTTGAGCGTCAACAGATTACTTGACAGCCAAAACAAGGCCCTACTTTAGGCAGTTTCGGCGTGAATTTTCACGTCATTCCATGTGGGACCATGAATAAAAAGTACAGTGTCATCTGCATAAGCAAAGACCCGGCAATTTGGAGATTTTAGTTCACAGAGGTCATTAATGTATATTGTAAATAAAGTTGGGCCCAAAATGCTCCCCTGCGGATCCTCCGGATGAACTTGGACAAAACCCAGGTTATCAATTCACAAGTCACTCCGGGATCGATTGTGGTCAATGGCGGTGATCTCAAAGTTGTTCGAGAATACGTTTACCTCGTTTTCATTAACATCGCGATTTTTAAGATAGTTAGAAGGTGGTGGATTACCCTGTAGTGCCCAATTACAGCTGTTGGTAGCATGTGGGGGCCTGGGCACAAAGTGGTTCACGCCGCTCATCGGCTTGGGACCGTTATTCGGCGCTTGGGGGCATTCTGAATCCAGAACCACCCTGATTATTACTAGGCGGTGGCTTTCTGAATATCTGTTGTGCGCGGGGCGGGCCGCGTTGTGGCATGTTTATTTGGATTAAAAGGCATTCCGGGTTGGTACTGAAATGGCCAAGACCGGGGCATAAATTGCGGTCCTTGTGGTCTAAATGGACCGAACATGTCAAAAAGATTAGTCCTAAACGGAACAAGCTACTTGGATGGACCTTTTTTTTTTTTTAAATTATAGGCTCGCGCTTGACCACTATCTCACCTGATGGTAAGCGATGATGTGGTCGACGGTGAAGCACGCTTGCCTAGAAGCAACCTATTCACTCTTGACTTAAAGACTCCTAGATTGTAGCTATCGGAAAACACAGACTCCGGCAGGGAATTCCACTCCTTAGCTGTACGCATAATGAAAGTATTTCCAAAACGTTTAATGCGTATGGGTGGTATGTCTACCATGTGGCGATGGCGCATCGCCGTACGTCTTGTAGACTACAACTATATATTCCACCAAGCCCGTTTCATCATCGGACTACAAGTTGTAGTCCGATGATGAAACGGGCTTGGTGGAATTAGATCATGCAATTCCATCGCACACTCCCCGAAATGCAACCGATAAAAGACCGACAAGCTGGCAACTCGGCGACGATGTTCAAGGCTCTGGAGCTTTGACTTAACCAGTGCCTCATCGCCGATGAGCCTTTTGGCCCGCTTTTCGATCGACTCTAGTGCATCAAGCTGGTATTTGGCGGATCCATCCCAGAGATGAGAACTCCATGCATAATCGAACTTGCGCTTGATACAAGCTGAGCAGCTGTTCTGGCGTGAAGTACCTTCTAACCTTTGCAAGGATCCCCAATGTATGGGCCAAAATTGAGAGTCGATGTCAACGTAACGCCAAGAAGCTCAAGATGGTCAGTTATTGGCACGGTCACATCTCGGAAAGTTGGAGCCGGTTGAAATTGGCTCTTTTTAGCGGAAAAAAGACACGCCTGGGTTTTAGCAGCATTAAACCTGACCAGATTGGCATCGCTCCATTCGGAGACTGCCTGCAAGGACAGGTTCAAGCGCTCCACCATGGCCTCCCGCAGACACTGGATCTGAGGTCCGGTAGCTCGAGCGTTGGACACGTATCTATCAGCAACAGTGCTATCGTCTGCATACCCAAAGGTTTTAGCAGATCGTTAATGTGAAGCAAGAATAAAGTTGCCGAGAGTACCGACCCCTGAGGGTCCCCGGCATTAATATCCAATTGGTCCGACGAGCAGCCATCGATAACCACTCGAATGGACCGATCTCTCAGGTCTGCAATCCAATCACACAGACCACCGGGCAAACCGAATGAAGACCCTATCAAAAGCCTTCGATATGTCCAGGGAGACGGCAAACGCTTCCCCGTGCTTCTCGATGGCCTCACTCCAGATGTGAATGGCATACGCTAGAAGATCCCATGTAGACCGATTTCGGCGGAAGCCGTATTGGCGGTCACTAAGGATATCGTTTGCTTCTAGGTATGCCAGGAGCTTTATATTAAGTTTTAGGTTACATATATGGGTCTGTAGTTGGCCGGGTCAGCTCGACTTCCCTTCTTGGGCACGGGCTGGACGCTAGCTTGCTTCCAAGCATTCGGCACTTTTCCAGCCTCATACGAAAGGCGGAATAGGCGTGTCAAGATCGGAGACAGTTCAGGCGCACAGGTTCTAAGAACAATTGCTGGAATGCCATCAGGGCCGCTAGCCTTGTTCACGTCAAGGTGGCTCAGCATCCTACGGACGTCCTTTTGGTGGATACGAATGTCCGACATACTCGTCTCGCATCCATCAGGAGAAGGAGGGGGCTGCGCGTCACCAGGATTCAGACGTGAAGATTCCGCAAAAAGAGAGGCAAATAAATTTGCCTTCTCCTCAGCGGAGTGGGCCAGCGACCCATCGGGTTTCAGCAGTGGTGGTAGTGAGGGACGGCAAAAGTTCGACTCGACCGACTTAGCCAGGGACCAAAACGCTTTACTTCCTGCTGGGTAAGAAGCAAGTTTGGCCCCTATTCGGCCAATGTGGTCGAACCGAGCCCTTCGCAACACCAGCTTGCAGGACTTGGCAGCCCTGTTGAAGGCCTTCTTCTTCCGTGCCACGTCACTCACCTTGCGCGATCGAGCTCCGACCCAAGCCAGGTACGCCTCATGTTTAAGCGCGTCAGCGCGCCTACATTCGGCGCCAAACCATGGCCGGTCAACGTTTTTCTTTTTTTCCTCCTGTGCAAACACTACAGCTAACAGCTGATTTGAATTTGTCCTAATAATTTTAATTTTAAATATTAGATTTCATTCATAATAAGGCCTATTTCCAAATTATTAACTAGTTTTAAAGTGTAAATAAGTGTTTTGTGTTGAATTTAGGCACTAAGTGCAAAATAAGTGTAAAAATTTCATTGTGTTTCGTTAACAGTTACCGGCTCAAGTGAATGTTGCTTTTTACCCGACTGCCGAAGGAGGGTAATTCATCTCGGTACCAGGTGTAATACTGTATATTTTTACTTGATATTGGATTGTTTGCGTTTTAATATTTGCCTATAATTAATTGGATCACTTTTATTACGATTACAAGTTGATACCAATGACCTATAAAACGTAAACATAACCTTAATTAGTTTGGTAACAGAGCTTCATTCTTCACGATCTAAATCTCATTTTCCGTTCAACTTATCATCTGTTACTCATTCCACTAGTTACTCTTTTCCAACCTCTTCTTTCTTCTCTTTAATCATGATTATGACTCGCGGGCTTGCCTAGAAGAGACCAAACTCAGTCAGGCTTTGAGCGAATTAAAGGCGTCTCAGGAGCTCTGTGACCAACTGATTAGGGAAAAGGATGAAAACGAAATAGAGTTCGTTAGTGTCCTTGACAGGAATAGCAAACTGAAAACAGAAATGGCTCAGTTATTTAATCAACACACTGATGCCGTAGCAGCCCGGGACAGGCTCCAAGTTGTTGTGGACGGGTTCAGCCAGTGTAGAAATGAGTATGAACAAGCTCTTAGTCACAATTTTTTATTACAACAGCAGCTACATGAGGCTCAAAGTCAGATTGAACAACTAGAAACTACAAATTTAAACATCACTGCCTCGTTGAATCAAAGTCTATTCAATGAATTGGTGCCTGTTGCCTCATCAATGGTTACTGCAATAAACCCCTCTTACACAATAGATTTAACAGGTCATGATGATTCAAAATCAATTAAATCATTGAGGGTAGTTACTAGTAAAAATAAAATAAAAAAGTACATTAAAATTAACAAATACATAGTTAAAACCAAGAAAATGGTCAAAAAACAAAGGTTCTTCATCAAAAATGTAAAACTTAATAGAGAAAGATTGCATCTACTTAAACAATTCGATATGTATTCATATAACTTAGAAAAAAGTACTAGGAAACACCAAACTGACACAGAAGACTTGCAGTATGAACTTGACCTACTACAGGAGAAACTTAGTTCTATGACCATCAAATATACAGCCTCTGAAAACCAAATGTGGGAATATGTATTGGCAATGAATGAGCTGGTGAGCTCACAAACCAACAAATGTGATCAGTGTCAACCACCATCTGTTGAACCCACGCCGGACCATTCATTGACAATATGTGATGCCACCATACCGCAGTCTAGTGCCAGTTTGCCATTAGAAATTACTAACTGTTTGCCTAAAAATAATGTAAATACAGAAATAGTATTATTTTGTGATGAAATTGGAAAGGATCTAGGCCATTTGTTGACAAATAAATATCCAGGACACTCAATTATGAACTACTGTAGATATGCCTGGTTGTTCTTTATGTGACATAATGAAAAAAGTTATTAAATGTAATTTTAACCAGGATACTACATTATTAATATTTATTGGTAATAGGGGTGAACAAAGGAGAATTGCTCCAACAAAGCTTTTTAATTGTGTGGAATTAATAAGCTGAATAAAGCTTTTTAATTCCACACAAACAATACAATTGAAATTTAACAAATAAAGTTAGATTATTATTAGGGAAGTCATCAAAACATTATCAATTGTTAACAATAAATAGATGAATCGATTAAAAATAACAAAGCTATGAATTTATACATAAAAATATCATTACCATATGTACAGTATATTGAGTCAATCTTTTTAATCAATTTAATATTTAATGTCCTCAAATATATTTATGACATATAATTTTAATTATAGTAGCTACTAATTAAACTAAACAATCCATATGAATATAATAAATTGCTAAAGTAATCTTTCTGTTACCTTTTGACGCTTAAACCGCTGAACCGATGAACTTTGGAATGGCAACAGCTTGAGACCGTAGGTAACTATCTTTTGTCCTTTATAGGATAATTTTTATTATGGAAATCTTCCTCAAGGGGGTGGAAGTTTGTATGGAGAATCAATAATTTTACTAGTAAGGCGACCCACACACCAACAATATTATTGCCTGATATAAAAAATTGGCTATTCGTTGTACTAATGTTACACAGACGTAGTTGGGAAAACAGCTAGTTACATAATATATACCTAAATTAACATCCACATGAAACATATAAAACGTCTGTATGCTAAGAGCTTAGTCATTTTCCAATATGTTATTAAATCCTGAGAAAGCTTGTAACTATGGATAAAGTCTCTATCCCGGGATATTGTTTTCAACGTTGCTAATTCTCTCGCCTGACGAGCTCTGTTAAAATCATTAATTTTCTTAGCAGCTTCTAATAAATGTAGCTTTAGTTAAACGAGCCGACGATTTTTTGAATGAATCAATATAACATAATTTAATACAATATTTTATTACTAGCTTCTGCCAGCGGCTTCGCCCACGTGAAAAATGTTTTCTTACACCAAGGGTACATTATATCGGGATGTAAAGTATATATACATTTACATACATATACACACACACATCTATCCATCCAAACTTTCACATTAATAAAATTAGTAACGTTAAAATCCAAGAAGTTACGCGCGAAAATAGTGCATTTTGGATTTGAAAGATAAAAACGAGGCTGTAAGCCAGGCTGCGAGGGTCTTCGGCGCTGTTTTTTCTTACGGAATACCCTACCAAAAAAATGTATGAAAAACTGTCAACTAGTGGCAACTTCCTCGACATTGAGTAGTTCTAACTCACGGCTGTCACGCCTTAGAGCGTTAGTGTCACTATTCGTGGCTTAGCAATTACCAAACTGTAGCAGCGCTGCGCTGAAGGCTGTATCTTTAGACAACAACACGGCGTTCGTTACCTTCGCGCAACGTCAGACCCGCAGCTGTTATGCCGACATGCCATAGTAGAACATTACAAACCCCACAATATAATGTCACTCCGCTTCCGTTTGAAATAAACTCACACATGTGTGTTTTCAGCAGGAAATGAGTTAATCTAAAATAATCGTGTTGCCTGACTTTATCGATGATACAAAAAACTAATTCGTTATCAAGATCGTGACTGTGTACGCTACGCATTACAATAAAATCACAGATTTTTAGAAATTGTTCGAAATTGCTGCCGTTTATATATTCCTTAAAAATTGACGCAAACAAAGTAATGAAGATAGTGAGGTTCTCAACTAAAGCTACGAACGGCGCCCACTTGAATTTGAGCTCTCTCTCACAAATGAATATGCCTTTCTCTATTAACAAATTACATATTACTTCTTTATTATTTTCAATAATGTCCATAAGCGGTTTGTCAATTTTTATTTTAGTTTGTAAAATACTTCGAACATTCACAAAGTTAATGCCATAAAAAATCACATCAAATATGAATTTAATCCAGACAATTTGATTTTCGATTCCATTTGCATTTTTTAATAAATCACAAACATATTCCACTGCAAAGTATTCAGCTAATGTCATGTGTATAAACATGGGGATTTCGTTTGCTACACCACATATCAGACCAGTTTTCTCTCCTCCCTTATCTATACATTTTATCGTCTCCTTGATATCTTGCAAGTCTTTCTCAATAAAAAATTTGTCAATGTGTTGATTGAAAATAGCATAAGCAGCCAGTTTTTTATGCTTTGCTTTACAATCTGCAAGTTCTTTGTCGTAAGCAGTCATAATATCAGGATTATAAATGTCCATTTTGTTTTTATCTTCAAACCGTATCTTTTTTAATTTATTTTCTAAGTATTGTTCGTAAAAAGTAAATGTGTTAACGTCTGTTTTCCAATTGTTACTAAAGCTTCTAACGTCTTTTATACGGGTTATGCAAAACTGTGCCATCAAAAATAAAAGTAAAGGATTGGTATAATTTTTATATTCACCGTTATAATCCCTTGAAGAAAATTCATTTTGTTCCTGTAGGTAACATAGAAGGTTGGTGTGGGAATATTCAACAAGACTTCGATCGAATGTCCAAAAAGTATTGCATGAACATTTAATCCTTTCTATCAAAAAGCAGCTTGCGCTGACGTACATTTCAACAAGAGGTAACTGACATGCTTCCCCGTAGAGGTTTTCTGAATTCATAAACTTCAGGAAGCCATGTACATTTACCATTTGCGTCCTATCAAGTTCCTTCAGTTTCAAATTGGACTTCCAAATTTTATTTAAATATTCGTTCTTTATCTCTCGAGAAAAATGTTGTATTTTATAAGCATCACCAAAAGCTCGTTGTAAAATATTTTCTATTTCAGTATACGACCTGCTAGTGACCCATATTTTATGCTTTTTAGGATGGTTATTGATTACTTCTATACATTTTAAAGCCTCATTTATGTAATGCGGACTGATTTCGTCGAAACCATCAAATAGGAATACCATCTTGCCAACATTAAAAAAATGTAGAAACAACTTCAACTCGAACTCACTCAACTGATCGCCTGTACAATCCTTGAGACACACACAACCATTTTGTTCCTCCAACGAAATTGCCACGTCAGTTTGTTTGCCAAGTTTTATGCGGAGTATAACTTGACACATAAACTTTAAAGTCTCTACTAAGTCGATGGTTGTTTCATCTTCCTTCCACTTGCTAAGTTCTCTCGAGTATTCTAATAAGTTTACTCTTACAATCCATACTTCTGGGCGGTCTTTTTTAGTTTTAAGCGATAAATGAGTAAGTAGAGTTGACTTGCCCATCCCGGGCTCTGCTGTTACAAGTACAACGTCATCTTCTACATCGTAAAGAGTTTTTGGTGAGAGTGTAGGTTCGTTGGTTTTATGAACCATTCTGTCAACATAAAATTCCTTTTTTTCATAATAATCCGTTGAGACAATTAGTTTACCGAGTTGAATTGTGTTCTTACTGATAACTTTGTTTAGAATGTCCCCTTTCACAAATGCTGTTGATTTATCATCTACTATCAAACCTAAACTTACTTCTACGCCTTGAAACATCACTCTAGTAGTCTTCAAGATGCTCTTCTGTGACTCTTCACTCATGTCAATCAGACTATTTTCATCATGTACAGGACTATCTGCTCTTACGAAATAATTCTGTAATGTTTCAACTAACACGGAACTGGTAATAATAATTGATTTTTTGGTTAGAATAATTTTCGCGATGTTTTGTAATGTTTTGATTTCGTTTCTGGAATTTTGTATTTTATCGCATACAAACACAATATTTTTTTCTCCATTTGTATTCTTCAACTCTGTGCCTAATACGATACGAGCTTTCGTTGGTAGATTTACAATATATTCTAGATCTAACACAACGTGGTCCATATTCGTATTCTTGAAATACTGGAGTAGTTTAACAACAGTGATTACGCTGCTCTCGGTAATGATGACAGTACTCGAGTGATCCCGCAAGTTCCAAGAACTCACGACGTCTTTAGTAAATGTGTAATCAATCAAATGTTTTATTTTGCTCATACATATTATGTTCAGTGAGTTCAACAATGGGTTTTCTATAATATCATTTACTGCATTCTCAAATATATTACTGTCTTTTGTAAGATACGGTACCCGTCCTGGCTGCATCCACCATTTCTGTATTTCGTCGTGATATTTCAGAAACATTGCATCCGTTTTAGCTTGAAAGTAGTTCGAGTGATCAAGGTGGTACTCTTCTATTTCTTCTTTTAATATTACCTCTACGCGGTTCTCGTCGGCTTGTTTGCTATAGAATATCAGTCTGCTTAAGAAATCTCTCGCTAGAGTCTCTTCATACTCACTGCAGTCGAAAAAAAGTTTTGGGAACTTGTTTACACTGAAACAAAATCGAATTTCATGCAAATTGTCAATTTCGTCAGTTAACTTTTTATACAGCTTTTGAGCATGATCTCCAAGTAGTGCCCAGTTATCTGTAATCTTCATCAGTTTGGTGTTATCGTCAAGCACAAATAAATTTCCGATGGCTCCAGCTATACCTCCATTAAGCTGCAAGAATCCATTGTCTAAAGAGTTATCTATAGTCACTATGTTACTTACTTTAGACTTGGCCAACAAGTCAATGACTTTTGACGTTAAATATTTTAACCTTCGCGTTTTCTTTGCATCACTGCCGCTTAACATCAGGTCTTTGTTACCAAACGCAGCCGGGACTTTTAGACCCTTTGATAATATTTCTCTTGCAGCCAGATCAAAAGCTTCATTGACAGTCGATCGAGAAACGTCCACTTGATTCAACTGTGAATTGAAGTATTGGGTAGATGTATTTACAAATTCTAGCTGGCCATTGTTATATTTTAGAGCGGTCCCTATCAGTTTACTCAATTTTGTAACGTCAGTGGGCTCGGCGAAGAATTCAGACAATAGATTTTTTACATCAGAGGTTACTATCTTTCGTCTTTCAAGAACCTCTTTATAAAGTGTATCTTTGAATAGTTTGAGATATCGATCTTTTGTATCGAAGAAGTCTTGTCGAAAGGTAGCGACTCGGTGTCCATCTTGTTCAACTGCTGAAATGTCGACAACTTTTTGCGCCAGAATGACATGATAGGTTAGTATCAGCTCATCAGATAGCATCATTTCAAAATGTCTTTCACCACTTATAAAAGTGGCTAGCTGTTTGGCTACTGAGATAGTTTGGTCTTCCATAAATATTTCGCACAGTAACTTTATATCCGCATTACGTTTATAGGGTTGCTTAGCTGTGCCCTCGGTACCAACAAGCTCGTTCAGTTTTGAGGCAAAATCACTGTCAACCGGTTCATTACCAAATGTATCTTTGCCGGATGTGTATATAACGAAGAAACTTTCGGTTTCTTGAAATTTATTTTGAAATAGGTCGTCGTTATAATCCGATTCTAATCTTTCTCTAATTTTCAAATAACTGCGAAAATATTTCATCATATTGATATCAAGAGTCTGTTCGCTGTCGTCTTTATGTTTGGCCTGTATGAACACAATCAGAGGTTTCGGAAATCCTTTCACATTGACCTTGAAGCAAATATCATCGAATGCCCCTATCTCAGCGATATTGGAAGCTAGCTGAAACTCTTCGATACTGTCGTCATTCTTGGCTCTGTAGAATATCAAGCTGAGCAGCTTGGTCTCGTACAGCTGCCCGCGAATCCCCGACGTTCCTTCACTTTTTTTGTACGTTGCAGCAGTCATATTGACTTTAAACTATTTTACTTAACACTGTCTTCAAGGTTAGATATTAACACGGAGGCAGGCGGCACTCGCAGATACGGGAGCACTCGGCAACTTCAAACTTCTAAATGTCCGGCTGACGACCTGAACCTGCAAACAATCAGGCATCTTCATTTACTATGTGACTAGCAACCAAATTCTCCTCGATCTGCTACTATAGAGTCCTATGTTACTTTGGTCATATCGCCCGGAGACAACCAGACAAGCTGAAAAAAATGGTTGTAGCGGGCAAAATGGTATCAGGTCACTGCGATTACAGGTCTCAAGGTGACTATACTGTCCTGAGAAGAGCCAAAGACAGAGTGGCCCAGAAGCAGCTCGTCAGTGACTCCGTCAATGAAAACCACGAGTGGGAAGAGAAAACACTAGAGAATTCTAACATTAAACTGTAGTGTAAGCATTGCTTGACAATACATTTTCTGCAATACAGTGTACATCTCTCTCGCTAATCCACCACTCGATAACCGGACAAGCACATATAGTACACCCTCATTTCACCAGTTACGTTTAAGTTGCAACAGGGACCGAGCCTGTTGCCATCAACCGGCCACAAGACATGACTCTGAGCTGCTACTGAGAAATTCCAGGTAGGAAAACGAACCCAAGAGTAGCAATAGCGCTTGCGAGCACTATACCAATGTGGCACCGCCCTAGGGCCGCAACTGAGCGTTGTCCTCGTACTGAAACGTATTATTTTCTGTTTTCATTCAAAGATATTCGGAACTGCGCAAAGACCTTCATGCGGCGGTGCGTAGGTGAGAAATAACATCCAGATTGTGTGGTGCCCACTGATACATAGACAGGTAGCATTATGATCTAGGGCTGCATGGCTACCGATAGTGTCGGCAGAATGTTCGTTTGTGATGGCCTTATGTATCTTATGTATCTTATGTATCTTATGTATCTTATGTATCTTATGTATCTTATGTATCTTATGTATCTTATGTATCTTATGTATCTTATGTATCTTATGTATCTTATGTATCTTATGGCTTCGCTCCCGTCAACTGGCTACCTACCTCCTACCTACCTACCCTTCCTACTCTACCCTACCCTAACTACCTACCAATTTGTTGAACTATTTATTTGAATAAGAAATAATATAGGTACTTCGTAACCAACTTTTGTTTCTACCGGAGGCGGCGATCTAATTAAAATTTAGAACATAAAAGTTGCTATTGTGATTCAATCTTCAAAGATAGACTTATGCTCATATACTGTCGCGGACTTTTTTTAGAACTATTAAAGAGGAACAATTCCATCATCTATACTAATATTGTAAAGCTGAAGAGTTTGTTTGTTTGGACGCGCTAATCTCAGGAACTACTGGTTGGAATTGAAAAATTATTTTTGTGGTTGATAGTCCATTTATCGAGGAAGGTTATAGGCTATATAACATCACGCTACGACCAATAGGAGCCGAGCATAAATGAAAAATGTTGCAAAAACGGTAAAAAATTATCTGTTTTGAGAGCTTACGTTGCGTGCGCTGCGTAAACGGTTTAAGTTGCGCAAATATCATGTACTAGCTGACCCCCGCGGCTTTGCTCCCGTCAACTGGCTACTATACTACCTACTACCTACCTATCCTATCCTACCTGCCCTACCCTACCTACCCTACCTTACCTAACCTACCCTCTACCCTGCCTACCTATCCATTTGTTGAACTATTTATTTGAATAAAAATTAAGCTACTATACGAATGTAACAAACTTTTTATTCTACCGGCGGCGGCGATCTAATTAAAATTTAGAGCATAAAAGCTGCTATTATGAGTCAATCTTAAAAGATAGATATATGCTCATATGCTGTCGCGGACTTTTTTTTAGAACTTTTAAAGAGGAACAATTCCATCATACATAATATTTGCGGTACTTAAACCATTTACGCAGCGCACGCAACAGAAGCTCTCAAAAAGGAATATTTTTGCCCGTTTTTGCAACATTTTTCACTTATGCTCCGTTCCTATTGGTCGTAGCGTGATGTTATATAGCCTATAACCTTCCTCGATAAATGGACTATCCAACACAAAAATAATTATTCAATTCCAACCAGTAGTTCCTGAGATTAGCGCGTTCAAACAAACAAACAAATAATAAATATTAGTATAGATTATAAATAGGGATTGGTACATATATAGCTCAACAGGTCAGTTATTTATTATGATTAGCGTAACAAGGCCAAGTCACAAGGGAAACCGTTATGTAATCTGGGAATTAGTTTCAAAATCAAAAACTTCACTAACAAACAGTTTAATAATACAATTTATAGTGCTGCTTCTGAGAAATTCCAGATGGAAAAGCCCAATAACTCTGCCCGTACCAGGGATTGAAGCTATTATGCTCAGAAGTAGAGCTTGTGTCCACTAGGCCTACGAGGCAGTCAAAAGAAACAAATAATTATTTAAACAAAGGAGTAACTTCTACACTTACTTGATGATGTTTTGCTTTCTGTGATCTCATAAAACAACTGGTTGTGAAGAGGTTCCACGCAGCTGTAGCATCGCCTTCCCACTGTAATGTTAAGGTACCATTTATTATAATATTTAGTATGATTTTCCTCATTCTGTTATCACAGTTGAGCTATTATATAGTTAGGTTCATTATAAATGAAAAATTACGGATGTTACAGTTATAATACATTTATTTGTTGTTTTTTGTTGGGTTTTTAATACCATTAACTAAAAAGTTTACACTTAAATTACTGCAGTTTAAAAAAATTCTAAAATTAAAGCAAAAAACCAAAATTTCTAGAAACCACAACAAAAAAAAAAAATTGGACAACCCACTTTCACTTTTTAGAAAAGAAGGAGGTTTTATGTTCAAATGTATGTTTATTAAAATGTAGGGCACCCCTGAAATATTATAGGCATACATATAGAGATGGTATTTTCATCAACATGGCAAGCATTTGCACTAAGGAAGTATCATTTGGTAGAGTGGACAGACCACAGATGGCCACGGGAACTCCTTAATAATAAGTATGTAACGGGAGAGCAGTGGTGGCCCAGTGGTAACCACCGCGACTTACAATTTATAGGTTGTTGATTCGAACCACGGCAGGTGCTTTCCTTTGTGTAAATTATTTTATCACCACTGCTCTCAAAACAGTAAAGGAAAATATTGCGAGGAAACCGGCATGTCTTAGAACCAGAAATTCAAGAAAAGAATCAGAACACCAACCCGCACTGGGCCCGAATGATGGATTACGGCGCATTTTCTCTCACAAAAAGGGGGCCTGCACGCACAACAGACCAAATGGGAGTTTAAGACCGGAAAAGGGGCTCCATCTATCATAAGTAGGTATGTCACGGGCATAAGATATCTCAAATAGTTAACCGCCTATGAGAAGCAAATACTTATAAATATATAATATAAGTGGTAGGTAGGCACTGGAACTCCATAATAAAACAATACCTATATTCTAGTAGTTTTTGGGCTTATTGAAAGCGTTATAAGATGAACTCTGGCTATAAATGCATTTCATGGTAATGAGCTAACAAAACTAAAAAGAGAAAAAACGTAAGTACAGTTTCAACTCACCACGCCACGTCACTACTGCTACATAACATTTCGGATAGAGGTTACTTCAGGGTTACTTACGTTTTTAGAAGAAAGAAATTGCACACCTTCTTAGAGATATATTTATCTGTTGCATGTTGTTATTTTTCTAAATTGTTGCCCTGTGTGCGCTTGGTGTTTAAATTTGGCAATACCAAATAAATAAATACCATCGCCTACTTTGTTATAATTATTCACATTGATCTAATATCCCAGCTTGTTTACTTAAAATAGTTTATGATTTACATTAGTACATACATTTGACAGTGACAGCTCCAAACTCAAAACAGTGTTGCCAGTAGCAGAAAACGTAGTGTTCGATAGTCAAATATTACATGAGACATCTCAAAAAGTTATTTTCAAGAGAAAAGTTACTTTACCCTATTAAATGTGGAAAACGACAGCCTCGCTCAGTGGAGTCAGCGGGATAGAAGATTTAGAAACACACGTGAGTGACTGAATATATAATACGTCAATTTGTGAGTCACAAAATCAGTTGCGATAACACGACGAATGAAAACTTTCTTGGATGCCTTTTGGATGCGTTCCATTTCATGTTTTTTTTTTGTTTGCTGGAAAATTATTTAAATATTCTGTAGTAGGCCCTAAAAGTAAATAAACATTTTGAGTCGTGTTACTAAGAGGTTACATGAGAAGTTCAAAAGTAAATTAAAATATAACATAAGTTACATTCTGGCAACGCTGCTCAAAACAAAAACAGAAATCTAATCATAGGGATGGCGATCTGAGATCGATTAATCGACGAATCGATTTTTAGGATCTGACATATCAGTTTTAAATCGATGCCCGGTACTGAATCGATATTTACCCCCTAGAAAATTGAGATTCGATTTTCTTTTTTGATTTTGAACCAAAATACAATTTAAAATTATTTGAATGTACTTCACAAACACATGTAAAAAAAAAATGCAGTTTTCTTGATAACTTTTTAATAACCAAAATAGATGTTTTTTTTATACTTGATAAGTACTTTTATTTAGTTATAAAACAACTATAATTAAAACATTGAAGGATCGATTATTATTCAGGGCGGCCCAAAGTGTGGTGAAAACTATAATTTTGAATGATAGTGAAGCACTAATGCGCTACCGATTCGATTTCTTAATAAATCACTTGACAATGAAGAATTGATTGATTTAATCTATTGAATTTTATTTTTGCTTAACATTTCGTATAGTTTGATGTCAAATTAAATCTGATTTATTGAATCCTTAGTGCGCTATAAGGTAGTATATATTAATATCATTAACAATATATTTTATTTTTTCAACATTAATCAGGCAGGTAGGCCAGGTAGGTAATAAACAACATGCAACCGCCGTCTATTGCTATTTTATTTTTGCTCAATATTTTAATTATACAAGCAACGAAAAAAGGATATGCCACTAGGAACAACACAACTCCTTCTTAATCCGCAAAAAAAAACACTGCAATTATCAAAAAATATGTAAGCTAATGTGACTCAAGAAAACTGGGCGATTGTCAACAATAGGACAAAAATCCAGATAATAATTATCTGATTGGGATGGTAATGTTGCGGTTGACAATTGGTGCACTCGAGAATTAATATTACGGTTACTGAGGATTCAAGTGATATGATGGTTTCAGTTTATATGGAGAAGGATTGAACGATTCATCATAAAAAAGTCGTAAGTAATTTAGTTGATTAATTTGCTGTTTCTCTGTATCTAAAATCCAATAATGCTTTTTTCAAAATGTAAGCTTCAAATCTTTACATGCGATATTTTCTGTAAACGTATATTTGATTAATTTTGAATTTTAATCTGAATACATGAGCGAATAGAGTCTGGCAAACGAAAGTAGAAACTGAAAAAGCGCGGCAAATTTAAAAAATCTCGGCTTAGCAACCCCAAAACTAGTATGAAATACTTGGAATAACCTAATTTGATAGAATTATTTATTATTAATTCTAAAGTATCAAATTAGGTTATTTCATACTAGTTTTGGGGTTGCTATGCCGAGATTTTTAAATTGGCCGCGCGTTTTCAGTCTCCACTTTCGTTTGCCAGACTCTAAGCACATCGCTTCACTACTGTAAGCGTTGATGAAGTATTTCATTTTATTGTTTGAGGCTGCCTGTTATTAAATATGAAACCTGCGTAGGTTTCATAGCAGACAGCTGTCAAATAATATAAAATAACTGGCTGGACGAAAAGTACATAATGTAACTCATACAACTAAATAATTTATCTTGGCATCCCCAAAAAATGGTAGGGTAATTTTAATTCACGTCTGGTCACCCACAGCTGTCAAAAACTTGCTATACTCGACTGACGAAATTGACCAAAACATGTAATAACGTCTCAAAATGTGGGACGAACTGTGTAGATTATGTTTATCTAAAGAGGATTTAATACCTTTATTTACAAATTTAAAAGAAATTGACAATTCTACCCATGTTTTGTTTATAATAACGGGATTGAAAGTAAGTTTTAAAGTTCTTTGACTTAAATTTTATTGTTCGTAGCATACTGTGTAAATGAATAACAATTAGGTAAACCTACTTCACTTGGTTCCGTAAATCCAGTGCTGCCAACTTAGCGCTTTCAGGCGGTACCCCGAGCAAAACGCCGCGCAAGCCGTTTTTTGTGCTGTTTTTAGGAGCTATCTACTCGTTATTTAAACAGAAATATCAATTAATAAAAATACATTAAATTTCTACATAATATTGATTCTAAAATGGTAGATTTAGTTTTTTTTTTTAAATGCTGTATATATTTCACTAATCTACTTCCAAAAAAACATAAAAATGAGAAATAATTATTGATATTATGCATCTCCTCGTAAAGTGTTCATAGATTTTTTTTTGTACTACACTAATGGATAGACAATTTAACAACGAACATTTTTGTAGAATTATTTTTTTCAAAAGACCAAAATTCGATTTTATAAAGATTTTATTCTAAAATCTGGGCGTATTCACTACTGTAATTCATGCGCCACCAGTGCCGCTAGACCAATAGGAACGCTCATATCTCATGCCGATTTTTTGGTCAGGGTACCGTCTTCAGTGCCAGATCTAGCGTTTTTTTTTGTTTAATAGCGCGTTCTAGCGCCTAGCGCTTTATGAAACTTGGGACTTTCTTTTAAAAAAACTGTAAATTCGCAAACTATCAACATCTAAACGACGTGTTGAGGCAAATTTCATCCACAGATATATAAATTCAAGTCCGAAACTGATCAAGACCAACCATATAATTCGGAGGCAGAAGCAATTGTAGTAGAATCAGACGATGGTGAATTAATTTATTTCATTTATTTTATGGTTTAATTATATTAAGTAACTTACCATTTTTTTTTCAAAGTTTTCTTTGCTCTAGGTTTCTAATCGTTGGCAAAGTTGCTTGCGTAGCTTGGTCCCTTTAGGTTTAATAGAGCTACGGTTGTGCTTAAATTGTTGCAAAATTTTACATACTTTAAAAAGTAGGTACAGAATTTTGTCCGTCCAAAAACGCATAGACTTCATGAATTTTAGAGCACAAAACTAAAAACAATATATTAAAAAAAAAACAATAAAACCTGTTTGTTTAAAAAGCGAACCAAAAAGACGTAAACCAGATAAAAATTATGCTGTGCAGTCGGAGGATACATATTCGCGAGCATGCTGACCAAAACCAGATATATCTTGCGACTGCACAGCATAATTTTTTTATTGTTTACGTCTTTTTAGTTCGCTTTTTAAGCAATCGGGTATGTTGATTTTTTGAATTTAGATTATTTTATTAATCACTTTTCAGTTATTTTTTTTCTAGTTAGGTACATTTAAACATATAAGTGTTGTATATTTTTGAAATCGCCTCCTTAAACCCTTTATTTTGATACCACACACGATGGGAATCGAAGAATACAAATATTGGGACCCCACAATATGACGCCATAAAGCCGCCATTTTTCTATTTTCCAATTTTAACGTAGCCAGTGACACCCGCAAGATTAAGACGAATCATTAAAATCGGCCAACGCGTTTGGGCTCTGGAACGCCACATAGGAACAAACATACATACATACATAGACTGATAATGATAAACAAACTACCCTCTTTCGGCAGTCGGGTAAAAAAGCTCCAAAATTTCGCATTTTTCAAAGTTGCGAATTTGGATTATCACTACCCTAACTGGCCCATACTAAAAAGCCAGATTTACGATTTTAATGTCGATTTCTACTGAGCTTTTGTACTCGTTCCCTCGACGTATAGTTATTATAGTTAACTTTAATGGGGTATCGAGGAAGGTTAGGTACCTAAGGTTATACAGGCTCGATTATTGTTCTCTACATAATTATTATTACTTGTCTAGATCGAGTACAATGATGGTTTACCTCAAAACATTTGTGGCAAATGCAAAGAAGACGTACATTCAGCTTTACATCTCCGAAATAGGAGCCAGGAGAGTGAACAGAAATTCACAGAACTTGGCTACCAAAGACACTTCGGAAACACTAACGATCTTAACGAAAATACAGTAAACAATGATGAATTAATAACCCAAATTGTTGAAAACCCTACCACAAGCAGTGAAACCAATGAGGATTATGAAAATTACGACGGAATTCCCGAGCTGAAAGTAGAAATAGAGTTTGACAGATTAGACCAAGATGGCGGCGAAACAAAATGGCCGCCAGACGGAACTGTCAAAAAATTATCGAGAAAGGAAAAAAGGCACCAGTATATGGATATGGTTGATGGCAAATTCGATCCTCAAGGGCCAGTGAAGTGTAAAATATGTAAAAAATCTGTGAGCAACTGGAAATGTTTTATCAGCCACGCGAAATTGCATTTGGGATTCAATTTTGTGTGTGAAGTAAGTATAACATTAGAAACAGTAGGATAGTGCCAGTATATAATAGTAATCTTTGATAGTGCCGGACAGGTATTCAGTTCACCATACATTTTTCCAATAGGGTTTGGCAGAATCTATAGAACGCTAATCTCTTTCATTAGATTCGAAACTTGTCCATTATGTACCACTAAAAAGTTAAAAATAATAAACTTTTTCCAAAAAAATACAACCGACTTCCATAAAAAACACTGCAAAGTAAAATATAACTTCAATTTCGGAAGTTGGTGTTCCTGTTTCATCGTTTTTTGACGCCGTCTGCCGAAATTGAAGTTATTTTTCACTTTGCAGTGTTTTTTTTGGAAGTCGGTTGTATTTTTTTTTGTAAAAAGTTTATTATTTGTCACTATTTACTGGTACATAATGGACAAGTTCTATAGTAAGTTTCCTATAATGCCCACAGTGATGACAGAATAGGTTACACGAATAACATGTAACTTGAACATAACCGGTAGAATGAGATTGTACCAGGGTGAATTGTACACATCTGCGTACGTTTAATGCATACTGACATATACATACATACGTGATGGTATGTTATGAAATGGTATAAAAAATAAACAGACATGCGATTGCAACAATACCGAGAGATTGGCCGTCATTTATTGTGAGCGTCAGAATCGCAGGTCAACAGTCTTATTTAGATTTCAAATTGTGCCTAAAAATTACTTACCAATTGCTTATATTTGCTTACCATAATGAGAGAATTGCTTATTTCATCTATTAAAAGAATTAAAACATTTAAGGTTGACCAGCCATTCTGATATCAGAATGGCTGGTCAATCTCTGTAGAGTAGTAACCATGTGGAATTACTGAAATTTTAATGTGCCAAAGATTGCTTATTTCACAATTTAGAAGCCTAGACCCAGTATATCCTGTTATTCTATCTATAAGCTAGTCAAGAGTTTAAAATCCCCTGTGCCTGTTAAATTTATGAGAGCAAAGTGACGTATGTCGAAAATTGCGTTTATATATCAAAAGGTTTTATTACTCGTTTCTTTATTTTCTGAAATAACCGAATGGGGCCTAGTTTCTATATTATTTTTAATCATGGCTGTATTTATTAACTTTGTATATCTTGCTGACATAGAATACTTATGTTTTTAATAGTGGCTTAACGGACTTTTTTTTAAGTTGCCTGCCAATAAAGAGATGAAATTAATCTGCCGTACCAGGGGCGTAGCTACCGCCGTATCTGCCGTATCAATTATACGGGGCCCCCGGGCCACGGGGGCCCCGACGTGCGTAAGCAAAAATTAATAAAAACTTCCAAAAGCTATAAATGATTTAATAAATCAGTTTGCCGAAAAAATGGCAAGGAGAGTGTATATTTAATTTGATTTGTTTGAATTTTTTTTGGAAAAAGTGACAGATAGATTATTATGATGAATAAATATTTCTTTTATTTTTATGCATTTTTTTTTTCGCTTTCGTGTGAAATCTTTACCCTTCATAAGGGCCCCCAAACAAATTTTGATACGGGGCCCCGCCAAGGCACGCTACGCTACTGTGCCGTACATTAATTTTTATAACTTACTGTCGTCGTTTTTTTATGTGCGTGTGGACTGAGGGACCAAACTGGTATATCGCAAAATAAAAATCGTAGGATTTATTATTAGACTTAAAACTATTGTAGAACAAATCTGGGAATTTGTAAACAAATACATATATTAAAAACTACAGCTGCAGCAAACTTAAAGTGTGGTCCCTCAGTCCTCACAGATTATCAGCCAGATCTCGAAAAGTATCTGAAAACCGGCCAAGAGCGAGTCGGACTCGCGCACGATGGGTTCCGTACCATTATCGAAAAAAACCGCACAAAAATCACGTTTGTTGTATGGGAGCAGCCCCACTTAAATATCATATTAATTTTATTCTGGTTTTAGTATTTGTTGTTATAGCGGCAACAGAAATACATCATCTGTGAAAATTTCAACTGTCTAACTATCACGGTTGGCCTGGTGACAGACAGACGGACTGCGGAGTCTTAGTAATAGGGCGGGACCCTATTACTAAGACTCCGCAGTCTGTCTGTCTGTTTTTTACCCTTTGGGTACGGAACCCTAAAAATTAAGGTGTCGTGACTACAGACTTTGAGTAAAGAATTTGTAAATATATTAACTAAATAACAGACCACAAAGCTTCAAAGATAAAATATAAGTAACGACTAAACTGTGGTCCCTCATTCCACACAAGAAAGATACATATTTTAGTGAATTAATCGAATCAAATAAATAAAATCTCTCTTTTTCTACATACATTTTTAAAATGAGACTTGAAACATTTTGTAAAAAAGAAATGGAAAAGAAATATCGCCGCAATTTTTAGATAGCAATTATTAAAACTGGTCCCTCAATCCTCACATCCACTGACATATGTGCATGTACTAGCTGCTTGACGAGAAGAATATCAGAAAGACTAGTGTACTTAACTTTTAGTAAAAAGTTTCTACTATATAATAGGTATCTAAAATTGTGTTTTTCTTACATCTTAGCTGAGATAATATTATTTTTGAATCCTATGAAAATAGAGTAGTGTGATCACACAATAAAACAAAATATAGACAGTACTATTAAATTACTTTATACGGTTAATTTTATTTTATTTTTTATGGCGTATGTGAATTTAATGAAAAAAGGTGTGTATTCAAGGAAAGTCTATTTAATAAAAAGGCACGATAATAGTATGAGAATTAGTTTTAAGGTAGGTAGGTAGCATTAAACAGAATCTACACATTTAGGCTGCGTCTCCACCAGAGATGTGCGAGATAGCTGAGCGGTGCGAGGATGCGTACCGACGCTGTGAATCGGTGAACAGATGGGCGGCGCGAGGATGTGTAGCGGGCTCGTTTCAGATAAAGTGTGGAAGCAGCGGAGCGTGCGCGCCATTGCCCGAATGCCCGTGTTGCCCAGTGCTGTCGTTTCAGCAACTTTGTCGCTAGTTCTAGCGGGGTTCATGAGTGGTTGGCGACCAAAAAATATGAGTAAGCCACAAAAAATAATTGAACGACTTTTGAACCATTTTCAGGGTTCCGTACCCAAAGGGTAAAAACAGGACCCTATTACTGAGACTGCGGTCCGTCTGTCTGTCTGTCACCAGGCTGTATCTCATGAACCGTGATAGCTAGACAGTTGATATTTTCACAGATAATGTATTTCTGTTGCCGCTATAACAAAAATTTAATGAAATACATATTTAAGTGGGGCTCCCACACAACAAACGTTATTTTTTTTTGCGATAATGGTACAGACCCCTTCTTGCACGAGTCCGAGTGGCACTTGGCCGGTTTTTTAACTTTGATATTTATTTGAACCAAATTTTCTTTCTTAGCCCTGGGACCCCATGGCCCAGGTTTGCCCTATGCTAACCTAACCACTCATAAAATCCGCTGGAACTAGCGACAAAGTCGCTAGAATGGCAACACTGCTCGCGCCCATCCCTAGCACACATATCTCGCAACACATTCCTTCCTTTGTTTTGTATGTACAAAAAGCTTTCACTAGAACTACGCTGAGAGAGCCTGGGTGTTTACCCAGCCACAACAAAACAACATCAACCAAGAAGAAGAACCAATAGAATCATTTTGTTTGAAGTAATGGTTCTTAACAACACATCCCTTGCTACGCATCCTAGCACATCTCTGCCTAGCGAGCATGGGCGTACCCAAGACATTTGTAACAAGACATGATAAATTATGTCATGTCTTACAATTTGTCTTAAATGCTAGCACGGGTCAAACATGTGACATATTTTAAAGGCGCAACATGCCTTTCTTGTAGCTGCCCGGCGAGCACGGCCTACTGTGACATGGCTTGAGTCACACATTTCATCGCAGTTTGGGCGATAACGCCATTTTGTCCTAAATAATAGCACCGGCGGCGTGAGAAAATTTCCTGACGTTTGTTTGGGACTCATCGGGTCTTAATTGCTAATACGGGCGCACCCATTTTGTCACAAATGTCACATTTTGACAGATGATTTAGAAAAATTTATCACTTTCGTTCGGAGGTGGTGACAAAATGTTACAGTTGAAAAAAAATATATTTGCCTTCTAATTACTGCACCAAATGGCAAAAAATTCATTTTGTGTGTATGGTGATCAATGCTTATTAATTAATTGAAATGTTACAGGATTATTAATTAATTTTATATTATTACTATTTCATAATTGTAATTTTTTTTATTGTTGTTCTCATTTTTATTTTGATTATTATTATTTTTTTATAATTATTTTCTTTTTTATCATATTCTTCTCACTTTTTACATTTTTAAATGTTTCTTAAATAAAAGCCCCAAAAAACATTTAAAATATAAAAAATAGGGGCCCACCGGTATTGGTCCAAGCTATTATATTTTTTAGTAATTATTAAAATTTTCACAATAATTATATCTTTCTAACATAATATGTTATCAAACAAACAAAGAAAAATAAAGTGTGCATAAGTCTATGGTCGTGGATCAAATATTAATTTATTCCCAACAAAATTAAAAAGTTGTTTAGCTGTATGAACGGCATACTTTTTTACGTATTATTTTATTTGGTCGTCTATTCAAATTATGTCGCACCATGAAGTCAACAACAAGAAAAGCAAGTCGCGACTGCACACTATGTCACATGGTTGTCCCGTGCTAGCATTTAAGACAAATTGTAAGACATGACATATTTTATCATAACTTGTCATGACCGTAGTTCAAGTCGAAAACCAAGCAAAGTAAAAAAAAAAAAAAACTTATAATTCATGTTGGGATACTGCTAACATGGGGGGTAGCAAAGGGGGGGACAAAATTTTAGTTACTTTTTGCCTTGGACATACCGCTTTCGAGATATCATTTTGGAAATATAGAGCGTTTTATACAAAATAAAATAAGATACGGAGGCCCATAATTCGGAAACAGTGCGTCGTAGGGCTATGCTTCTCAGAACATAAATGGTTTTTATGGCCAAGGTTAAACCGAAACTGCAATAAAATTGGAAAATTTTCGAAAAAGAAAAAAAATAAACGTCAAGAAGTTATGCCACAAATCAAGAAAATATCTCACGCCGCCGTGCTAGCATTTAAGACAAAATGAGTTTATCGCCCAAACTGTGATTAAAAGTGTGACTTAAGCGATGTCACAGAAGGCCATGCTCGCCGGGCTGGTGGAAACACAGCCATATCATACCTACATAAAAATTATAGTAGATTAATTTAATGTTACTTCAAGATTGCGTTCGGAAACAGCTCATTTATTTATAATTACGAGTAGCAAAAAAAAAAATATAATTTAAATGCTATAAAAAACAAGAAATACATAATCTGCCTTTATCTACTGATATCACTGTTTTATGAACGAACGTTTAGCTATGATGACCAATATTTCAAAATTAGTGTAAGTGCTGACTAGTATTGCAATAATTGATAAGTTAATTTTGTAATCTATTGTTTTATTAAATACATTTAAGCCATGTAATATAACATAAAATTAACCGTACAAAATATAAAAGTACTGTCTGCATTTTGTGGTCAGACTACTCTTATCTATTTTCATAGGATTCAAAAATAAATTTGTTTAGAAATTCCCAGATTTGTTCTACAATTGTTTTAAGTCTACTAGTAAATCCTACGATTTTTATTTTGCGACATACCAGTTTGGTCCCTCAGTCTACACGCACATAAAAAAACGACGACAGTAAATTATAAAAATTAATGTACGGCAGATTAATTTCATCTCTTTATTGGCAGGCAACTTAAAAAAAAATGTCGGTTAAGCCACTATTAAAAACATAAGTATTCTATGTCAGCAAGATATACAAAGTTAATAAATACAGCCATGATTAAAAATAATATAGAAACTAGGCCCCATTCGGTTATTTCAGAAAATAAAGAAACGAGTAATAAAACCTTTTGATATATAAACGCAATTTTCGACATACGTCACTTTGCTCTCATAAATTTAACAGGCACAGGGGATTTTAAATTCTTGACTAGTTTATAGATAGAATAACAGGATATACTGGGTCTAGGCTTCTAAATGGTGAAATAAGCAATTAATAAGCAATCTTTGGCACATTAAAATTTCAGTAATTCCACATGGTTACTACTCTACAGAGATTGACCAGCCATTCTGATATCAGAATGGCTGGTCAACCTTAAATGTTTTAATTCTTTTAATAGATGAAATAAGCAATTCTCTCATTATGGTAAGCAAATATAAGCAATTGGTAAGTAATTTTTAGGCACAATTTGAAAGCTAAATAAGACTGTTGACCTGCGATTCTGACGCTCACCATTTATTGAAGAGTTCTGTTGTATATTTCCGAAGTTATTAATCAGATCTACACGAAATTTAAATGGGACCATTTCTAAATAAACTTCTTTCGAACAAAAATGAATTTTGCAAATCCGATATGACGGCATTATGCCCGAACATAAATAAAAAATAGAAAACATTGGAATAGAGAACCTCGTCATTTTTGGGAAGTCGGTTGAAAACCGGGCAGAGCTAAGCTCAGATCTTGTATTCACAATCGAAAGAAGTTCTAACATCTGCAGCCACCAGTCTAGAAAATCCACATCGCGTATTTCATCTCGATGTGATCGGTCAATTGTTCATAATCTTTTATGTGTTCAAACCGTTTGCCTTGCCGAACTTACTTACGCAATTAGGCAGCTAGATCAAACAAGCACGCCGATTATCTATGCGAACAGCCTTTCTGAAGAACAAAGCCAATAAGATGCTAATAAGTTGTTAAATTGATTGCAGTTTTGCGGCAAAAGTTTTATTTCTAGCACACAGCTGAAACGTCACTGCAGATCCTACCACGGTATGAAGAGGGAGCTGCCATGCCAACACTGCAGCTATCTCGCTCTTGATAACGCTCAGCTCAAGGTAAGAGACAGAGTCAGAGTTTTGAGTGCAGATGTTTATAACAAAATATCACGCTGTTGAGTTGGGTAGAGTTCTTCCTATAGTAAACCCCACACTTCGCCAGATAGATGTAATTCGCATGTAACAGCTTAGGGGGCGAGCCTATTGCCATCAACTGAGCACAAAGCCAGACTCCGGCCTGCTACTTAAACATACTTTATGCTGCAGAAAAAAGACGCACATCACCAAATTAAATATGAAAATAGTAATGCTAAAAGGCCAATTTCCCCAAAAAAATATGAAATACTTTTACAAACAAATTACTTATTACAAAACAGATTTCTAACTATAAACACTACAAAGTGAAAATTACTTCTATTTTGGAATTCGCTGTCCCTGTTTACGTTTCTTCTGTTTTAGACACCGATTTCAGAAATTGAAGTTTTTTTCACTTGTTATTTTATTATTGGTAGTCGGTTGTATTTTTTGTAAAAAAGTTTTTATTTTCACTTTTTAGTTCTGGTACCTAGTTGGCAAGTTCTAATATAAGACAAATTAATAAGCCCAAACTTATGCCAGAAGAGATTACCCGAATAACAAGAATGCCTATGGCCGCCTTTGTAGCTTTATGCATGAAGTCTAAATAAATAAATAATTAGGAAAGAACAATGGCGAAATCTTAGCTGACCTAAATTTGAGCGTCTGAAAGTGAGTTATATACGAAAGAAATTCTATTATATCTAAGTGTTTTAAAGTATAATTCGGCTGGTTGAAAATAGATAAAAAATACATAATAAATAAAAGTTATTTGATTTTTTCTATAGCTTAGTGTTGCCATTATATATTTTATCTGCTAAGTGACAAGTAGAGTCTGGCAAACGAAAGTAGAGACTGAAAAAGCGCGGCAAATTTAAATAATCTTGGCATAGCAACCCTAAAACTAGTATGAGATACTTGGAATAACCTAATTTGATACTTTAGAATGATTAATTTTACTTCGTCTGAACAAAAATACTATAGGTAGTTTTGGCCGGCAATACTTTAAATATTATGTGGTATATGTGATATATCAATCCGAATTAAAAGAAAAACAACAGTATTTCATAATAATTTTGGTTTATTCACTACCATAATCAAAATCTGAATTTAAGACTTCCATGTGCATAGATTCGTTAGAGTCACTGGAATCACTGTTTCGTACATTAATCATGGAACTTTATAAATTATGTTCTGTAATTCTATCCCTTTCATTATATTTATTTTCAACATTGTATGACATGATAAGTCATTTTCTTCCACTCCTCTGCTAGATATTTCACCCAAGTACTGGTTCAGGGTTCTTATCCTATATTTGTGATCTAAATCCGTAAGTTTTTCAATAGTTTTCACTATCTCATTAACCCCTGCTACATCCTGCAGATCTTCTGTAATAGAAAAAAAGTGTTAAAATTACAGTGCAACTTTTATTATGGTATGATAAATAGCCATAATGCATTATTATGAAAGTGTTTAACTTATTATAAAATGGATGTGAATATTAATAGAGAAATAGTTTTTGCATCAATAGTAATTACTAATTAAAACAAAGTATCAAATTATTAGCGTCATACTACTTAAGAAATCTAACACCAAACGTAAACGTTTTTGTTTGAATTCGGCGTCTTTCTCTTGTTGTTTTTCTTTAAGTTCAGAAATCATGCGAAACAACATCTCCTGTAATCCACTTTTAATTGTTTTATTCATTTTTCACTGAATAAATGCTATTAACAAGGCCACAACAAACCAAAACAACACGCCATCTTGTTTTGGAAAACTGAGGTTGACACTAGCATAGCATTGCCATATAAAAAGTTTGCAAATAATTCGAGTTTTTACTTTCGTTTGCCAGATTCTTGTAACTATATTAAGTAATAAAATCATTATTAGACCAGGGTAGAAGCCTTTAAATATAATAAAAAGTGAAAAAAAATAATAGTAGGATGAAACCCATTGGAAAAGGAGGGAAATATTATAAAAATAAAAGGAAAAATAATTTACGGGCGATTTGAGGTCGGGAAGGGGATGGGGGTGAGTTTTTAAGGGTAAAAAACGGGTTTTCTCGATTTCCGGCAAAACTAAAAGTCTTATCGAAAAAACTCAAATAGCAAAGTTGTAGGTAATAAAAAGATCTAAAACTTTTGTATTTACACTTTTTTCACATAACCTCAAAATTTATGTGAAAAATCCAAAAAACCAAGTTTTTGGTTTTTTATTTTTATCTTTTACAAATTTTTTTTTTTTAACGAGATTTGGTGAAAACTTACCTTTTTATGTCCCAAATACGCTGTAATTTATTTGATTAAAAATATTTATTTTTTCACCTTATTTTGAATTAATATCGAAAAAACACCCTAATTTTCAATCGAAAATTCACCCGTCAAAATATCAGCTTTTTTTAAAAAGTTGGTATGGTTTCTGTTCGTTGAAATCTCTACTTTCCGATGGTGGTGTGTGCTGAGCTAAACCATAGACATCATCACGCTATAAAATTAATTTCACTCCTTATAAACCGAAGTCCGTCTAAGAAAATCAAGATATAATCTAGAATCAAATAAATAAAGTGCTATGACTATACTGCGGGACACGTAAGTTGAACCAAAATATATTATCGTTGTACTGAAATTAAACGATTTAAACCGAAATTAGTCTTTTCTTTATGATCTAACCGTTGACAAATTGTATATTGTAAACTGGTAGGTCGTAGAAAAGGGATTTATTATGGTTTAATTTCAGTAAAACGGTAATACATTTTGGCTCAACTTACGTGTACCGCAGTATACTATTATTTTTCTTTAAAACTATCTCCTTCTTTTTCAGCTGCACGAGCGCCGCGTGCACACATTCGAGCGTCCGTTTATCTGCGACGAGTGTGCAGCCTCGTACCACAGCCGACGCTGCCTGGTGCAGCATATGGAGAGCCATCGCACTGCTGCGGCGGTACAGGTAACCACGCGTCTAGGTGCACATCTGATTTTTGAGGGCTACCATGAGCTCTTACAGCAAGGTTATATCCAGTGTGAGTTAGTGACAGATATATTTGATTTGTATACATCTGTCCCTCGTGATTGCCCATGACAAACACCATAGCAAACAAAACGAAACGGTAAGTACCGCACCTAGACCGAGCTGGTCAACGAGTTAGTCTCGGTAAAAATCTGTACTGAAACGATAACGCACTTACCCGGCTGACTTCGTTAATCCTCGCACTGGAACGACTTGCAGCAAATACACCAATGAAGTACAAACTTATAATAAACTAACTATAAGCCCGAGTCCCCTTACGATGTTTTCCTTCACCTTTGTCAGCGACGTCCATTCTGCCGCACCAGAATGGTTTGGTATGCTGAAGCGTGCCTTGCCGTCAGTGAGCCCTTACTTACTTCCTGTTTTACTTGTTTTACTGCAACGCGTAAGTGACGCGTATTGCACAGCGATTCCAACCTTATTGCCACAAATTTCCATTGTCGCAGCCACAGTGACACGGAACCGCTCTGCAGGCGTAGACAAAAAGCTTTTTGTAGCATTTACGCTAGACGGAAACGTCAAAATGTATGGCAATGACATTCATTACCTGTGAAAAGGTCTCGTAATATCACGCACCACTGCGATCAATGTGTTTTGGCTTGAACGCGAAAGCGACGCGTATTACACGGCGCCTAAGACCTCCTTGCCGCGTATTACACGGCGCTTAAGACCTCCTTGCCGCGTATTACACGGCGCTTAAGACCTTCTTGCCGCGAATTTCCAATGTCGCCGCTTGCGTTCAGTTCCGTAGCTTGTGCGGAAAGTATTTTGTCTTGACTACTCCGAAGTCTGCCCTTAGCAATAATACCATACTGTCCACTGCAGTAGGAGCTCGTGGTTAAATTGTAACAACCGCACGGATTGATCTGCAAGGTTAAGCAACGCTTGCCGCGGTCCATTACATACCGAGACTCCTCCGTTCCTCGGCAAGCACGTTACACCGCTGGTCCCGGCATCATTTGTTTACCTTTCACAGTCGTTACGGGTAGTCAGAAGCCAAATACTGACACCAGACTTGCCTTGCGGTATCTCGTGTTATCCAGTTACTGCGTTGTGGATATCAGATATGCAGTCGCTGCATATACATGCAGCGACTGCGACTGTGGAGTCCAACCACATGCAGCTGAGCATTCAGCTGCATGTGGTTGGACTGGAAGCCGATCCCAACATAGCTTGGACAAGGCAGGCAGATTGATTGAACTGACTCACTGCACGGCTGTTCCTTGCCCTGTGTGATAAACCGCCTATGGTGGGTATTACAGTTATTGTAATCATTTTTCTATGATCTCAATACAGATCAAGTACCTATTCCTACAATAAGCTTCATCATCATCATCAGCCTACAGCAGTTCACTGCTGGACATAGGCCATTTGTTTTAATTTTCGGCAAATCTCATCCACTGCTGCTACCACCCTGCGAAAATTATCACGCCACCCAGCCTGAGAGCGTCCTACCTTACGTTTACCAGTTTGCGGTCTCCACTCAAGATCACGTCTACCCTAACGGTGATCAGTTCTACGGCCAATATAACCAGCCAATTGCCACATAAGCTAGCTTAATCTGTGAGCTTGTCGACAGCTTTGTATCTATCGACCACATGGGTGTTTCCTGATGTGTTTTCTGCGCGGTGTATCTTTAGCACCCTGCCTCGAATAGACTGGGCTTTGTTGTGCCCATTATTTTGTACCGAGTACTATTTGTTGTCAAATTGCAAAAAAGTTTGAGAAATATAGATGGAGAATTCAAGTGCGATCGAAGCGAGCTCGGCAATTTGAGTACACGAACTCGTATTTTTTAATGTTTTTGTATATTTTTCTGAAGTTTAGCTGAGTGCAAGTGCACCCGCTTGCACCCCTGTCCCGGTGCCCTTATTTACTAAGGACTAGTCTGTAGACGCTCTAACCAAGCTCTTCTTGTTCCAGTGTGAGCACTGTCCTCAGACGTTCAAGTCGTCGCGCCAGTTGTCCCGCCACCGCTATCGAACACACAAGCTTACAAAACCTCATGCAGACAAGCTTCGTACTAATGATAAATGATGTTCATTTTATAAATAACACAAATTTTTATACTTATATCAATCTGGTTTGTCTTTTTATTTTTCCTAACTAATTTTCTGAAAGGAAACACAAATAAACTCAGAGGTATGTGCATTGCGCTGAGATTGCACTTTTACTTTCTCAACCGACTTGAAAAAGGAGTAGGTTCTCAATTCGTCTACTATGTGTTTTTTGTATGTTTATTACGCGATTTTTCCGCCAATTGTGGACCGGTTTTGAAAATTATTTTTGTTTGGTAGGGTATACTCTCGACGTGGTCCATTGTCACTCAGTCAGAATCTGATGATGGGATCTCATGGAAATCGAGGAAAATCCTCAACTATTATAGGTATAAACATTATTTTATTTTTTATATAAGTCCCATTTTATTTTATTGTATATATAGTCCCGTTTCCGTAAGAATATCAGCCCAGCGTTTTTACCTTGTTTTGGATATCGCTGCACATGCTGAGATAGGAGCCTTTTTGGTCTCGCACGGGGTTTTTATTTTATTATTGTTTAATTTTATGCTTATTTCTCGTGTCTCCTGTAAGGGTCACAAATAAATATTTTCTTTCTTTCTTTCTTTAAAAGAGCGGTTTTCCAAGCAGCCAAACTGTGCGTAAAGTGTCACTTTTTTCACTAGTGCTTTTTGCTTCCTGTATTTTTTTAATTTTTAACTCGAACGTCAGCCAGACGCATACAGTTTTTATTATTTGAGAAAAGTTTAAAAAAATAGTTATGTACAGATTATCATTCATATAAAAGGTAAAATAAAACTAATACTTTATTTTTGGCGTTTTTAATTACTCTAGATTTAGATTTTGATCAAAATAGTTATTTATGCTACAAGTGCGGAAGGTAGGTGATTTCCGATGAGTGGCATTTTTATTCACGAGCGAGCGAAGCGAGTGAGTGGATAAATCGACACAAGTCGAAAATCATCTTACGTACGTGTATCATACAACATTTTACTATGCATTGTGCGAGGAAATAAATAAATTAATAAAATGGCGGGCTTATTCAAGCGCGTTCAGCATATCCACAGATTAACTAATAGTTCCTCGGGCATATCTACTGCGCATGTGCGAATAGCTGTCACATCGTAACGCAATAAGGCACGAGCAAAATATACGTTCTGCCAAACATATTTAATGAATATTTAATAGTAGATTAGTAGCCAAGGGCTGTAAGGCATCAATTGCAGCCCGAGATATTTAGGCGCACGAGCGCAGCGAGGGCGCCTATAGTTCGAGGGTGCAATTGATGATTACACCCGAGCTAACTATTCTGCTTTACATCTCGATTGTGAGGTAAGTAGAAAAAAACCGGCATTACAAGAATAAAACATTTTATGAAATATTTATTTTTCAAGAACGAAATTGAGCTTCGCCGTTCGATATTTAAAATGATGTCAATTTTTTTTGTTCGCCCTTCTCGGGCAGGCTAAGGTCTTGGACCATACCGCCTAATCTTCAGTGCAATTTTAACATTCTTTAGTATGCATTAGAATACGGGTGTAACAGATTCTAATAGTTTTTGGAGTATTTGGCAGCAAATTGTATCGAGTCAGCCTTCCCAGTAAGCTTTGCGGAGGTAGTCAATACTACAATAAAATTCTCCGCTTCACTATCCTGAAATCGCTTCTGTCAATGATTTCACATATTGTCCAGTTGCGTAGACAGTTGAGACACAAAACTGCACCAATTTTATATCACAATATCCACTAGGAATCAATTTGCAAATAACATTAACAACCGCTGAACTTCACTCGAAAAAATCCCGCCAAAAACTCCTTGATGACTATATACTCACACGAAGACAAGGCTGAATAGCAAAGCCACCTCTTTGGTCATTGGGCTGAATGCATGATGTCTATTGCCAGTATGATGGTTAGATATACGCGAACTTTTTGAAAGAAAGAAGTGTTTTTTTTTTAATTACGTACCGCCCTAGGGCTTTTCTAGCTACATTATTACCCTAGAGCGCTAATAAGTCACTTACAAGCCCCATTTGGAGGTAATAAGAACCTACTTACCGAACATGAGAGATGTAAAATTAATTTATTGATCAAAATCTAAATCTAGAGTAATTAAAAACGCCTAAAATAAAGTATTAGTTTTATTTTACCTTTTATATGAATTATAATCTGTACATAACTAATTTTTAAAACTTTTCTCAAATAATAAAAACTCTATGCGTCCTGCTGACGTTGGAGTTAAAAATTAAAAAAATATAGGAAAGTAAAAAGCACTAGTGAAAAAAAGTGACACTTTCCGCACAGTTTGGCTGCTTGGAAAACCGCTCTTTTCGAGGACATGCATTGTAAAATAATTTTAAATATTCATTAAATATGTTTGGCAGAACGTCTATTTTGCTCGTGCCTTATTGCGTTACGATGTGACAGCTATTCGCACATGCGCAGTAGATATGCCCGAGGAACTATGTATTAGTTAATCTGTGGATATGCTGAACGCGCTTGAATGAGTCCGCCATTTTATTAATTTTATTTTATTAATTTATTTATTTCCTCGCACAATGCATGGAAAAATGTTGTATGATACACGTACGTAAGATGATTTCCGACTAGTGTCGATTTATCCACTCACTCGCTTCGCTCGCTCGTGGATAAAAATGCCACTCATCGGAAATCACCTACCTTCCGCACTTGTAGCATAAATAACTATTACTTCTGTAGAGTGAGTGAGGCCGGCCAGACCATACATAATTAAATGTTCTACGGAATTATGTATAACTAGCTGTGCCCGCGGCTCCGCTCCCGTCAACTGCCTACCCTACTTACCTACCTACCTACGCATTACCTACCCTACCTACGCCTCACCTACCCTACCTACGCCTTTCCTACCCTACCTACGCCTTACCTACCCTACCTACCTACCTTAATTACCCAACCTACGCCTTGCCTACCATACCTACCTACCCTATTTACCCAACCTATGCCTTACCTACCGTACCTACGCCTTAACCACCCTACCTATCTATCCTACTTACCCAACCAATGCCTTACCTACCCCTACCCAACCAATGCCTTACCTAGCCTACCTACGCCTTACCTACCCTACCTACGTACCCTACTTGCCCAACCTACGCCTTACATACCCTACCTACCTACCCTATTTACCCAACCTACGCCTTACCTGGTAGGTAAGCACCTACCTACCTACCCAACTTACCGGAACCGTCAAAAACCGGCTAAGTGCGAGTCGGACTCGGGCACGAAGTGTTCCGTACCATTATTGCAAAAAAAGGCAAAAAAAATAACACGTTTGTTGTATGGGAGCCACACTGATATATTTATTTTATTCCGTTTTTAATATTTCCTGTTATAGCGGCAACAGAAACATCATCTGTAAAAAATTCAACTGTCTAGCTATCACGGTTCATGACCACACCTGAAATAGCCCTTGAAGGTATGTCGTTGATTCGAAGTATAGAGTTGACACCTCTATACTTCGAATCAACCTACCTGCCTACCGTAATTGGCTTGCTACCTCGTCCTTCCTAACAATTATTTTTCAAGTGTCATTCTACCGCGGAGAACATTATCACCGCCGTTCAGAAAATGACTTCAAATGCACAACGCCATCTATCGAATACGGAGTTCAACTGTCCTAGTATCTGAATTGCGTGTGTCAGAGTTCAGAGCTAGACATGGCGTGTTTTGTGATATTTTACTTCTTGAACATTTTAAATGCTAGATGCATTTTGATTGAGTGAACCGATTTCGATGAAACAAAAACTAAGTAGGGTAAATACGCTAAATGTCGGCCCCTTAACGTCTTTTCTAACTAGGAATCGCTCTGGCGCCATCATTTTGCAACAAAGGATAGCTTGTGATGCGGTTTTGGACAGTTTGTTAAATCTATTTCATCTTTATAGGCATAAGATTGACATTTCTACTAAAAGAAAAAAGTATTAAGGTTTAAATGCATCGAGACCGAAAAAACCCTAAAGTCGGCCGTTCACGGCCCATGGTCGGTCGCGTTTTTCCCTAATGTCGGCCAGGTATAGGATGTTTTAAATTAAGACAATGAAAAATATTATTATTGTGATTTATTTTAGCAGCAGTCTAATATCACCTAAGTAAACATTTGTATTTGTTTAATAGTAAAGAAATTTTTTGATTTGCACTTAAACAATGTTACTATAATTATAATAAAGTAAAAAAATAATAATTACTAAGTATGTGATAAGAAACTTATCTTCTTTATGATATTAATACATTATAATAACACATATTCAATTTTGAGAAAATAAGTTTGATAAATAAATTAAATATGACTACCCACAAAATCAATGAAAAAATACAAATGTAACCAGCCTGTATAGTGACGCTGTAATTCGAGGCTGGCCGACATTATGAACTTTAATATTTCTAATGCCGGCCCCTATTTCGTGTACCTTATTTCTCGAGATTCAACTAATATCACCCCGGCCGGAATTTGACGATTAAACGTAAAATACATTCATTTGCCTATAAACTTTGCAAATTCTCTTATTAAGCCAATGGAATTGGTAGAATCGGCATTTATAAAACAGACTGTATTTACTTTAAGTCGGCCACGGCCGTGAATCCGGTTTTAAGTCGAAATTGGTATTCCAATGGCGGCCCCCTATTTTTCCCTTAAAACAATACGCAAAACGTTGAGAAAATTAGCCCAAAATATAGTAAAACAAACTTTTTAGTGATAACAAAGCTTAAAACCAAAAAAACAAAGGTCTTATCGTTGTAATATCAATCCCCGAAGTGCGGGTATTCACAGCTAGTAAGCTACTTTGACGCTTCAACGGCGCAATCGCTATTGACGCTCAGTGTGCGAAGAGTGAGTAACGTAATTGAATAGAAACGGTTTGTACTTATAGAGTATGAACTAAGGTTGCAATTCGAGTGGCAAAATTGCTACTTAATTACATTTTGAATAAACGCAAGCTGAAAATGTGCAGACGGCCGAACATTGGGGGTGGCCGACGTTTGGCGTATTTACCCTAATACTTCAAGTTACGCATGAGTTACGCATATTTTTTATGTATAAATGTTATCATACATGGGCTTGGGCTGTACTGCAGTCTCTCCAACGGTGCCAAATTGACTACCGGTACATCGAAGTGTTGAAGTGTTTATACAAAAACGCCACAATGTCAGTTCGACTGCAGGATCAGACCTCGGAACCCGCCCTTCTGCAGCGAGGTGTGAGACAGGGAGACGTAATATCTCCGAAGCTCTTTACCGCTGCACTGGAGGATGTCTTCAAGGTTCTGGACTGGAGAGGGCTAGTCATCAACGTCAATGGCGAGTACATCACTTACCTTCGGTTTGCCGACGATATAGTGGTTATGGCTGAGACCATGAAGGACCTCAGTACAATGCTCGATGATCTCAGTAGAGCTTCCGAAAGAGTGGGTCTTAGGAGGAACATGGACAAAACTAAGTTGATGTTGAATGCCCATGTTACACCCACTCCTATCAAGATTGGAGACTCTACACTCGAAGTTGTGGGCGACTATGTGTACCTGGGACAAACGATCTAATTGGGTAGGGCCAACTTCGAGAAAGAGGTCAACCGTCGAATCCGACTCGGCTGGGCAGCGTTTGGGAAGTTGCGCGGTATCTTCTCGTCCAACTTACCGCAGTGTCTCAAGACGAAAGTCTATGACCAGTGTGTGTTGCCAGTGATGACATATGGCTCTGAGACGTGGTCGCTTACAATGAGCCTTATCAGAAAGCTTACAGTCACTCAAAGGGCAATGGAGAGGGCTATGCTCGGAGTTTCCTTGCGTGATCGAATCAGAAACGTAGAGATCCGCAAGAGAACCAGGGTTACCGACAAAGCCCGAAGAATTGCCAAACTTAAGTGGCAGTGGGCAGGGCACATTGCTCGCAGAACGGATGGCCGATGGGGCAGAAAGGTTCTGGAATGGCGACCGCGAACCGGAAGACGTTGCGTTGGAAGGCCTCCCACCAGGTGGACCGATGACCTGGTGAAGGTTGCGGGGATCCGCTGGTTACGAGATGCACGGGACCGGTCAATGTGGCGACGCTTGGGGGAGGCCTATGTCCAGCAGTGGACGTCTTTCGGCTGATATGATGAAATGTTATCTACATTGGTTTCGTACATTTTACGTGATGCTTGCACAAATAAACAGACAAACAGACAAAAAAAAACTAAAATGTCGGAAATGGGTTCCGTAGGTTATCCTTTAACACCCTAGCTATTTTTTTTTTATATTTTCGATGTATAAAAACGACTTTTCTACAGATTTATTATATGTATTGATTATCAAATTACGGAGTTATATAAATACTTGAATTAGCTTTCTAAGCAAACCGTAATTTTCAGTTTAATAAGTTACAGTTTGACTTTTGTCAGTGACGTTCCTATTATCATTTAAATCGCATTACATTCTTATTACAGTGACACCTAGAGTTGTATATTCTGTAAATTTTCCAATTGTATTTCTGTGACTCAACGGTTTAGTCCCACCGCGGCCTCTTCCCGTTTCAGCATTATTTAATAATATTTTTTACGTATTATTATATTATACTTTTTACAAATATAACTGTTTAAAAAATAAGTTTAATATTAAAATGCTAGTGTTAGTATAATGAAAGATGTTTTTATGGGACTTTCGGTGATTTTAAAACGTTTATTCGTAGGAACCGTTGATTTTTGTAATATATTTTATGTCTCGCCAACTTACTGCGAAGGCAGAGACAATATAAACTAATTAAAGTGATAGTGACTCAAGGGATATTCTGGTGAAAGTGAAAGTACCATAAATAGTAGATTATTAACCAAGGAGATAAAGCAGTGTCTTCTGTCGCGGGTGACGACTTAAATCGCGAGCGTAACGAAGGACTCGAGGTTTACTCTCGAGCGTAGCGAGGGTGTTAAAAACTTAAATCACGAGCGAAGCGAGGGATTTAAGACGAGTCCTGAGTGTAGCGAGGGATTTAAGTTCACCCAAGACTAAGACAGCTTTATCACCGAGGAAAATACTCTACTTTTCGTACCATTTGCGAAAAAATTAACACAATAATAATATGAGATGAGCATTTATTAAAAATAATGACAATTAAAAGTAAAATAAACTTAACGTTTATGTATTTGAAGAAAACAAAAACGCGGCAAATTAAAATAATACCAACAAGACTAATATTTTTTTGTCGGAAAAGCAAAGGCATCAAGCTCATACGGCCTCGTCGGTTTTCGTAATTTTATTTAATAATCATAACTGCATAATAAATGCGTATTCCTTTTTCAAAAAAATGTATAATGCTTTATATACAAACTCAATGGTGTAAACACAGATGTAGTTCAGTATAAATTTCGGTAAGTATTCCTAATTTAAATCACATTCTCCCCCTAGAGGATGAATGAAATTCAGTACAATTTTCTTTCCCTGTTTTTAACAGATTAAAAATGACTATTGTTATGTTCGCTTTTTGTGGCATAGAATGTCACATTTTTGAGCAAGTGGTGCGAAAAATATATTTTATCCTGTCCACTATTATTTCAAAATTAAACTTAATTTAAATATAAACAGCATCTTTAGAAAAAACATTTGTTTTTATTTAATAAATAATCATATTATTTATTTAGTCACTACATAATAACTATTTTAGGGCAACGTACCCTAAGGGTAAAAACGGGACCCTATTACTAAGACTCTACTGTCCGTCTGTTTGTTACCAGGCAGTAGCTCATGAACCGTGATACCTAGACAGTTAAAATTGTCACTGATGATGTAAATCTGTGGCCGCTATAACAACAAATACTAAAAAAAATATAAAATAAATATTTAAGTGGGGCTCTTTTGTGGTTTTTGTTCCAATTTTTTTATAATGGTACGGAACCCTTCGTGCGCGAGTCAATTCGCACTTAGCCAGTTTTTTTACTATTTATTATGTGAACCTTACATAATTTTTGACGGAGTTCCGAAATGGAAAGGTGCCGAGATGGGACTAAACCGACTCAATTGTGTTATCAGAAAGAGGAAAATCACACTGAATATTAAATTATGGGAACATAACGTATTCATTATACGGTGGGAATACAGCTGCGAGTGTCCTCTACACAACTTGTCCTGTACGACATCGCAGAAAGCTAGAAGTTATCAAGTAAGTGTAGAAGCTACTCCTTTGTTTAAATAATGATTTGTTTCTCCTCTTTTGACTGGCTCGTTGGTGTAGTGGTAACAAGCTCTACTGCTGAGCATGATAGGTTCTATTCCTGGTACGGGCAGAGTTATTGGGTTTTTCTGTCTGGAATTCGTCAATAGTATCCCGGAGTCTGCTTTAAATCCGGTTGATGTCAGTAGGCTAGCACCTATTACATGAGACTTGAAATGTGGATGTACCATAGGAGCTAGATGTAACCCTGAGGGAAATACAGGACTAATGTTATTTTATGTTTTGTCTTTGCTAGTATTACAGACTTGGCCAAAGGCATTAAGCATTCATTTTATTGACTTTTGTGTGTTTTAAGATGTTTTTTTTGTTTTAAAACTTATTATAATACTATCGTTGCCCGTGGCTTTACCCGCATGAGAATTTTTTACTATCCCAAGAGAATATTATACCGAGTTTATCGTGATACAAAGTATACTATAATCCATCTCCATACCAAACAACCTGATCCGTTCAGCCGTTCTGGCGTGATTGAGTAATAGTCAAGGAAAACTGCAATAAGAGGTCATTCTTTTGCACAATTGGTCAAGAAATAAATCTGTCCTCAGCACAAATCCCAGTAAAATTAAATCTTTACGAAAAGTAAGCAAAAATCTGATTTTTGAGCTCTTTGACAGTCCATTTTTTTGCTCTTATGGGCTTTTATGGTATCATTAATACTACCATAATGAATATATTTCCGGTGAAAGTACTTAACTAGGCTTTTTTCGCAGTAATTAATGTCTATATTTCCTGGTTAATAAAACACATCCATCTAAACTTTCGAATTTATAATATTAAGTAACATTAACCCTATACGGAACTAGTTTTTTTTATTTTTATAAGCTGTAGGCTCGCGCTTGACCACAATCTTACTTGATGGTAAGCGATAGTGTGGTAGTGTTGAGTTGATTATTATATACAGAGTGAGTTTTTTTAAGTGGGCGTGTATGTCCAAATCAGAATCTATGAGGAATAGCGAAAAACACTCAAAGGAGTCAAGGGGCCGATTTTGATGAAAACTACATCATTAGATTTTTGAAAAATCAATGTTCCTAGCTAGGAATCGAACCCGTATAGATAAAAAAAAAACACGTTGTATTATTATACCACCCGTAAGTGTCGCTAATAAGGATCAAATTCTGGAAAGAAATGATTTACGGCAAACATAAGGAATGACCTCATTTTTACTAAATACTTTTTTTATTTCCTTCAAATTAAACCTCAAGTGAACAATTGATCCAAATGATAGTCATTATTTTCAATACATAGATAATTCAAGGATTTTACTACATTCAGAAATTTTGATTCAGTTTAGAATATTCTCCAAAGATGGTTTCATGTTATCAATTTCATGATAAGGTAGGTTTCATTTTTTACATTATATATTTTTGTGTAAAAAATAATAAATTAAAACCAAAATAGAGAAATGTCTGTTAAATGAATACTATAAATTGCATTATTGAACTGTTTTGTAGTGATGTTTTTGATTTTGAATCTAGTTACCGGAAAACAACACGAGTTTCCTTGTGACTTAGCGTTGTTACGCAAATAAGTGCACTAATAATAACTCTGACCTGTTGAGCTATTTATGTACCAACCCCTATTGATAATAGTCTAATGTATAAGTGCATGGGTATTTTTCTGGACCTTTCCAAGGCTTTTGACACTGTGTCTGTTCCACATCTTCTTTCTAAACTAGAAGCTATTGGTGTACGAGGTGACACAATAAAAATCTTCCAAGATTATCTCGCTGATCGGGAGCAATGTGTCAAGATTGATGGGATGGTTAGCGACGCTAAAACCATGAGTTTTGGTGTGCCGCAGCTCTCAATTCTGGGACCGACCCTTTTTCTTGTTTATGTTAACAGCTTGTGCAAACTCTCCCTATCAAATTGTTCAATATTTGCATATGCTGATGACACGGCATTGCTCGTACATGGTGATAACTGGACTGAGACAGCGACTCATGCTGAGAGTGCCCTGGCGTCGGTAATGGGCTGGCTGTATGATAACCATTTAACTGTAAATTTGTCTAAAACCACCTTCTTACCCTTTTCACAACACAATTGTACTGAAAGCACATTCTTGTTCTCCAAACACGCGTAACTCACAGTATTCCTGCCCTACACTAGCGAGGTCAGAGACAATTAAATATCTTGGGGTACAAATTGATAGCCTATTAAATTGGAAATCTCATGTCGATAGTATCACTGCACGGGTTAGAAAACTAATCTATGTTTTCAAAAAGTTGAGACACTCAGCTGACCACACTACCCTGAAGACAGTTTATTACGCTCTGTGCCAGTCCATACTTATGTATTGTGTCACGGTTTGGGGGAGTGCTCCAAAGACTAACCTTATTCATCTTGAGAGAGCACAGAGGGCTGTCCTGAAGGTCATGTCCTTCAAACCCTTTAGATATCCTACAGTCAGTCTATTTAGAGATTGTAAGGTTCTATCTGTTAGGCAACTTTATGTGCTTCATGAGGTTATGCGTAAACACATCTCCCTTAGGTATGATCCCAGCTCTCGAGATAGGCGCCATCGCTTTAGAATTTGCCCTACTCAAAGCTGTAGGACGACACTGGCCCGGAGACATTTTTACGGTATCGGAAGTCATCTTTATAATAAAACGAACAAAACATTGCTCCATTTATTCTACTGCTTTTCGGGAATGTAAGAGACGGGTATATGACTGGTTACAGGTACAGAGCTACGACGAAACAGAAAATCTCATAAAGTTGTCATTCCTATAATACACAACCTATACACGAATTCTCCCATTTACACAAACTCGCAGAATCACAACTCCACATTCAACACACTTACACACATGAAAAGGCTATGGTTTATTTTGTCTTGTCACTTCTTTAACTTCTGACCCTCTGATGTTTGATATACAACACAAGTGTGAGGATCCTGGTACCCATAACACAAGTTAAATCTTTCTTTGGGTGCCAGAATTAATTTACAAATACTACTGACATACATTGTTACTCGTTGATGTGAATTTGTTATTTTATGCGTCATGTTGTTCATAAGTGTTTGATTGTACAAATTTAGTTCCAATAAACAATTTATTTAATTATTTATTATATGGCGTAAACCACACCACCCTTATCACCAACCTTCACCTCAGTTGACTTGTAGAGAATGCCTCAAACATTAAAACCGCCTATGTACCTGTATGTAGCATGAAGTTTTAATAAAAAAAAATGAATAAACTATCAGCAAGAAAAATCCTTTTCAATAAGCCGATAAGTTTTACCTGGAGAATAACTATGGCGGTTTGGTTCATATATTTTATAAAAAATCTGTCAAACGGCTACTTCCATTCCTCAGTTTAAAGTTATCTGACTGTGTGCTATTCCAGACTATAATCTATCTCTGTACCAAATTTCATCCAGATTTGCCAGCTGTTCTGATGTGATTGAGTAACAAACATCCATCCAAACTTATATGGTAGGATTATTATAGAAGGAATAAAGTAAGTCAAATTATTTTCCTGCGGCACTAGTACAGACTCTGCATCGCCTTAGATAAGATCTTTTGCTAATTATTTAGTGACTTTTTTTCGACGTATACCGCGCCCGGTATGCGACCTATGACGCATCCGTTTAATTTTAATGTTATTGTTGTCTTCAGACCAGTGCATTGTGGCCGCTGTTTCATGTCAGGACGCATTATCCTGTTAGAATATGACGCCATCAAAGTTAATTTGATCGAATAAGTGATTAAGCGAACCAATAGCGCAGTTTCTGGCAATTTTAGGTGCATATTGTACTTTGCATTATACATACGGCCTTCGCAGACGAACATTCTGCCGACACTATCGGTAGCCATGCAGCCCCTGATCATAAGCATGCATGCTACCTGCCTGTGAGTCAGTGGGCACCACACTATCTGAATATTATTTCCCGCAAGTTTCTAGGACAAACTAATACATCGCAATTTAAATTGGAAGCCGCACATAGAGGCAATGACTAATAGAATAAGCAGTAGTGCGTACGCCTTTTACAGTCTGTCGCGAAAGGTTAATATAGATGCGCTATTAACCGCTCACTATAGGCTAACTGAATCTGTTCTCAGATATGGGGTTATCTTCTGGGGTAACTGAACTAATAAATAATTTTCATTTAAAGCACAAAAGAGATGCCTTAGAGCCTTGTTTAACTTAAAATCCACCGATAGTCGTAAGCCCTTTTTCATACACTACAAAATATTAACATTGGCATCCTTTACATTCTCATCATCATCATCATCATCATCATTTAGTGCTTACCGGGCGAACCTGTGGAGACTAATTTAGTAATTTAAAGCCTACAGCCAGGGCTAAAAAAACGGACACTAAATTATTTAAACTAAGTAAGCTGGGCAACATGTATTTTATTGGTACAATATTTGACTGTGTCTTATGACTTTATGTTATTTTTTACTTTATGGATAAGGTTCCATAACTCAAATATTATAAATAAAACAGAGTTTCACTATTTAATAAGTAGTTGTGTATTCTTTTATCAATGTTTATTTTCTAAAAACTAAAGTTTTCTTAAAATAAAAGAAAAAAAGTATTCTGTTTTAACCGAAAAGGATACTACTTACTTTAATAATTATTATTAGAAAATAAACTTTACTAAAAATTAAAGTTAATAAAGTCCCATTATTATATTCAAATGTGTTCAGGACTAGGGCCAAGTTTCTCACCTCTTAAATTGTCAAGCAGAAGTAATCTGCTGTGATTGGCTGTTGAAAATTCATTCAACCGATCACAGCAGATAACGCGTGCTTGTCAATTTGTCACATATGTTCTGCGATAATTTAGAGCTGCAGGCATGCTACCTGCTATATTCTGAGAAGTTTTCATTTGAGAAACAAAGGTAGCATTAATTATCTCTACCTGTCTAGGAAATCTAACCCCTCCGGAGCAACTGGACAGATTCGCAACTGGACAGATTCTCAGCTGGACAGTTTCTCAACTGGACAGAGGACCCTTGCTGCTCGATAATGGTGTTTGCTTCAGCAAAACAATAAATACTTTATCCTTTTCATTTATTAATTCGGGACTCATTTAAAAATTAATTTTTTTTAAAGCTTAAATTTTTACAAATCTTTTTGGTTAAAGTTAAAATAAAGCAAACATTAGTCTATAGAAAATAAACATTGATAAAATAATACAAAACGACTTATTAAATAGCGAAATATTTAAGTTTTGGAACCTTATCAATAAAGTAAAAATTAGCATAAAATCAAAAGACACAATCAAATATTATAAATGTAAAATCCGTGTTTCCCAACCTGATCCGTATAAATACCTCAGAGTTCGTATATTTTCCATACCTTAGTACTAACTGGAGTAGTATGAGGAGAAGCCACCGCGGTACGAGCGGCCACGGCCTCGCATGCCTCGCATGAATTCAAGCAAAGGAGTGTGCAAAAACAAAAGTATTTTTAAATGTAAGCCCTTTGGTTTGGTACCCAACACCTTCACGTTTCTTTGTTTGTGACGTTATGTCATCTAGCAGGTCCCACCTTAAATTGAATGTGACGTCAGATAGCCTATAAAACAAGCTGACGATTGAGCCCCTTCTAACCGTAGCACATTTGTCAAATTAGGATGAGTTTTGAAGTTAGGGTGGAACAGATGAACAAACATCAAACTACTTCACCGTAGTGGGATATATATTGAAATTCAGAAGAAAGAGACAAAAACAAGGAAGACATCAAAGATAGCTCTTACGCCTTTGTTTAACCTACGGGTATGACCAGTACAAAATGAACTCCGCTACATAATGTTAGAAAATAAAACGAATTACGTTAATGTCTATTAACTTGGCACGTAAGTGTTATACCATCTTTCTGGAAACTCGAAATCTGGCTATTGTGACCAGTCTGACTCAGTATATTGCTTACGACGCCATTATATTATTTATTTTCACAAAAATTAATTAATTTAAATTTGGTTCATTTTAATAAAGGAATAAATACCACGTGTGTGTTTTAAAATTCAAAGATTCAAATTCAAAAACTACATTTCGAGTGAAGACTCATATAGGGTTAGTAACAAAAAACAAGAATAGAATAGGAAGGATAGGTTTTAGAATTCTCTTCAGCCGGCTGGGTTGCTTACTTGACCTTTTTCAAAACAGTATACTTAAGTAGCTCAGTAGGTAACAATAGATAAATACAATTAAATCTTTTAACATTCACAGTACCAATTTCAGTTTTACAATCTAGTTGTCAGAAACAATAAATCCCAAACACTTTTGTTTAAGGGCTTAACATTTTGAGGTATTGTTTTATTCCATTTTTACCATTAAAATATTTACCAGGTGCTCACAATAGATCCAAAACCTTTTTGTGTGGGCATTTAAGCGATTCAGAACTGTTTACAATCCAATTTCTTTTCACTTTTGTTTAATTTTATCTTTTACTATCTTTTCCCAAATATGAACCTCTAACCTCTTGGTTTATGTTTGTTTATTGTAACTGCTTATCCATAATGATTGTTTTCTTACTAAAAATCTTTTCTAGTCAGTTCAGGTACTTTCGTGTTGAACACACACGTTGATGATACAGTTTAGCAGTAATTACCTATTCTTACCTGTGAATCTTTTTATATCTTGTGGATGTATTATTTTGGCTAGGGTTCATATAATTCCTCGAGAATTATTAACTAGCTTGGTTTAAATGTAGAGTCATAATTTACGTTGTTGTTGTATATTTGCCTTCTGATATTGAGCTTTGAAAATTCTTTGTGAACGAACTGTTGTGTCAAACTTTGTGAAATTTTGCGACTGCGCTGTGTAGTGAAACTTCGTAAAGTTTTATTCTATACATTGTTAGGACAAAATTTTAATTGTAAATCTTATAAGTAACACTAGATGCTGCGAGCGGCATCACCCATTTGAATGGTGAAATTAATCCCAAGGGAACTTCCTGGCCAAAAAGCTATCTATGTGTTAATCTAGGTTATATACTGTCTGTGCGGAATCTATTCCGTTGATTTAGCGATTTAGCGTGGAAGAGTATAAAAAGTCCATCTATACTTTAAAAAAAATTGTACCTATGTACCTACTAGCTGCCACCCGCGTGGAATTACCATGTAGTTATCCCAATATAAATGTTATCCCAAGCATGTGTTTTTACTTATTTAATTTTTTCACCAAAAAATACATCGTAGTATCGTTAGTAATAAATAAATACAGATTTAGAGTTTTTATTATTAATAAATGATTAATTATTGATTAATATACAATAAAATGATGTCAATGATTTTGAATTTGTAATTAGCTGGTATTTAAAATTACATTGAAAAAGAAACCTGGCAATTTTGTACTCTTTAGTTAATGTCTAAAAATTACTGTTGGCACCAGGCTGTAGGCAGTCCAAAGAAGCTCTGCCATCTTTGGACAGTAGGCTTACCAGACGGTTGTTACGCCTGGACAGGAATGGCCTGCGCCTGATGACGGGGACCATCACGGGACACTGCTCACTTAACAAACACTTCCACACAATAGGCATAACGGACAGTCCTCTGTGCAGGGCATGCATGGAGACTGAGGAAACCGTTGCGCACGTTCTCTTTGAATGCACAGGGGTCACCCAGATAAGAACACAAACCCTCGGGCCGCCCAGAACTTACACGGACGTTCTAAGAAAATCAGGAGCCCTTATTAGCTTCTGAAGGGAGGTGGGCTGGCTGGATTATTCCGCCCACCGGCCGCCATGGCCCACGCACAATGGTCCACCTGAAGAACTAAGTGCGGAAACCAAACCCCATAACATAGAAGTTTTTAAAATGGCAGTTTTTGTAGTGTTAGGTGTATATTTCGGTAACTTGACAAAAATTAAACTGTTCAACAGATTTTTTATATTATTTGAAGCAAATGGCAGCTAGCAAGCAATTTTTGATAGGTTCGTGACAAATATGCGCAGGTAATTTTTATCTCATTTGTAAATTTTGTCTATCTTTTTAAGATTACATATTGTTATCGAAACTTTAGGATCTATTTGTCAATTTGATGGCTAAACAGTGTCAAACTTTAAATGATGACATACCTGAGAAGTTGTTAGCTACAGCAGTCTACTTACTTTCGACTCCGCAGGCTGAAGAATGTCTGTGAGAAAGCTTTGCATAAGAAGCTGACTGTTGCGAACGCAAATACTTTGCCAATGCCTTGAAACAATTAACTCTGGAGCTTATAAAAGATGGTCTGGCAAAGCTGATTAGAATTGATGGAAAAAAGATCAAATAGATTTATGAATACATAATGGCTTATGATATTGATGTAGATATTATAAAATAAACTGATTTGAGAAATTGACCAAAAAATTCAGTTTGTTATACCCAAATATTCAAACAAGGTTAAAGAAGTATTAGTTACCAGTTGGAAAAAAGAAGTATTAGTTACCAGTTGGAAAAAAGAAGTATTAGTTACAAAAATATAAAAGTAATTGCTAGAGCTAATGTCACACTTCGCACTAATATTATAAAGGCAAAATTTTGTGAGTGTGTGGGCGTGTGTGTGTGTGAGTGTTTGTATGTTAGATACTTCTTCACGGTAAAACGGCTGGACGGATTTGGATGAAATTTGGCACAGAGATAGATTGTAGTCTGGAATAGCATATAGGATATTGTTCATCTCGGAAATATGTACCCTTGCGCCTTGGGATAATTTTTGACATTCACACAAGTGAAGCTAATATTTGTAAGATCAAGGCAAATTACTTAGAAATTATGGTTAATTATGAGGAATAGAAATAAAAATCAGACAATAGATTGCAATAATATTATATTTTTATGAATATTGAGTACTTTATACATTGCATAGTAACTTACATCTAGCACACTAATGAATCTAGCTAATAGCGGCAAGAGATGAAAGTATAAATTAAACTCAGTGTCCTGCACACACTGAAAATAATCATTGGGACTACAACGTAACTAGTTTTGTATTATTTTATTATAGTTTATTTTCTAAATATTAATGTTTGCTTAGATATTAAAAATATGTTTTGGTTACATAAAAATACGTTTTATCACTTTAAATTCAAGCCAACTTTATTAACTACAAAATAAAGAAAAGTAGAAAAAGCAAAACCCATTTTTTTGTTTAGTGCAGTTGTTACTTCCAGATATACCCGTAAACAAAAAAATCAATTTTACCTTTTTCCAATACATATTGTTTAGCCTCGTTGCTGCGTAAACAAAAGTCAATAGATAAAACAAAATTAAGAGTCTACACAATAGACTCATATTATAAATTCAACGGGCAGCAACGGAAGTCAACTTTGTATATTTTTATTATCTATTTGCTAAACTTATAACACGAACTTAAACACTTAACTTATAAACTAAACAAGTCTAAAGATTTTTTTATACGCAATCAAAAACAGCATAGTTTAAAAACATTAACATCAAATCAGTAATCTTATACATAAAAAGTAAAATTAAATCTATATTTCTATCACACGATCAGTCGTAAATACGACGTTAAGACGATAAAGGCGTAGAGCTAGAGTCTGCCCCCATTCTAATCGAGTCCATACACTCACATAAATATACACCACAGCGCACACTCGCACAAAGCTACCGGGCGGCGGCCGCGGGTCCTCTACGCACTATGTACGGAGAGTAATAACTGCCGCGACTGCAGCCCCTGGTGCTACGCACTGGCCTCCAGCCGGGGTTATACGAAGAGAAGCCGCCGCGGGACGAGCGGCCGCGGCCTTGCATCCCGCGAGGCTGCCGGTTCGTCATTGCCAGCCCCGGCTTGTTAGTGCGCTTGGGCATAACTTTTATCTGTCGCCCCTTAAATAATGATTCGTTCATTGCCATAGCACTCCTTACACTGTCTCTGTCGTCAAATTCTATGTAAGCGAATCCTTTTGGGTGACTGTTGAATTTATTGCATAATATTGAAGTCCTCTTAATGTATCCACATCCGTGGAAATGCTCTTTCAGATCCTCAACGGTGGCGCTGTAGTCCACGTTACCGACGTACACTGATCTGTTGTCTACCTCAATCTTCTCCTTGAATATGTTTAGTGGCTTTGTAAGTCCTGGTAGGTTACCCATACTCATCAGCTTGGCTACTTCAGTCTGCATCCGTTTAAGATTTTCAACCTCATTTTCCAACTCCCGAACTCTAGCCTCGCTTGCTTCCTTAATGGCTGCCACGTCTGTCAGTTCACCGCTAATGCCTTCTTCACCACCTCCATGACTATTGTCAGTAATGTTTAGAGAACCGTTATTCCCGTCTAAATTACTAATGTCAATCGTGATTGTAGAGTCTGCCATAACTACTGCTGCTGCTGATTCCATCATGAATCTCACATACAATTACTTTTCACTTCACTAAATCCCTGTAACCAAATTCGTTAAAACGCAAATGGTTTTCTTTTACAATACTTTTCACATAGAACACGGTGACCGGCTTTCACTTTAAAAGATTTAATTTTGTTGTGATTGTGTATAACACTGCACTTCACGACGGAGTCACATCGACTATAAAGCTCGGAGTAAAGATTCGTACACAAAACGACAGAGATAAGTGAGTTGGATACGGATTACGCGACAGTTTCGAAACTCGTGTTCACTGCTCGACAGTCACCGACACACTGATCTCCTCCATTCTGTCGAGTGCCATGTTCCCGAGCCTGTCGAGTGCTGCCAGGTGGAGAGTGAAACAAAAGGTGACATTGTTCTAACGAGCGACTAATACTTCAAAGGGTTTTTTACCTGGTGCGGCTAAATATATTAATTGGACCCTGGGCAGATACCTAATACGATGACAACATACATTGTATGAAACAATAGATTCACTATTTCCTGCAAAATTTTTGCGAATATGATTGACAGGGCCTTAACTGCCATTGTTGTTAGGCAGAATGATATTTGAGATTTTAGTTAAATTTTGATAAGGACTAAAGGAATTTTATTTACGCTTTTAATTCGAGTCCGATTAAAGGATTTTAAATATTTATTTTGCAAATAGGTTTAAATAATATTTGTACAAGCCAATCAACATAAGATTAGTTATGAGCACAATTAGACTGGGGCATTATATAGAAATTTACATTTGATAACTCGCGAAATTGCGATTAAATAAATGAATGATACACAAAAACATAAAAAAAACCAGTACGTCCTTTGGTCAAACACGGTCAAAGAACTCAGAGAGCCTTGCGCGAGGGCCCGTGACAGTACAGTGGTTTTAGTAGAAATAATAAGTGACGGCATGACACGAATTACATCGTGCCGAATGTTACGTTTACTTTATCCACGCTAATCAGACAAAAACAATTATGTCAGCTGCTAAGCACATATTCAGAGCGAAAAAGCTGCTTTTCGTGTCGTATTGATACGCATGTGAGGGCAGTTGATCATCGTGATTTTCTTAACCCAATTAATTTGGGGTTGATGCAACATGTTTTGTGTAAAGTTTTCTAGGCATGGCATAGCAACATTCAAAAGCAATTTAGAGAGCAAAAAGAATTACAGGCTTTCAAATAATACTGAATCAAATTCTTATCACAGAAAGCATATCATTTTGTTATATTGTATTGTATGTATTATGCAAGTTATTGTATTACGTGTGTACATTAATAGCTACCTATTTACTTAACTGGTTACATGCTGTGATATTACATAATTATTATTTTAACCGTGTTTTAATAAATTTAAAAATAAATACCCAATTAATAAGGTTAAGGTTAAGTCAATTAAGGGTGGAGTCAACAGTTGTTCATTAAATTATTAATTAGTTAAAATGATATCCGATGATGTTCATTTTTACTTAGTTGATTTAACATAAATTTTTTATTTTTATGTTTTCGGTAGGCTCGCGTTTGACCACTACCATTTTTGACAAAAAATTAGTAAAATCCCGAGAATTTCTGTACTCATCAGTTAATTACACTAATAATAATTTGCATGTTCTTCCGAGTAATTGCTAATTATTTATTATTTCTTCTGTATTGGTTAATTGATACCTATTTGACAACGCAAAAAAAGTCAATGCCAAAAATGACTGCTGACTCATTTTTGTCATTGACTAATGAGTACCAAAATGCCCAGTTATCTTTTAACATTTATGTTAAATCCCAGCTAATTACCAATTCAAAATCGTTAACATCATTATATTGTATTGTGTAATAATGATGTCAATGTATTAATTAATTATATTAATAATTAAGTTTATTAATAATCCTACTAAGTATTTTATAATGTAAAAGTTTATGAGTGTGCATGTTTGTTACTCTTTCACGCAAGAACTACTGAATAGATTTGGTACACATATAGTTTATAACCTGAATTACAGACAGATAGATAGCTTTTGTCCAGGAAGTATGTTCTCATTGGATTAATTTTAACTTTCACACGGGCGAAGCCGCGTGCAGCAACTAGTATTACTTGTAAGGGTGACAAATAAAATAGACTCTAATTTCCAGAATAAAACTTTACAAAGTTTCACTCACTATAAGAACAGTCATAAAACACAAAAGTTTACAAAGTTTGACACAATACTTCGTTCAGAAAGAATTTCAAACTCAGCATCACAAACCAAAACACAACAAGGTAAACCATGACTCCACATAATAAAAAAGATATTCACTAAATCTCAAGTAATTATAATTATGAACCTTAGCCAATTTATTACTCCGGAATAAAAAGATCCACAGGTAAGAGTAACTGCTAAACTGTATCATCACGTGTGTGTTCATCACGAAAATATCTGTATTCACAAGAAAAAGTTTTTTAAAAAAAAATAATCATTATAGATAAGCAATTCCGTAGTTAACAAAAAATAAAGAAAATATCAAGAGGATAGGGGTTCTTTTTTGGTAAAAAGATTGTAAAATATAAAACGAAACAATAGTGAAAAAAATGGGATTATAAACAGTTCTAAATTGCTTAGTACCTGGAAAATATTCAAATGGTAATAATGAAATTAAGTACTGCCAATGTTAATTCCTTGAACAAAAGAGTTTTGGATTTATTGTTTCTGCCAACTAGATTGTAAAACTGATATTAGTACTGTAAGTATTTAGCCTTTACACAATAGAGTAAGATAGTATTTATCTATTGTTACCTACCGAGCTGCTTAAGTATTCCGACTGTTTCGAGAAAGATGAACTAAGCAAGCCAGCTGGCTGAAGGCAATTCTAAAAAACAAATGTGGTATTTTTTCGTTTATTAAAATAAACCAGGTTTACAAAAATATTTTTTTTCGAAAATAAATATTATAATGGCGCCGTGTACAATATAAGTAAGGGTGGTAACAACAGCCAGATTTCGAATTTCCGGTAAGATTAAGATTTACTTGTTAAAGTTAGTAGTTATAATTATTATCATAATTCGTATTATTTTTTATATTAATTACTGGTCATACCTGTAGATGAACCAAAGGCGTAAGAGCCCTCGTTGATGTCTTTCTTGATTTTGCCCTTTCTCCTGAAATTGTTTTTTATCCCACTTCGGTGAAGCGGTATGGTGTATGCACATATGTTTAATCATAAATTATAATCATCTTAAAATAACATGACAAATATTTAGTATGGTTAGAAGGATCTTGACGTTCGCTTGTTTTACAGGCTATCTGTCACGTCTGTCACCTTAAATTTAAGGTACCACCGGTTGAACACATGTATTGATAACATCATTAGTAATATTCCAAACGTAATAGGCAAAACTCACAATGTTTGTTTATCTGATCACAACACTGCTCAGGTTGTGAATTTCGAATGTAATCAAAAACCCATATCAGGCTATTACTTCATGACCGTAAATGACCTGAGTAAAGACAATGTTAGCAAATTCATTGAACACGTAAGTAAATTATCTTTTTCGCATATTTACAAAATTTCAGACACGAATAATGCTTTCGATTCGTTTCATGACACTTTAACATTATTTTATAAACTATGCTTTCCTCTGGTTAAAGTAAAAAAACAGTTCAAAGATAATAAATTAAAATGGATAACAAAAGGAGTTAAAATTAGTAGTAACACTAAACGAACATTAAGATATAAATATTATGTAAATAGAACGCATGAAAACAAAACTAGATTTAAGGTGTACTCGAAAATGTTAAGGAAATGTATTCATAACATGCAATCCTTATGTAATCTTAAGCACATTGCATACTCAAAAAATAAAGGTAAAGCTTCTTGGGATATTGTAAAAAGCTGCACAGGTAACGAACGGTGTCGAGAGTATATTAATTGTATAATAGATAATGGTGTTACTGCTACATCAGGTTCAGATATAGCAAATATATTTAATAACTTTTTTATTGATATTGTTGAAAACAGCGCTACTTTACAGAACAACACATGTAACCAAGATTTTAAAAGCAATGACAATAGCATTTTTTTTTAAATCCTACAAATCCTGCTGAAATTTTTAGTATATTAAAATCATTAAAAAACACAAAATCCACTGGTTATGAAGACTTATCTACAGACCTTTTAAAAAAAAATATCACCATACATTGCAGAACCTCTTTCATATATTGTTAATTTATCGCTAGAACAAGGCTGCTTCCCGGATAAACTTAAATTAACTACACTTACATGACATAACTTACAACAACACTTACATTACTTTTTTGCGGGTAGGTGAATAAAAATAACACACATACGCTCTGAATAATTTTATCTTTTAATTAGTATTTTCTAAAATTATAATCAAAATTCCTACGGATTAAAAATAATTTGCTTACCATTAAGCATATATTGTGTGGGCAAGTAGCATTCATATGTCCTAAGTGCAAGTTGCATACACTTGTCGGCTAGAGCTGTCACTTTTTAACTTGGCTCAGACTATCAACACAAGGCTGGTACCATGACTACTATAGCTGAGATTGCGGAGACCCAGCGAATGGCTATCACGTCACTGAACCAGCGGATGGCTGATTTTGAAGCTCACTTGAAAGCGTCACCACCTGGAGCTGACTTGAGCGGTCTCCACAAAGACTTTTCCACTTTCAAGGAGCATGTTTGGAGTGTTCTCAGTGCCTTACAGCTGCAGATGGCTGAGTTAAACAGGAGTGTGGACATTATTGAGATGCGTCACAGAAAACAGTTTCTGTTGTTTGGCGGCGTTCCTGAAAATCCAGGTGAAAAGGTTTCTGAAACCGTGGCAACCATTCTGCAGACCAGGCTCGGCTTAAAAGATGTGGTCCACTCGTCGCTGACTGTATGCCACAGATTAGGCACTGCTTCGGAAGGTCATGCTAGACCAATCCTGCTTCGGTGCACGGACTCCACTGTCAGAAGCAAGATCTGGAGAACCAAGACGAAACTGAAAGGATCTCCTTATGTGGTGTCTGAATTCCTTACACGACAGCGGCAGTCTACTTTTATAACAGCTCGCAAGATCTTCGGTGTTACGAATGTGTGGACCATGGACGGCAACATCAACATCAAGCTTCCGGACGGCAAGCGGCGCCGGGTGATCAGTGTGGAGGAGGTCGTCGCGCTTGGAGCGGAGCATGATAAATCGCTGGAACAGGCGGTTCCTCTGGTTCCCAATGCTGGCTCTAAACTCGCGTCGGCACAGGCTACATCTCGCTCAAGGCGGGTAACGAAGAAGAAATAGTTTAAAACTTATAGTACGATTTATATAATGGATGTTTACAGTCTTTATTTCGTCCACTTTGTTTTCTGTCTGTGTTTGTTATCTCTACTTGTTGTTCACGCACAACACAATAACACTTTACAGTTTTTTGTTCGGTGTACCGGCACCCAATTTTGTTTATTTTTTGTTTTTGTTGACATTGACAAGTTCTGTCAGTGTCATCTGTCACTATCATAGTTATTATTTTTATTTTTTAAAATCTTGTCTATGCCACTTATTTTACTTCTTGCGAATTACTTTTGCGTTCGGATGCACGCATTATATGTACTAATTTGTTTGTGAACAGTCTGCCGGCAGGTTATGCAACTATTATGTGAATTTTACTTCACATTCCTATTATCGATATTATTTTATTTTATATTTATATTGTATATCTATTTATTTACGCTTTACAATGAATATGTCTGACGACGACTCGTTTCATTCTTGCCGTAGTTCCTCTACGTCTTTTTCTTCTTTAGACGATTCTCTCTCAGTAAACAGTTTCTTAAGTGGTGAGTGCCAGCGTTTTGATAAGTGTTTTAATGTATGTCATGTGAACGCTCAGAGTATCCCTCAACACCACTCTGAGATGCTGGATTTATTTTGTGATGTGGCGTTACACGCTGTCCTAGTGTCGGAAAGTTGGCTCAAGCCCGAACTCCCCTCTACACATTATAGCTTACCCGGTTTTATCTTAATTCGCAATGACCGCACGGGAAAAAGGGGCGGTGGTGTTGCCATATACTTGCGCAGTGACATCCCCTTCAAAATTCTGTCTTCTTCTCCGACAACTTCTAGCGGCAATCCCGAATTCTTAGTCCTTGAAATTGATGTCAAAGGGGTCAAGGCCGTTCTTGGAGTGGTTTACTGCCCACCTACTATCGATTATTTCTCTATTCTCGAATCTCTGTTTGAATCTGTTTCCTCGGAGTACAAACATCTCATAGTCATGGGCGATTTCAACACTGACCTCTCGAAGGATAACTCAAGATCGCGCAGATTGAGAGCTATCCTGGAATCGTCTAGTATGTCACTTCTCACGCTCAATCCGAATCATCTTAATCCTGACTCAAACAATACCTGGCTTGAACTCATGCTTGCGTCTTCCGAGAATCTAGTTGCTAACCATGGCCAGATTGCGGCCCCTAGGTCGGCTATCTAGGCATGATTTAATTTACCTGTCGTACAAAATCAAGCCACCTAAACAGCGGCCTGCGATTATGTTTCTTCGGAATTTTGCGAGATTGAACAGGGACAAACTCAATGTTGATTCCAAAGCTATTGATTGGGTCGATGTTGCTCAGGCATCAACTGTGGATGAGAAAGTGGATATATTCAACAGGTCCGTGCTTCAGCTTTTCAATGCGCATGCGCCACTCAGGGCTGTCCGTGTTAAGCGCCCTCCGGCTCCATGGATTAGTCCTGGAGTTCGTTTGGCGATGAGACGGCGTGACAGGGCCTTTCGGAGATATAGAAGGGATCGCAGTGAGGAGAACTGGAGCCTGTACAAATTGGCTAGAAACCGCTGTAATCAGATGGTAAGAGCTTCTAAACGCCGATACATTTGTGACAATGTCCTTAATTCTTCACCGGCTGATATATGGAAGTTTCTCAAATCAATTGGAATCACGCAATCATCCTCTCATACTGTATCATCTCACATGTCTCTGAATGATTTGAATAACCACTTTTCATCGTCAACTATGCTCACGGCTGTTGTTAAGAATAATACTATTCGTGATATCACTTCCATGCCAATTGTACCTCCCGAATCTTTTTCTTTTTCCCCAGTGACCGACTCTGAGATCCTCAAAACGTTCACTGCAATTAAGTCCAAGGCTGTCGGCTGTGATGGAGTGAGCAGATCCATGTTATCCCTCATTTTTAAAAGTATCCTTCCCATTATCACATCTATCATCAACTACTCCCTGCAGGCTGGTGAGTTTCCTACTACCTGGCGTAAGGCATTCATTATTCCTCTTCCAAAAATTTCCAACCCCACCTTATCTAATCACTACAGACCAATCTCCATTCTCCCATTCCTATCTAAGATCCTGGAAGCAGTTGCTCTGAAACAAATATCCTCCTTCGTGTCCCGGAATAACCTATTATCCCCTTTTCAATCTGGTTTTCGGCCCGGCCATAGTACAGCCACAGCCTTGCTTAAAGTTACTGAAGACGTCAGGAACGGCTTGGAGAGTTCGAGGTTGACGGTGTTGGTTTTAATAGATTTCTCCAATGCATTTAATACCGTCGATCACGACATTCTCCTGGCCATCCTGTCTCAAATTGGGGTTTCTTCGTCGGCACGGGATTGGTTTTCATCATATCTTCGTGATCGCCAGCAGGCGGTACGTGCTGATCAGAAATTCTCTGATTGGTGCGCTCTGGAAACAGGCGTTCCACAAGGCGGTATACTCTCTCCACTCTTATTTTCTTTATTTATTAACTCTATTACTACTATCCTCAAATGCTCCTACCATCTGTATGCTGATGACCTGCAGCTCTACGCGCAATCTGACATTCTCAATCTAGACAACTGCATCTCACAGTTGAATGCTGACCTTCTAGCAATCGCTGACTGGTCTAGCAGATTTGGGGTTACTGTAAATGTCAGTAAATGTCAGGCTATCCTTATTGGTAGTTCGTATTTTCTACGAACCTTGGACACAGGCCTTCTATCGCCGCTTATTTTCGGCCATACCGTCATTCCTCTCTCTCCTCACGTTAAAGACTTAGGCCTATACATTGATGACAAGTTAAGCTGGAATAAGCAGGTCGCTCAGATTAGCCAGAGAGTCACATTCTCACTGCGGTCTCTCTATAGATTCAAACATTTTCTTCCGTCTAGCACTAAAACCACCTTGGTACAAGCTCTTGTATTGCCTATAATCGACTATGCTGATGTTTGTTACTCTGATCTATCCCAAGAACTTCTTAACAAAATGGATCGACTTCTTAACAACTGTATTCGCTTTATTTTCGGGCTTCGTAAATATGATCACATTTCTTCCTTCCGTTCTCAGCTTAAATGGCTGCCTATCCGTCAGAGGAGATCCCTCAGATCCCTCTGCATGCTCTTCAACATCATGAACGATCCTCGTACTCCTGATTATTTAAAACAATACTTTAAAGTGTTGGGCAGTTCTCACGATCTTAACCTTCGAGCTTCCAAAAACTTACTTCTCCATATTCCTTCTCACCGCACTGGGTTTGTATCGAATTCTTACACTGTCTCTACTATAAAACTCTGGAACGGGCTTCCCCTTGGCATAAAAAAAGCTGAGAGTAAATTTTCATTTAAGCGTAAAATCCGGAACTATTACTTGTCCTCTCTTACATAGCTCGGTCTTCGTCATATATATTATATTTAAATTTCTGTTTCATTTAGAATATAGTATTTATTATAATATTTATTAGTCTATTGGTTTAGAAATTATTTATGTATTTTATTAGTTAGATGTTTTTTATCCAATTTTAATTATTGTTCATTTTTTATTTTGATTTTGGACTCCTACCACTGTTGTGTTCTTTTTAACCCAAAGGTTGACTGGTAGAGAATGCCTTGCTGCATTAAGTCCGCCTATGTATCACCATTGTACATGAAGTTTAAATAAATAAATAAATTATCTAATAAAAAACCATTGCATAAAAGGCTCTAAAACTGATAAAACAACAACCGACCAATTGCTCTAATTCCAATTCTTTCTAAGGTCTTTGAAAGAATCATGTACAAAAGAGTCCTCTCTTTCTTAGACAAATATAATATGCTTGCAAAAGAGCAATACGGTTTTAGAAAAGATAAATCCACCTCTCTAGCAGCATTTAGTTTGGTCAAATCTATAATAAATAACATTAACTCTAAAAGTGTAACCTCAGCTTTGTTTTTAGACCTTAGTAAAGCCTTCGACTTTGTAAATCATTCCATTCTCATCGATAAATTATGTAGAATTGGTATTAGGGGACCAGCCTTGGAATGGTTTAAATCGTATTTATTAAATAGAACTCAGACCACACGAATTACTAAATTTGATGACAAAGTGAACAGTCTCATCAACTTCAACTCTCAGCCTCGGCAAAACTACTTTGGAGTTCCACAGGGAAGCATCTTGGGCCCTCCATTATTCCTTGTATATATTAATGATCTTCCTCAAATAATAGAACAAGAGTGTGTTTTATTTGCAGATGACACAACAGTTATCCTAGATGGTAAAAATCATGAAGCACATGAGACTAATATAAATGACAGTTTGAATAAAATAGTTACATGGTTAGATATAAATGCTTTAAAAGTGGACGTTAATAAAACTAAAATATTAAATTTTAAAACACAGATGAGTAAAAATATCCATCTTAAAATAAAACACAGGGACCAAATAGTAGAACAGATACATACAACAAAATTTCTGGGTATAACACTAGATGAACATTTCACCTGGAGGGAGCATATCAATGAAATATGCATGAAGATTAATAGATTTGTTTTTGCTCTAAAAAAGTCAAAGATGAGGCATCCAAACCAACTGCCCTAATGGTATATCATGCCTATGTTTGATCCGTCATCCGTTACGGTATCATTGTCTGGGGAAACTCCTCTGAACTTTGTAGAGTTCTGTTGGCACAAAAAAGATGTATCCGCACCATCTTTAATATGGACTGGACTGATTCCTGCAGACCAGTGTATAAAGCACACAATTTTCTCACCGTTCCTTGTATGTATATATATGAAATAGCTAAATTTGTAAAAACTAATTATTCACTTTTTAATGCTAAAAATAACATTATTAAACGAAAAGTGACACAGTATGTATTAGAATTGCCTGTACCCAGAATCGAATTATTTAGGCGTAGTTGTGTTTACATGGCCCCTCTTATTTATAATTCTATACCAACCTTTATAACCGATCTCCCTTATAGAAAATTCTGTATAGTTTTACTTGTTTATATATTAGAATAATTTAGCAGAGCTAATGGAGTTGGCTAGTAAGGAAAAAAACTATTTTAAACAGGATAAACGACGTGTATTATATTTTACAAAGATATATGAAGAGCAGTGACAGCTATAACGTAAGAAAGAATTAGCTGTCAAAACAGTAATGGCCAGGGTGTACTTATTAGAATAAAAAAAAGGTTTTAACACCTCCCCGTAATACGGACACCCTGTATATGGAATAAAATTTACAGAGAGTTTACAAAAAATAAACATCATATCAAAGTTCACTGTACACTTAACACTAACACACAAATAAAAACATTCTGTATTCATTTACAAGAAAAAAAGAACATCCTGTACACACCTACCTATTACTCACTATATAATACACAACTATATACATACCAACAAATTTAAAACACTGTACAAAACCTACACTAAAGTAAACCTAAGAGATTTGCACATTTAACATGCTTATTCCTTGGTAAAGGTTTTGTGAGAATATCGGCAATGTTATCATTACTTGGTACATATTTCAGGGTTAGGTTGTGATGTGCAAGTGAGTCTCGAATGAAATGGTGTTTGATGTCTATGTGTTTAGTGCGTGCGTGATATGTGTTGTTGTGGGCCAGTTTAATTGAGCTTTGATTGTCTGAATGAATGACGATAGGATGAATGATGGCAAATATTTCTGAAATGAGCGATTTTAGGTATATTGCCTCCTTGCAAGCTTCCCCAAGAGCCATATACTCAGCTTCTGTCGTGGAAAGAGCGACTGTGCGTTGCTTGCGCGCTTCCCATGAGATGGGAGCTCCACTCATTAAAAATATGAATCCTGTGAAGGATCGCCTATCTATTAAGTTATTCCCATAGTCCGCATCGGCATATCCTGTTGGATAGGACTGACCTGATTTGTAAAACAGTTTGAGGTGTATAGTCTCCTTTAGGTATCGAAGAACTCTCTTAGCGGCTCTCCAGTGCACCTCCCCGTAATGTACGTTGAATTGAGACAAGTACGAGACAGCATGTGCAATGTCTGGTCGTGTACATATGGAAACGTACATTAATGAGCCGATAAGCTCTTGATAGGGGACATCAATATTTTCCTCTTCTTTGTCAGGTAACGAAAGTTTAAGGCCAGGTTCCAATGGTGTAGTCACGGGAATAGCGTCATTCATGCCAAACTTGTGTAACAGTTTCTGTATATACTTGGTCTGATCTAGAGTTATGAAATCTTCCTTTTGGATAACTCTCATTCCGAGACAATCCTTAAGGGGACCTAGATCTTTGACAGAGAACATTTTCTTGAGAACATTCTTGAAATTCTCTTTCAATTTAGCATTATTGCTAAGCAAAAAAAAAGTCATCAACAAAAACTGCGACAACGAGGAAGTCATTGCCTTCTCTTTTATAGTAGAGGCAGTGTTCTGTCGTGGCTTGAGTTAGGGACAATGTTTCCATTGCTTCACACACCTTTTTGTTCCATTGGCGTGGCGCTTGTTTAAGGCCATAAATGGACTTCTTGAGAAGACATACTTTGCCCTTTGGGTCTGTTGAGAAACCTTCAGGTTGTTCCATATAAATCTCCTCCTCTAAGTCTCCATTTAAAAAGGCAGTCTCCACATCAAGGTGTTCTACTTGCAAGTTGTTTTGGACAGCAACTGCTATTAATAGCCGTACTGAAGACAGTCTAGCAACAGGAGAAAAAGTTTCGCCGTAGTCCACACCTGCTACTTGGGTGAATCCTTTTGCTACTAGCCTGGCTTTGTATTTAGTTATCTGTCCACTTGTGTCCTTTTTAATCTTAAATACCCATTTACTTTTTGTAGTTTTCCTATCAGAGGGTCGGTCAACTAGGATCCATGTTCCATGCTTCATTAATGAATCATATTCAGCCTTCATTGCTTCGATCCATATTTCTTTTTGGGGATGATCTGTAATTTCTTTATAAGTCTCCGGTTCGAGGTCTGAAGTCATGAAGAGGCCACACTGACTATATCGTTTAGGAAGATGTCGTTCCCGAATAGGATATCTTCTTTCGATGGTTAGCTCTTCACTAGGTTCAGCTTCGGGAGCGCCTGGTAATACTTCAGGCGTTACAGGGTCATGTATGGCTGTCGGCTGATCAGAAGTTGACATTTCAGGTAGTGTCTCTGGCTGTGAATGATGTTGCGTTTGTGGAACTAGTTGCTCCTCATCTTGAATGGGTACAGGGATTTCTTGCGACTGTGGCGAGGGTAGCATCTCGCTGCAAGAAGAATTTTGTGAATCTACTCTACTAGTCTTGTCCTCTATGAAGACAATATCTCTAGCGACTATTATCACTCGAGGATTTTCGGGATTTATAAGACGGTATCCTTTGCTTTCTGTAGCATAGCCAACAAAAACACACTTTTGTGTCTTAGAATCCAGTTTGGTACGTTTTTCTTTAGGTACAAGAACGAGAGCTTCGCAACCAAAAACTCTTAAGTGAGATAAGTTGACTTTATTTCCACTCCACAGTTCTTCTGGTATTTTGTTGTTCAAAGCTTGCGTTGGCATACGGTTCTTTAGATAGATGGCCGTATTTACCGCTTCTCCCCAATACGCCAAGGGTAGTTTTGAATCTTGGAGCATTGATCGAGCTTTTTCGATTATTGTCCGGTTTACTCGTTCGGCAACCCCATTCTGTTGAGGTGTGTACGGTATCGTGGTTTGATGCACGATGCCATTTTCCTTAAGAAAGGTACACATATCGTTATTTACATATTCACGACCATTGTCCGAACGTAGGACTTTTATTCTCTCTCCGGTTTGATTCTCTACTAAATGTTTAAACTCTACAAACTTTGCATAAACTTCGGCTTTTGTTTTCAAAAGATATCCAAAAGTTTTGCGACTAAAATCATCGGTAAAAGTCAATAAGTACAAAGCTCCGCCCCATGAGTGCGTACTCATAGGTCCACATAAGTCCGAATGGATTAACTGTAGCACTTTTCTTGATTTAATTTTAGATTTCTTAAACGGCTTTTTAGCTATTTACCTTGTAGGCAGGGAACACACTTTTCAGTGTAGCTACCGTTGTAATCTAAACCGATTGATTTATTTCTAAGTATATCCATACTTTTTGCATTTAGATGGCCAAGGCGCCTATGCCACAGCATTGCAGACTCTTTGGTCGAAGAATACAACGCTTGTGAACTACTCAGATCCAACCTGTATATTCCATTATGGTTTGATCCTGTAGCAATGACAGATCCTGTCACTTGACATCCGCCTTTTTGGATGATGCTTGCGCCTTTCGATGTAAATAAAACATCGAATCCTTTTTTAACTAAACTGCTTACAGTTAAAAGATTTGTAGCAAGGTCAGGGATGTAAAGAACATCACTAATTTTATTTACACTATCGGAAATATGAATATTTACAGTACCTTTACCATGGCTTAGTAATTGCTCCTTGTTAGCAACTGTAATAGGGGTGACATGGGATGATATGGTTGCATACCAATCTCTCCTGTTACTCATATGAGAAGTTGCGCCAGAGTCAATATACCAGTCTTGAGAACCTGAGGGAGAAATGTTAGAAAAACAGGATGAAAGTGTGAATTCGGATGTATGATGTGTACAAGTGTTAGCCGAAACATTTTTGCCTTTCTTCTGTTTAAGCTTTCTACATTGCGAAACAACGTGCCCTAGCTTTTTACAATAGGTACAGAACTTTTTCTTCTCGTCCTTCGTTTGTAGCGCTGCGTTGTCAGGTCGTCTGGTGGTAGTAGCTGTTGCGGTGCGCACATCCTCTTTGAGAAGTGCTGTCACCACATTTTCCGATGAAATCTTCGTGTTGGAATGTTCAAGAGCCATGACGAGTGGATGAAATTTTTCTGCAAGTCCAGCAAGCATAATAATGCCAAGAAATTCGTCAGCTACTGCTGCTCGTATTCCCTGAAGTTCTTGCTGCGTTGATAACGCCTTGTTCACATACTCTTGTAAGTTTCCTGACGCATTAAATATGCCGTGGTGTGTTTTAAGATATTGCACTAATAATTCAACTAATAAGGCGAAGTGCAAAAGAATAACTTTTCATCGGTGAGTAACTAGATAATCATTTTAAAATATAATTTGAACAAAATATTTGGTGGACGTCATGTTGTGACATTTTTCATATAGACTAAAAATTAAGATGTGACAATTTGTGTAACGGGAGTGATATGAAGTTTCGAATGACGTTATTGCGACGCACGCTATTTCGAAAAGCTTTTCGACTGGTACGCCAGTTCGAAAACACATTGAATCGAAAACCGTTATTTTGAATGACGTTATTGCGACGCACGCTATTTCGAAAAACTGTTAGACTTATACGCTAATACGAAAGTTTTGGTATCGAAATCTACTGTTTCGAATAGCATATTCCAATCTAAATTTGTCTGGGGCTTCAATTGGGGTCGCGATTCAATATCACGACCTCAATTGAAGCCTTATCTCTCCGTACCTCTTGTTTTTATCATTTTTTATACATATACAATACAATCATTTTTTATACGATACAATTTGCTGCCAAATACTCCAAAAAACATTAGAATCTGTTACATCCGCATTCTAATGCATACTAAAGAATAAATATAAGATCCAAAACTCTTTCCAAAGACGTGGCTAAAAGCTCCTAGCAAATGATGATGAATGACTATAAGTAACATGATACATTTTATTATTTTTTACAGACTTTATACATAAAGGGATTGGTTTTGAATATGTTAAATGCCAATGAAAAAGAACCATTTTGATGGAGAGAGATGACATAAAACTACAAAGATACAAGTTTTTGAAATGCCAGTGGAGTTCATGGAATCGTATTCTAGTTTTCTAGTTCTGAATGAGGTTTTAAGTTATTAGTATGATTTAAATGATATATAATAAATTAGTACATAAATTAATATTCTATTGATTTATTTTTTCTATGTTAAGAACCCGATGTTTAACAACATTATTCATACACATACCTATAATACTCACAGTGGAGACCTTGAGGAACACATACTTCTTCATGATTGTAAGTTTGTTCCATCTCTGGAATCAATACTTCATGTTCAGTCTGTTTCTCCAACCCTGTATCTCTCTGTGTTTCTTGTTGAGCTTTAATAAATACAACATCCCTAGCCTTATAAAGCCGATGCGTTTTTGTATCCACTAGTCGATAGCCTTTAGAGTTCTCGCAATATCCGACTAGAGTTAACTCCAAGCTTTTTGCATCCAGCTTCTTCCTCTTTTGGTTCGGAATGTGCATATATGCCTTACACCCAAAAACTCTTACAAAACTGAGATCAACTTTCTTACCAGACCACGCTTCCTCTGGCGTTTTACCCTTGACGGCAATGGTCGGCGATCTATTTTTCAAGTAAACCGATGTATGGACTGCTTCCGCCCAATAAGCCTTCGACAAATTTCCTTCCTCGAGCATGCTTCTCGCCTTCTCGATGATAGTCCTATTTGCTCTCTCGGCTACTCCATTCTGTTGCGGTGTATAGTCTATCGTTACTTGATGTTGGATTCCATTTTTCCTCAGAAAATCATCCATTTCTTTATTGACGAACTCAGTTCCGTTATCATTGCGCAGGATCTTAATTTTCTTGCCGCATTGATTCTTGGAAAACGCCTTAAAAATTTTAAAATTTTCAAAAACTTCACTCTTTTGTTTCAAAAAATATACAAAAGTTTTACGTGTAAAGTCGTCAATAAATATTAAAAAATATTTATACCCGCTAATGGAAGGTATATGCATAGGCCCGCATAAGTCTGAATGCACTAAACCCAATGCTTCCTTAGCTCTCGTCGCAACACCTTTGCGAAACGGTTGTTTGGTTTGTTTTCCCTTAATGCAAGATACGCACTCCAGTTTCGAAGAAGTATTAGGAAAACTCACCCCTATGGCCATCTTATCTCTAAGAAGTTTGAGGTTGTGTATACCAAGATGTCCCATTCTCCGATGCCACAGCCTCTGCTGGTCACAATCAGCTGTTGCCAGCGCAGAACCCTGTGAACAGCACTTAATTTTATATATGCCTCGTTCTTCTACACCTTTCACAACAGCCATACCACGAACCTTACACTCATTCTTCTTGTAGATGTCGCATCCTTTCTCTGTAAATACTATTACGTGACCCTTTCTCGTAATTGCATTCACACTTAACAAATTAGAAGCTAACTTAGGTACATACGTAACATTATTGATTGTTAACCCTGCCGATTCACAAAATACAGTACCTTCTCCTTCACCATATACTTCATTACCATCTGCACAGATCACTCTCAAAGATTTAGAAGTATCCTTCAAACTTCCTCTGAACCAAGCCTTGTGATTTGTCATGTGCGTCGACGCGCCAGAATCGATGATCCAGTCTCCTGCTTGCGGTGTCGACGTACGAAACGCGTAAGCTTGTAAAGCTTCTTTTTTCCTTTTAGGGTTATCTGGACACTCATTTGCTTTATGTGGTCCGTCACAAATAAAGCATCTAATCTTTTGTTTGACATTCTTGGGTTTGCTTTTGCCCTTATGCTTCTTTGACAATAATGCTGATGTCGGTTGGCTTACTATCTTCCATTTGAAAGAGCTTCGTCTTGACATAGTCAGTAGTAAGTACCACGTTACTGTTTTCTATGGCTAATCTCATAGGTTGGAACTCTCCCGTAAGTCCTTGAAGAAGTAAAGCAGCCAACAGTTCATCATCAACCTCTTTTCCTAGGTCTTGCAGTTCCTGAGATACCATCATCACAGATGTCACATATTCCCTCACAGTTGGGAATTGTTCCAGTTTCATGCTTACTAATTTTGAAAGTAAACGGCAACGGTTATTCAGACCTTTATCCTCGAACGCATCTCTTAATGCTTCCCAAGCACTTTTCGCTGTTTTAGATTTGCGTACATGAACTAAGCAATGAGGTTTGACCATCAAACAAATCTTTGCTCTAGCTTTCTGGTCTTTTCTCGTACCTTGCGTGTCGGTTGTTTCAGGCGTAACACTTGTATACTCCCACAAGTCATCATGCACCAGATGCATCTCCATAAGAAACTTCCATGTAGAATAGTTACTGCTACCTTCTAGTTTCTCCATAGATAAGGCACTACTGCCTGAACTACCAACCAAATTCTGTGCCATTGAGTTCTGCTCTCTTTGAGAACTCCCGTTACCAGACGACATTTTCCCGTAGGTGTGATTCCCATAACCTGTTAGTGGGGTAACTCGAGTCCCACTAACGTGCAGAGTGCGTCGCCAGTAGAAATTACAGGGAATATGGTTTACTGGTAGTAGAATAAATAAAGTTTAGATAAAACATAAGTTGGTTTTATTCATGATGACACGAGAACACAATCTTTTGAAAAACAGTGACAAGTAAAAATAATACACCGGTAGAAAAATAAACTTATGTAGAACAAAAAGATCTGTATCAAAACTAAATACTCTTTTTATTCTAACAGTAGGGTAGGGTAGTGTACGGTAGGGTGGTGCAGTGTAGGGTAGGGTAGGGTAGGCTAGGGTAGGGTAGTGTAGGGTCGGATAGGGTAGGGTAGTGTAGGGTCGGGTAGGGTAGGGTAGGGTAGTGTAGGGTAGTGTAGGGTCGGGTAGGGTAGGGTAGGGTAGGTAGTGTAAGGTAGGGTAGGTAGGGTAGATAAATGTTTGGTCTTTTTATGGCAAAACAAAGTTTGCTGGGTCAGCTAGTAGACTATAAATTAAGATGTGACAATTTGTGTAACAAGTGTAGGTAGAATTAGCTGACGTTTTTTTTTAAAGCGGAAAATAATAATCTAACGTATATTTAGAAAAGAACTGACTGTGGCTATTCAATGAAAAAAGAAAAAAAAAATTAAAGATGAAAAATAATTAGTACATAAGTAAGACATAATTTGTTACATTTTGTTTATTTAAGGTTTCCACGTTTGGGCCGTAAAGATAGGGAAAAATGGAAAAAAAATATCCAAATAAACCACAGTGAAGATACCTGGTTACCATCCAATCACACTTATGTATGTTCGTTCTCGTAACACATTCTAATGATTATACAATTTTACTAACTAATTCTTATATCTCGTAGTGATTTTTACAAAATGTTTGCCAATCTTGCTCCAACTTCTCTAATCTAGCATCAATGTATTGATAAGAGAAGCGCTCCTTAGGTGTCTTCTTAAAATTAGATCTTGACTTTTCAATAATTGCCTTTAAATTCATTTGCAAATTGCCGTATTTTTCCATTTTCGAAGTAAAAATGTACTTAGTATAATCAGCAACACTTATCTGTCTTAAGTGTTCGGCAAAACTTTAACTCTGAGCGAAATCGGGCATAGATTCCACCTTCCCTCGTTTTTTCGCTTACATTTCTAAGTCCATAAAATTTATGCACAATTTTTTCTGAGTCCAGATTCATGTAGAAAACGAGTAAGTTATTGGAATGTTCGGCATTTCGCAAAGTATTTGAACTATTTTTCTTCAAAAATGATATAACACAAAATGTTCTCATAGTTTATCTTCGTCACTCAAACACACTCAATATTCCACCTGTTCTCCGTATACGTCACGCTGCACGCCACCACTGACTTCACGATGCGCTGCTGACGACGGTGCTCTGCTTGGCAGTACTTCCTCTGCTCGGGGCTGGCTGGTGACGTCACGATCCTGGCGCCACCTGATGTTGTCTCCCTCCTCGGAGGAAACCCTTCCAACACCTGAGTTGCGATCCACAACCACTTCAGTGTTCCCTAACAACTGCCGCGGTGTAGGTACTAAGGCAAAAACTTCACCGCAACAGTACTCCCTAGCTAGTTCGAATATAATTATATATAATTCGCAACGGTTTGCGGTCGCCATTCGGCCATCCGTTCTGCGAGCAATGTGCCCTGCCCACTGCCACTTAAGTTTGGCAATTCTTCGGGCTATGTCAAACATTAAATTAAAAAAAGGATAATATTTTTGTGTTCACCAAAAATCTAAAGGTACATCTAAAATACTGATCGTGCACCAAATATTAGTTGATCTACGAATAAATTATGGTCAAAGAATCAGTCCAAGAGCGAGCGAAGCGAGCTCGGGAACTTAGGGCACCCCGACACGGACAGGTTAGGTTCGAACGAGATGACGGGAGCTGAAGTGAGCGAGCAAAGCGAGCGAACTCAGCTCCCGTCATCTCGTTTGTGTTAGGTTACTTTTGACCCTGCAGACAGAAATAGGAGCTACGACGACTTATATGAACATATTTTGGTGCACATTCAGTATATTTGGTGGAACACAGGCAAAATTAGGTAAATGAAATGGAAATAAATTGAAGTACTTTTAAATACCATCCTTAAAAAAAAATATTTATTATATGCAAATTACTAGGAAGTTATGAGGTTATAAGGAAGAAAACTAAAAATCAGACAGTAGAATTCAATAGCAATATATTTTTATGAATATTAAGTACTTAATACATTGTATTGTAACGTAATAGTCAAATGAATCTAGCACACTAACAAATCTAGCTTACATAGAAAATAAATGAAAGTATAAATTAAAATCACTGTGTTCACACACTGAAAATAATAATTGGGTCTTACAAACTTTTTCTTACCAGCAACAAAATTAGTTTTGTATTATTTTCTTATAGTTTATTTTCTAATATTTAATATTTTTCGGTTACATTAAAACTCGTTTTGTCGCATTAAATTTAAGCTAACTTTAGTTTCTAAACAATAAACTCTAACAAAACATTTATTTACAAAAAGCATAACTTTGTTTTGTTGCTAGTAGGAAAAAGCAGTTTTTGTTTAATGCAGTTGTTACTTCCAGATATGATGCTGGCACAAAAGAAAACTATTTTACCTATTTAAAATACATATCGTTAATCCTATGTTGCCTCATTGCTGCGTAAACAAAAGTCTACAGACAAAACAAAATTAAATTTCTTCACAATAGACTCTTAATAGAAATTCAGGCAGTCAGAAACGGAAGTCAACTTCGTATATATTTTATATTTATTCGCTAGACTTATAACTACTTAAACACTTAACTTATATACTAAACAAGTCTTAGGATATTTTTTTGAACTCAAATAAAATACACTTTCAAAACATTAACTTCAAATCAGTAATGTTATACCTACAAATAAAAATTATATCTATATTTCTATCACACGATCAGTCGTAAATACGACGTTTAGACGGTAAAGGCGTAGCGCTAGAGTCTAATCCCAGTTCTAATTGAGTCCATACACTTACATAAATATACTACACACACAATGCACACTCGCACAAAGCTACCGTGCGGTGGCCCCGGGTCCTCTACGCACTATGTACGGAGAGTAATAATTGCCGCGACTGCAGCCCCTGCTGCTGCGCGCCGGCCTGTGGCCGGAGTTGTACGGGGAGAAGCCACCGCGGGAAGAGCCGCCGTGGCCTTGCATCCCGCGTGGCTGCCGGTTCGTCGTTGCCAGCCCCGGCTTGTTCGTGCGCTTGGCCATAACTTTTATCCGTCGGCCCTTAAATAATGATTCGTCCATTGCCATAGCAATCCGTACACTGTCTTTGTCGTCAAATTCTATGTAAGCGAAACCCTTTGGGTGACCGTTGTATTTATTACATAATATTGATGTCCTCTTAATGAATCCACATCCGTGGAAATGCACTTTCAGTTCCTCAATGGTGGCACTGTAGTCCACGTTACCGACGTACACTGATCTGTTGTCTACCTCGATCTTCTCCTTGATCGATATATTTAGCGGCGTTGTAAGTCCTGGTAGGTTACCCATACTCATGAGCTTATCGTATTCCGTTTGCATAAGCTTAAGTTTTAGATTTTCAACTTCTTTTTCTAGTTGGAGAAGTCTAGCCTCACTTGCCACCTTAATGGCTGTCATGTCTGGCAGTTCACCGCTACTGCCTTCATCGTCACCTCCATGATTGTTTGTCATGTTTATGGAACCGTTGGTCCCGTCTAAATTTAAGTTGTCAATTGTGACTGTAGAGTCTGCCTTGACCACTGCTGCTACTGATTCCATCATGAATCTCACATAAAATTACTTTTCACTTCACTAAATCCCTGTAACCAAATTCGTTAAAAGGCAAATGGTTTTCTTTAAAAGTACTTTTCACATAGAACACTGGCTGTCACATAAAAAGATTTAATTTTGTTGTTTTTGTTGCACACCACACTTCACGACAGATGACTCCATCGACCATAAAGCTCGGAGTAAAGATTCGTACAAAACACTACACAGATAATTAGGTACGGAATGCGCAACAGTTTCAAAACGTGTAACGCTGCTTGACAGTCACCGACACACTGAACTCCGCTCTGTCGAGTGTGATGTTCCCAACCCTGTCGAGCGCTACCAGGTGAAGGGGGAAACAAAAGGTGACAATGTTCTAACGAGCGACAAAAACTACAAAGGGTTTTTACCTGGTACGGCTAAATAGAGTAATTGGTCCCTGGGCAGGTATCTGATACGGTGATACCATACATTGTGTGAAACAATAGATTTACCATTTCCTCCAAAATCCTTCCGAGTATGATTGACAGGACCTGAACTGCCAATGATGTTACGTAGAATGATATTTGTGATTCTAGTTAAATTGTGATAAGGATCAAAGGATTTTTACTACTGTCAATGGAACTATGAGACTTACTTACTTATTTGTTTAGGTAATCTAAATGGTTTTACTAAGTATTCATTTCCTTGAAGCGCTAGTTTTTATTTACGCTTTTAATTTGAGTCCGATTTAATTATAAAATGTTTTGTGTAAAGTTTTCTAGGCAAGGCGTCCAGACTCCATAGCAAAATAATAATGCATATTAGAGAAAACACGAATTCTTAATCAAATTCTTATAACAAAAGGTATATAATTCTGGACATTATAACCTAGCTGATTATGCAAATTATTTGGACAAGTATGTGTGTATTAATAGCTATTTACTTAGCTGGTTACATGCTGTGATATTACATAATTATTATGTATGTCGTTTTCTAATAAATTAAAAAAATACATAGCCACTAATAGTGTTAATGGGTGGAGTCAACAGTTGTTTATTAAATTGGTAATTAATTAAAATGATTTTCTGTAGTGTAAATTATTACTTGATTGATGCAACATTATATTTTTGACAAAAATTTATTAAAATCATGAGAATAAAAAAAAAACATTTATTTACCATACACAGCTACATTTTGTTAGGTGATATCGTGACTTTATTTTGACATATTGATTCAAACTAACAATGACAATAATAGGATAGCGACGGGTCCCAAACTAGAATGTCTGTACTCATTAGTAAATGATGATAATTTGCATGTTTTGTTCAATAATTTGTACTAATTATTTTGTAGTTCTTTTTTAGTGGTTAAACGATACCTAATTGACAACGACCAACAGTAATTTTTAGACATTAACTAATGAGTACAAAATTGCCAGGTTTCTTTTTCCATGTAATGTTAAATACCAGCTAATTACAAATTCAAAATCATTGACATCATTATATTGTATATTAATCAATAATTAATTATTTATTAATAATAAAAACTCTAACTCTGTATTTATTTATTACTAACGATACTACGATGTATTTTTTGGTGAAAAATTTTTATAAGTAAAACACATGAACACATTTATATTGGGATAATTACATGGTAATTCCACGCGGGTGGCAGCTATTAGGTACAAAGGCACTATTTTTTTTTAAGTAAAGATAGACTTTTTATACTTTTCCACGCCAAATTAACGGAATAGATTCCGCACAGACAGTATATAACCTAGATTAACACATAGATAGCTTTTTGTCCAGGAAGTTCCCTTGGGATTAATTTCACCATTCAAACGGGTGATGCCGCTCGCAGTATCTAGTGTTACTTATAAGATTTACAATTAAAATTTTGTCCTAACAATGTATAGAATAAAACTTTACGAAGTTTCACTACACAGCGCAGTCGCAAAATTTCACAAAGTTTGACACAACAGTTCGTTCACAAAGAATTTTCAAAGCTCAATATCAGAAGCCAAATAAACAACAACAACGTAAATTATGACAACTACTACATATAAAACAAGCTAGTTAATAATTCTCGAGGAATTATATCAACCCTAGCCTAATTATTACATCCACAAGATATAAAAAGATTCACAGGTAAGAATAGGTAATTACTGCTAAACTGTATGATCACCGTGTGTGTTCAACACGAAAGTACCTGAACTGACTAGAAAAGATTTTTAGTAAGAAAACAATCATTATAGATAAGCAGTTACAATAAACAAACATAAACCAAGAGGTTATAGGTTCATATTTGGTAAAAAGATAGTAAAAGGTAAAATTAAACAATAGTGAAAATAAATTGGATTGTAAACAGTTCTGAATCGCTTAAATGCCTACACAAAAAGGTTTTGGATCTATTGTGAGCACCTGTTAAATATTTTAATGGTAAAAATGAAATAAAACAATACCTCAAAATGTTAAGCCCTTAAACAAAAGTGTTAGGAATTTATTGTTTCTGACAACTAGATTGTAAAACTGAAATTGGTACTCTGAATGTTAAAAGATTTAATTGTATTTATCTATTGTTATCTACTGAGCTACTTAAGTATACTGTTTTGAAAAACGTCAAGTAAGCAACCCAGCCGGCTGAAGACAATTCTAAAACCTATCCGTCCTATTCTATTCTTGTTTTTTGTTACTAACCCTATATGAGTCTTCACTCGAAATGTAGTTTTTGAATTTGAATCTTTGAATTTTAAAACACACACGTGGTATTTATTCCTTTAATAAAATGAACCAGGTTTTTATTAATTAATTTTTGTGATAATAAATATTATAATGGCGCCGTGAGTCAGACTGGTCACGATAGCCAGATTTCGAGTTTCCAGAAAGATGGTATAACACTTACGTGCCAAGTTAATAGACATTATCGTAATTCGTTTTATTTTCTGACATTATGTAGCGGCGTTCATTTTGTACTGGTCATACCCGTAGGTTAAACAAAGGCGTAAGGGCTACCTTTGATGTCTTCCTTGTTTTTGTCTCTTTTCTTCTGAATGTCAATATATATCTCACTACGGTGAAGTAGTTTGATGTTTGTTCATCTGTTCCACCCTAACTTCAAAACTCATCCTAATTTGACAAATGTGCTACGGTTAGAAGGGACTCAATCGTCAGCTTGTTTTACAGGCTATCTGACGTCACATTCAATTTAAGGTGGGACCTGCTAGATGACATAACGTCACAAACAAAGAAACGTGAAGGTGTTGGGTACCAAATCAAAGGGCTTATTGGGACATTTAAAAAATACTTTTGTTTTTGCACACTCCTTTGCTTGAATTCATGCGAGGCATGCGAGGCCGCGGCCGCTCGTACCGCGGTGTCTTCTCCTCATACTACTCCAGTTAGTACTAAGGTATAGAAAATATACGAACTCTGAGGTATTTATACGGATCAGGTTGGGAAACACGGATTTTACATATATAATATTTGATTGTGCCTTTTGATTTTATTTTAATTTTTACTTTATTGATAAGGTTCCAAAACGCAAATATTTCGCTATTTAATAAGTAGTTGTGTGTTATTTTATCAATGTTTATTTTCTATAGACGAAAGTTTTAATTTAACGTAACAAAAGGTCAAACAAGACTTGTAAAAATTTAAGCAAACTTTAATATATTAATGTGTCCCGAATTAATAAATGAGCATGACTTATAGTTTTGGTGCCGCAACCACCATAATCGAGCAGCAAGGGTCCTAGGTTAGATTCCCTGGACAGGTAGATATAATTAATGCTACCTTTGTTTCTCTAATGAGAACTTCTCAGAACGGAGCAGGTAGCATGCTAGCAGCATTAGGTCTCCATGTTTTCCCGGTTACTGATAAAGTTACAATAGACTTAGTGTTTCTACTAAAAAGAGCTTATAGTTTGACGAATTGCGGGTTTTCTATCTTACTAATACCTATTATGAATGTGAAACTCTGGGGCTGAGTTTCTCACCTCTAAATTATAGCAGAATATGTGTGACAACGCGAGCTTGACAATTTGTCACATTAATTCACGATAATTTAGAAGTGAGAAACTCAGCCCTAATCCTGAACACATTTGAAAATAATATTATGATTTACAAACTTTGTTTTTTTGTACAGTTTATTTTCTAATTATTATTATTAAAGTAAGTAGTATCCTTTTCGGTTAAAACCGAATACTTTTTTTCTTGTATTTTAAGCAAACTTTAGTCTTTAGAAAATAAACATTGATAAAATACACATCTACTTATTAAATAGTGAACCTCTCTTTTAAGGATAGTACGGAAAAGTTTATGTCTCATCACAATAGTTTGCTATTACTATTTATATATTGAGTTATGGAACCTTATCCATAAAGTCATAAAACACAGTCAAATATTGTACCAAAAAAATCCATGCTGCCCAGCTTAATCCGTATAAATAATTAAGTGTTCGTTTTTGTAGCCCTTGCTGGAGGCTGTAGTTTACTAGATAAGTCTCCAAAGGATCGCCCGGTTAAGCAGTAACCAATCACTCTAATTTAAAAAAAAAAACAATGCCTTCGTACCTACTAACCGGAGTATTACGGGGAGAAGCCACCGCGGAACGAGCGGCCGCGACCTCGCATGCTAGCAATTATCCAGTGAATGTAAGCAACGCAGCGTGCACAAAAATTGTAAAGTTTATATTTTTTTAATTTGCTGATAAGCCCTTTGATTTGATACCCAACACCTCACATGTCTTTGTTTATGACGTTATGACATCTAGGAGGCGCTGTCTTAAATTTGATGTGACGTCAGATAGCCTGTAAAACAAGCGGGCGTTAATAACCTTCTAACCATACTACATTTTTGTCAAGTTATATTAAGAAGTTTATAGTTTATGATGTAACAGATGAAAATACATCATATCGCTTCACCGCAGTGAGATCAAAAATCTATTTTAGAAGAAAGGCACAACAACAAGAAAGACGTCAACGAGAGCTCTAATTAAGACTTTGTTTCACCTACGTTATGACCAGTATAAAATGAACTCCGATACACAATATCAGAAAATAAAACGAATTATGAAAATTATTATAAATACTAACTTTGCCAAGTAAAATGTATACCATCTTTCCGGAAACTCGAAATCTGGCTGTTGTTACTACCCTTCGAATATTATATTATATTCATCGTATATTGTACACGGAACCATTATAATATTCATTTTCGCAAAAAATAATTGTTGAAAAAATAAAGGAAAAAATACCACATGTATTTTTAGAATTGCCTTCAGCCAGGTGGCTTGCTTACTTGGCATAATACTTAAACAGCTCGGAAAGTAACGATAGATAAATACTTTCTTACTCTATTGTGTAAACTGTAAAGGCTAAACATTCACAGTACCTATTTCAGTTTTAAAATCTAGTGGGCAGAAACAATAAACCCACACTCTTTTGTTCAAGGCCTTAACATTTGCAGTACTTATGTTTTATTTCAATATTACGATTTGAATATTTGCCAGGTACTCAAAATGGATCCGAAACCCTTTTTTGTAGGTATCTAAGCGATTTAGAACTGTTCACAATCCTATTTTATTCACTATTGTTTCGTTTTATCTTTTACAGTCTTTTTACCAAAAAAGAGCCCTTATCCTCTTGATATTTTCTTTATTCATTGTTAACAACAAAACTGATTATCTATAATGATTGTTTTCTTACAAATAATCTTTTCAAGTCAGTTCAGGTACTTTCGTGATGAACACACACGTGATGATACAGTTTATCAGTTGCCCCTACCTGTGAATCTTTTTATACCTGGTGTAATAATTTGGCTCAGGTTCATTTATTGCCTTGAGATTTAGTAACTATCTTGATATGTGGAGTAATAATATACCTTGTTGTGCATTTGGCTTGTGATACTGAGCTCTAAAAGTTCTTTCTGAACGAACTGTTGTGTCAAACTTTGTCAAGTTTTGTGTTTTATGACTGTGAAACTTTAAAAAGCTGTATTCTGGACAGTAAACTCAATTTTAAACGTAACCTTTATAAGTAAAACTAGCTGCTGCCAGCGTCTTCGCCCGAGTGAAAGTTGAAATTCATCCTAATGGAACCTAATGCCTGGACAAAGAGCTATCTATGTGTTAATCTATGTTATATACTGTCTGTGTGCCGAATTTGTTTCGTAGTTTTTGCATGAAATAGTAACAAACATCCATTCTCTACTTTTACATTATAAGATACTTAGCAGGACTATTAATAAACTTAATTAATTAATACATTGACATCATTATTACACAATATAATGATGTCCATGATTTAGAATCAGTAATTAGCTGGGATTTAACATAAATGGACAAAAATACCTGGGCTTTTTTGTACTCATTAGTAAATGTCAAAACATGGCTGTTGACCGTTGTCAATCAAGTATCGTGTAACCACTACAGAAGAAAAAATAATAATTAGCAATTACTCGGATGAACATGCAAATTATTATTAATCTCATTAACTAGTGAGTACAGAAATTATCAGGATTTTACTAAATCGTTGTCAAAAATGTAATGTTACATCAATTACGTAAAAATATACATAATCGGAAATAATTTTAACTAATAAACGAAATGTTGAATCTATTGTTTCATACAATGTATGGTATCACCGTGTTTGGTACCTGCCCAGGGTCCAATTAATCTATTTAGCTGCACCAGGTAAAAAACCCTTCAAAGTATTTGTCGCTCGTTAGAACAATGACACGTTTTGTTTCGCCCTCCACATGGCAGCACTCGACAGTGTCGGGAATATGGAACTTGACAGAGCGGAGATCAGTGTGTCGGTGACTGTCGAGCAGTGAACACGTTTCGAAACTGTCGCGCATTCCGTACCTAACTCATATATCTGTGTCGTTTTGTGTACAAATCTATATTCCGAGCTATATAGTCGATGTGACTCCGTCGTGAAGTGAAGCACAACAAAATTAAATCTTTTAAAGTGAAAGCTATTAACTGTTATAAGTGAAAAGTTTTTTTAAAGAAAACCATTTGTGTTTTAACGAATTTGGTTAGCGGAATTTAGTGAAGTGAAAAGTAATTTTATGTGAGATTCATGATGGAATCAGTAGCAGCAATAGTTAAGGCAGACTCAACAATCACGATGGACAGTAATAATTTAGACGGGCATAACGGTTCTCTAAACATTACTGACAATAGTCATGGAGGTGGTGATGAAGGTACTAGTGGTGAACTGCCAGACGTCGCAGCCATTAAGTTAGCAAGCCAGGCTAGAGTACGTGAATTGGAAAACGAGGTTGAAAACCTAAAACGAATGCAAACTGAAGTAGCCAACCTGATGAGTGCGGGTAACCTACAAGGACGTATAACGCCGCTAAACATATCGATCAAGGAGAAGATCGAGGTAGACAACAGATCCGTGTACGTCGGTAACGTGGACTACAGCGCCACCGTTGAGGATCTGAAAGAGCATTTCCACGGATGTGGATTCATTAAGAGGACCTCAATATTATGCAATAAATTCAACAGTCACCCAAAAGGATTCGCTTACATAGAATTTGACGACAGAGATAGTGTAAGGAGTGCTATGGCAATGAACGAATCATTATTTAAGGGGCGACAGATAAAAGTTATGCCCAAGCGCACCAACAAGCCGGGGCTGGCAATGACGAACCGGCAGCCTCGCAGGATGCAAGGCCGCGGCCGCTCGTTCCGCGGCGGCTTCTCTTCATATAACCCCGGCTGGAGGCCGGTGCGTAGCAGCAGGGGCTGCAGTCGCGGCAATTATTACTCTCCGTACATAGTGCGTAGAGGACCCACGGCCGCCGCGCGGTAGCTTTGTGCGAGTGTGCGCTGTGGTGTATATTTATGTGAGTGTATGGACTCGATTAGAATGGGGGCAGACTCTAGCTCTACGCCTTTATCGTCTAAACGTCGTATTTACGACTGATCGTGTGATAGAAATATAGATTTAATTTTAATTTTTATGTATAAGATTACTGATTTGATGTTAATGTTTTTAAACTATGCTGTTTCTGATCTAGTAAAACAAAATCTTTAGACTTGTTTAGTTTATAAGTTAAGTGTTTGAGTTCGTGTTAAGGTGAACGCGCACCTAGACGCACCGCACGCGCCGCAGTCATCGCATTTTCTCTTGGCCCCGCGCTATCCGCGCCGAACGCGCCGCACGCATTGTATCCACTTCAGTACATCTTGAACTATATTTTCATACGGATACGGATCATGTTGCCGCGCCGCTCGCATCGCCCGCCGAGTCTGATGACGTCATCCGCACGCGCTGGTGGAATCTGTACCTACAGCATTTTGCTGAAATGCGGCTCGTGCGGCGCGGATAGGTGCGCGAGGCTGCATAGGATTTCATATAAAGATTTATAAAATGCAATGACTGCGGCGCGTGCGGCGAGTGTGGTGCGTCTAGGTGCACGTTCACCTTTATAAGTCTAGCAAATAGATAATAAAAATATACAAAGTTGACTTCCGTTGCTGCCCGTTGAATTTATAATATGTGTCTATTGTGTAGACTCTTAATTTTGTTTTATCTATTGACTTTTGTTTACGCAGCAATGAGGCAACATAGAATAAACAATATGTATTGGAAAAAGGTTAAATTGTTTTTTTTTTGTTTACGGTTATATCTGGAAGTAACAACTGCACTAAACAAAAAAATGGGTTTTGCTTTTTCTACTAGCAACAAAGCAAAGTTTATCTTTTTGTTTAAGTTTATTTTGTAGTTAATAAAGTTGGCTTGAATTTAAAGTGATAAAATGTATTTTGATGTAACCGAAACATATTTTTAATATTTAAGCAAACTTTAATATTTAGAAAATAAACTTTAATAAAATAATACAAAACTAGTTATGTTGTAGTCCCAATGATTATTTTCAGTGTGTGCAGGACACTGAGTTTAATTTATACTTTCATCTCTTTCCGCTATTAGCTAGATTTATTGGTGTGCTAGATGTAAGTTACTATGCAATGTATAAAGTACTCAATATTCATAAAAATATAATATTATTGCAATCTATTGTCTGATTTTTATTTCTATTCCTCATAATTAACCATAATTTCTAAGTAATTTGCCTTGATCTTACATATATTAGCTTCTACCAGCAGCTTCACTTGGGTACATATTTCCGAGATGAACAATATCCTATATGCTATTCCAGACTACAATCTATCTCTGTACCAAATTTCATTCAAATCCATCCAGCCGTTTTACCTTGAAGAAGTATCTAACATACAAACACTCACACACACACACGCCGACACACTCACAAACTTTTGCCTTTATAATATTCGTGCGAAGTGTGACATTAGCTCTAGCAATTACATTAATATTTTAGTAACTAATTCTTCTTTTTTCCAACTGGTAACTAATACTTCTTTAACCTTGTTTGAATATTTGGGTATAACAAACTGAATTTTTTGGTCAATTTCTCAAATCAGTTTATTTTTAACCGACTTCCAAAAAAGGAGGAGGTTATCAATTCGACGGTATTTTTTTTTTTTTTTATGTTTGTTACCTCAGAACTTGTTACTGGGTGAACCGATTTTGATGATTCTTTTTTTATTTGAAAGCTGGTGCTTGTCATGTGGTCCCATTTAATTTTCATCAAGATCTGATGAAGAACTTCAGAGATATACATCAGAACTCTTCAATAAATGACGGCAAATCACTCGGGATAGCTGCAATCGCATTTCTGTTTATAGTTTTCACCATTTCATAACATAACATCACACTGGTACACTGTAAAGGGTTATGCAGGTGTAAAAAGTTCACCTTGGTATATTCTTATTCCACCGGTTTTGTTTAAGTTTCATGTTATTGGGTTAATCTATTCTGACTTCACTTTGAACTGGTCCATAGAACTAGCCAATAGAACTGGTCCATTATGTACCACAACTAAAAAGTGATAAATAAAAAAAACTTTTTACCAAAAAAACAACCGACTTCCAAACAAAAACACTACAAAGTGAAAAATAACTTCAATTTCGGAAGTCGGTGTCATAAAACGAAGAAACGAAAACAAGAACACCGACTTCCGAAATTGAAGTTATTTTTCACTTTGTAGTGTTTTTGTTTGGAAGTCGGTTGTTTTTTTGGTAAAAAGTTTTTTTTTTATAATATCTACATCAATATCATAAGCCATTATGTATTCATAAATCTATTTGATCTTTTTTCCATCAATTCTAATCAGCTTTGCCAGACCATCTTTTATAAGCTCCAGAGTTAATTGTTTCAAGGCATTGGCAAAGTATTTGCGTTCGCAACAGTCAGCTTCTTATGCAAAGCTTTCTCACAGACACTCTTCAGCCTGCGGAGTCGAAAGTAAGTAGACTGCTGTAGCTAACAACTTATCAGGTATGTCATCATTTAAAGTTTGACACTGTTTAGCCATCAAATTGACAAATAGATCCTAACGTTTCGATAACTGTATGTAAGAAAGAATCAGTATGAAAAATGAAAGTACGAGAGGCATAAAAGATTGACCGGAATGGAAGTGTTTGCACTCAATAGGCGCCAATTTTGTTGGTGGGGATTAGAGTTAAGAAAAAAAAAAAAAAAAAAATGTAATCTTAAAAAGATAGACAAAATTTACAAATGAGATAAAAATTACCTGCGCATATTTGTCACGAACCTATCAAAAATTGCTTGCTAGCTGCCATTTGCTTCAAATAATATAAAAAATCTGTTGAACAGTTTAATTTCTGTCAAGTTACCGAAATATACACCTAACACTACAAAAAACTGCCATATTAAAAACTTCTATGTTCTATGTTATGGGGTTTGGTTTCCGCACTTAGTTCTTCAGGTGGACCATTGTGCGTGGGCCATGGTGGCCGGTGGGCGGAATAATCCAGCCAGCCCACCTCCCTTCAGAAGCTAATAAGGGCTCCTGATTTTCTTAGAACGTCCGTGTAAGTTCTGGGTGGCCCGAGGGTTTGTGTTCTTATCTGGGTGACCCCTGTGCATTCAAAGAGAACGTGCGCAACGGTTTCCTCAGTCTCCATGCATGCCCTGCACAGAGGACTGTCCGTTATGCCTATTGTGTGGAAGTGTTTGTTAAGTGAGCAGTGTCCCGTGATGGTCCCCGTCATCAGGCGCAGGCCATTCTTGTCCAGGCGTAGCAACCGTCAGGTAAGCCTACTGTCCAAAGATGGCAGAGCTTCTTTGGACTGCCTACAGCCTGGTGCCAACAGTAATTTTTAGACATTAACTAAAGAGTACTAAATTGCCAGGTTTCTTTTTCAATGTAATGTTAAATACCAGCTAATTACAAATTCAAAATCATTGACATCATTTTATTGTATATTAATCAATAATTAATCATTTATTAATAATAAAAACTCTAATCTGTATTTATTTATTACTAACGATACTATGATGTATTTTTTGGTGAAAAAATTAAATAAGTAAAAACACATGCTTAGGATAACATTTATATTGGGATAACTTCATGGTAATTCCACGCGGGTGGCGGCTATTAGGTACATAGGTACTATTTTTTTTAAGCATAGATGGACTTTTTATACTCTTCCACGCTAAATCGCTAAATCAACGGAATAGATTCCGCACAGACAGTATATAACCTAGATTAACACATAGATAGCTTTTTGTCCAGGAAGTTCCCTTGGGATTAATTTCACCATTCAAACGGGTGATGCCGCTCGCAGCATCTAGTGTTACTTATAAGATTTACAATTAAAATTTTGTCCTAACAATGTATAGAATAAAACTTTACGAAGTTTCACTACACAGCGCAGTCGCAAAATTTCACAAAGTTTGACACAACAGTTCGTTCACAAAGAATTTTCAAAGCTCAATATCAGAAGGCAAATACACAACAACAACGTAAATTATGACTCTACATTTAAACCAAGCTAGTTAATAATTTTCGAGGAGTTATATGAACCCTAGCCAAAATAATACATCCACAAGATATAAAAAGATTCACAGGTAAGAATAGGTAATTACTGCTAAACTGTATCATCAACGTGTGTGTTCAACACGAAAGTACCTGGGGGGTGACCATAAGCTCTTAGAGTATGGTTATTTTGAGTGTGTGTAAGGGACAGATGTATATGACGTGTATACATCTGTCACTTACTCGATCTCAAAATAACCTTACTCTAAGAGCTTGTGGTCACCTCCCTGAACTGACTAGAAAAGATTTTTAGTAAGAAAACAATCATTATAGATAAGCAGTTACAATAAACAAACATAAACCGAGAGGTTAGAGGTTCATATTTTGGGAAAGATAGTAAAGGATAAAATTAAACAAAAGTGAAAAGAAATTGGATTGTAAACAGTTCTGAATCGCTTAAATGCCCACACAAAAAGATTTTGGATCGATTGTGAGCACCTGGTAAAAAATGGAATAAAACAATACCTCACAATGTTAAGCCCTTAAACAAAAGTGTTTGGGATTTATTGTTTCTGACAACTAGATTGTAAAACTGAAATTGGTACTGTGTATGTTAAAAGATTTAATTGTATTTATCTATTGTTACCTACTGAGCTACTTAAGTATACTGTTTTGAAAAAGGTCAAGTTAGCAACCCAGCCGGCTGAAGACAATTCTAAAACCTATCCTTCCTATTCTATTCTTGTTTTTTGTTACTAACCCTATATGAGTCTTCACTCGAAATGTAGTTTTTGAATTTGAATCTTTGAATTTTAAAACACACACGTGGTATTTATTCCTTTATTAAAATGAACCAGGTTTTTATTAATTATTTTTTGTGAAAATAAATAATATAATGGCGTCGTAAGCAATATACTGAGCCAGACTGGTCACAATAGCCAGATTTCGAGTTTCCCAGAAAGATGGTATAACACTTACGTGCCAAGTTAATAGACATTAACGTAATTCGTTTTATTTTCTGACATTATGTAGCGGAGTTCATTTTGTACTGGTCATACCCGTAGGTTAAACAAAGGCGTAAGAGCTATCTTTGATGTCTTCCTTGTTTTTGTCTCTTTCTTCTGAATTTCAATATATATCCCACTACGGTGAAGTAGTTTGATGTTTGTTCATCTGTTCCACCCTAACTTCAAAACTCATCCTAATTTGACAAATGTGCTACGGTTAGAAGGGGCTCAATCGTCAGCTTGTTTTACAGGCTATCTGACGTTACATTCAATTTAAGGTGGGACCTACTAGATGACATAACGTCACAAACAAAGAAACGTGAAGGTGTTGGGTACCAAATCAAAGGGCTTATTGGCACATTTAAAAATACTTTTGTTCTTGCACACTCCTTTGCTTGAATTCATGCGAGGCATGTGAGGCCGCGGCCGCTCGTACCGCGGTGTCTTCTCTTCATACTACTCCAGTTAGTACTAAGGTATGGAAAATATACGAACTCTGAGGTATTTTTACGGATCAGGTTGGGAAACACGGATTTTACATTTATAATATTTGATTGTGTCTTTTGATTTTATGTTAATTTTTACTTTATTGATAAGGTTCCAAAACTTAAATATTTCGCTATTTAATAAGTAGTTTTGTATTATTTTATCAATGTTTATTTTCTATAGACTATAATGTTTGCTTTATTTTAACTTTAACCAAAAAAGATTTATAAAAATTTAAGCTTTAAAAAATTTTAATTTTTAAATGAGTCCCGAATTAATAAATGAAAAGGATAAAGTATTTATTGTTTTGCTGGAGCAAACACCATTATCTAGCAGCAAGGGTCCTCTGTCCAGTTGAGAAACTGTCCAGCTGAGAATCTGTCCAGTTGCGAATCTGTCCAGTTGCTCCGGAGGGGTTAGATTTCCTAGACAGGTAGAGATAATTAATGCTACCTTTGTTTCTCAAATGAAAACTTCTCAGAGGTAGCATGCTTGCAGCTCTAAATTGTCGCAGAACATATGTGACAAATTGACAAGCACGCGTTATCTGCTGTGATCGGTTGAATGAATTTTCAACAGCCAACCACAGCAGATGACTTCTGCTTGACAATTTAAGAGGTGAGAAACTTGGCCCTAGTCCTGAACACATTTGAATATAATAATGGGACTTTATTAACTTTAATTTTTAGTAAAGTTTATTTTCTAATAATAATTATTAAAGTAAGTAGTATCCTTCTCGGTTAAAACAGAATCCTTTTTTTCTTTTATTTTAAGAAAACTTTAGTCTTTAGAAAATAAACATTGATAAAAGAATACACAACTACTTATTAAATAGTGAAACTCTGTTCTATTTATAATATTTGAGTTATGGAACCTTATCCATAAAGTAAAAAATAACATAAAGTCATAAGACACAGTCAAATATTGTACCAATAAAATACATGTTGCCCAGCTTGCTTAGTATAAATAATTTAGTGTCCGTTTTTTTAGCCCTGGCTGTAAATTAAATTACTAAATTAGTCTCCACAGGTTCGCCCGGTAAGCAGTAGCCACTCTGATTGAACTTGCGAAATATGATAAAAAATACATACCTTAGTACCTACTAACCGGAGTAGTACGGGTAGAAGCCAACGCAGAACGAGCGGCCGCGGCCTCGCATGCTCGCAATTATCAATTGAATGCAAGCAAAGCAGCGTGAAAAAGAAATAGTTACATTTATATTTTTTTAATTTGGTTTGGTATGATTTGGCCCTTTGATTTGATACCCAACACCTTCACATTACATTGTTTATGACGTTATGACATCTTGCAGGTGGTACCTTAAATTTAAGGTGACAGACGTGACAGATAGCCTGTAAAACAAGCGGACGTCAAGATCCTTCGAACCATACTAAATATTTGTCATGTTATTTTAAGATGATTATAATTTATGATGGAACATATGTGCATACACCATACCGCTTCACCGAAGTGGGATAAAAATCAATTTCAGGAGAAAGGGCAAAATCAAGAAAGACATCAACGAGGGCTCTTACGCCTTTGGTTCATCTACAGGTATGACCAGTAATTAATATAAAAAATAAAACGAATTATGATAATAATTATAACTACTAACTTTAACAAGTAAATATTATACCATCTTACCGGAAATTCGAAATCTGGCTGTTGTTACCACCCTTACTTATATTGTACACGGCGCCATTATAATATTTATTTTCGAAAAAAAATATTATTGTAAACCTGGTTTATTTTAATAAACGAAAAAATACCACATGTGTTTTTAAGAATTGCCTTCAGCCAGCTGGCTTGCTTAGTTCATCTTTCTCGAAACAGTCGGAATACTTAAGCAGCTCGGTAGGTAACAATAGATAAATACTATCTTACTCTATTGTGTAAAGGCTAAATACTTACAGTACTAATATCAGTTTTACAATCTAGTTGGCAGAAACAATAAATCCAAAACTCTTTTGTTCAAGGAATTAACATTGGCAGTACTTAATTTCATTATTACCATTTGAATATTTTCCAGGTACTAAGCAATTTAGAACTGTTTATAATCCCATTTTTTTCACTATTGTTTCGTTTTATATTTTACAATCTTTTTACCAAAAAAGAACACCTATCCTCTTGATATTTTCTTTATTTTTTGTTAACTACGGAATTGCTTATCTATAATGATTATTTTTTTACAAAAAAACTTTTTCTTGTGAATACAGATATTTTCGTGATGAACACACACGTGATGATACAGTTTAGCAGTTACTCTTACCTGTGGATCTTTTTATTCCGGAGTAATAAATTGGCTAAGGTTCATAATTATAATTACTTGAGATTTAGTGAATATCTTTTTTATTATGTGGAATCATGGTTTACCTTGTTGTGTTTTGGTTTGTGATGCTGAGTTTGGCAATTCTTTCTGAACGAAGTATTGTGTCAAACTTTGTAAACATTTGTGTTTGATGACTGTGCTTATAGTGAGTGAAACTTTGTAAAGTTTTATTCTGGAAATTAGAGTCTATTTTATTTGTCACCCTTACAAGTAATACTAGCTGCTGCACGCGGCTTTGCCCATATGAAAGTTAAAATTAATCCAATGAGAACATACTTCCTGGACAAAAGCTATCTATCTGTTAATCCAGGTTATAAACTATATGTGTGCCAAATCTGTTCAGTAGTTCTTGCTTGAAAGAGTAACAAACATGCACACTCATAAACTTTTACATTATAAAATACTTAGTAGGATTATTAATAAACTTAATTATTAATATAATTAATTAATACATTGACATCATTATTACACAATACAATATAATGATGTTAACGATTTTGAATTGGTAATTAGCTGGGATTTAACATAAATGTTAAAAGATAACTGGGCATTTTGGTACTCATTAGTCAATGACAAAAATGAGTCAGCAGTCATTTTTGGCATTGACTTTTTTTGCGTTGTCAAATAGGTATCAATTAACCAATACAAAAGAAATAATAAATAATTAGCAATTACTCGGAAGAACATGCAAATTATTATTAGTGTAATTAACTGATGAGTACAGAAATTCTCAGCATTTTACTAATTTTTTGTCAAAAATGGTAGTGGTCAAACGCGAGCCTACCGAAAATAAAAAAATAAAAAATTTATGTTAAATCAATCAGGTAAAAATGAACATCATCGGATATCATTTTAACTAATTAATAATTTAATGAACAACTGTTGACTCCACCCTTAATTGACTTAACCTTAACCTTATTAATTGGGTATTTATTTTTAAATTTATTAAAACACGGTTAAAATAATAATTATGTAATATCACAGCATGTAACCAGTTAAGTAAATAGGTAGCTATTAATGCACACACGTAATACAATAACTTGCATAATACATACAATACAATATAACAATAGTAGATTATTAACCAAGGGCTGTATGACATCAATTGCATACGAGGTTTTTGGCGCCTGAGCGAAGCGAAGGCGCTAATTAACCCGAGTATGCAATTGATGCTTACGCCCGAGATAAATACTCTGCTTTACATATCGATTGTGAGGTAAGTAAACAACAAGACAGCAGGTTTCAATGAACATTTATTAAGAAGAAAAAAATGTGTATTTAATTAAAATTAATAGTAAAATTATTACAATTTGTAAGAGATATGGTCACGTTCTTTTTAGGAATATTTATAGTTTGAATATGAGTTTGTGATGATAAGACTTGAGTTTGAGTGACTTGAGGTTCTTGCATCGTAAATGGCGGCAGTTGACTGGTACTATTTTCTTCATTAAAAAATGGCTCAGATGATGTGCTTTGACGTGGTGATTTCAAGTTTATATTTTCTGTTATTTTAGAAGTAATTTTGCTTTTGTTTGCCATCGAATCTTCGATATAACCTTCGGCCACTTTGCTGGACTTCCAGCCGCCGTGCCTTTTTAACAGAGTGAGGTTGGCTCCCGAATCAGCCAATAGAGTCGCTGATGTTCTGCGAAAGCAATGCCCGGTGTATAACTCTACGTTACTCAGTTTTAAATATGTGGCTATTTGCTTTGGCATGCCTGTAAATTTGTTTTTTCCTATTACTTGTCTGTGGCATTTTCCTTTACTGTAATTAAGAAAAAAACGATTTGTATCCACGTTTTCAGGCCGAAGAGCTTGATATTTTTCAACATAATTTGCAAATTCTTCATGCACAACAAATGACCGGTCAATTTTAGTTTTCGTGTTAAGCAGTTTTATGAGTAGTAATTTGTTATGTTTTTCTACATTTTCTATTGTCAAGTTTGTCAATTCCACGGTTCTGCAGGCTCCCGATATCCCAAAAATTAGAACAACCTGTAAAAAAGACATAAGTTGTATTAAAGGCACCAAATTCGCATAGTATTTTTGTGAAATATTTTGGTAACTTATTAAAAAAGGCAAGTAAATACGTAGGTACCTTTATTGCTAAATAAATTTCATCCGGAGCTTCATTTAAGAATTTCTGTACTTCTTCTGCAGTAAATACCTTCGATTTCTTGCTTTTAAAGCCGTCAGACTGCCTTTTCAAGAAAGCAGTAAGTTTAGAAAAATCTTTCAAATTCACGTCATGTTTTGTCATCATTGTAGATTTTAGCATGGAATAAAAGCACCATAAACTGGAAGGTTGTAGCCTCTTAGATAATTCATCAAAATATGATATAAAAACACTTTCAGAAAGAGATTTCACTTTTTTTTCTGACCGCCATTTCATAAATTCGTCGTATGCCTTTACATATCTTTCTTTCGAGTTCGGCGGTAATATATTTTCGACAACTGTTTTTGCCCTTTCTTTAATAAAATCGGGCGTTAGATCTATGTCTTCGTCACTAGACATGTTTAAAACTTTTGAAAAAGAACTCAAACAAGAAAATTAATTATTTTCGCGATGCTTTCGCGCCTACTAGTAGACTGCCTTTTTTTTTTTCACGCACGCGAGCGCGTCAAATCTTGCTGGCCAGTTTGATTTTTAAATCGATTCCATCTAACATACGATGTGGAAACAAATAGTTCCATATTTAAAATAAAATCTTTATAAAATAAATTGTCTAGATTCCGATTCGAGTAATTAATGGATACCGAGAAAATATTCTTCGTGCAGTAGAGTATGACAGTTCTTTTTTCAAATTCCAAAACCTATGCTGTAATGATAGTCATACACCCCGGCATTCAGGGGTGTAAGGGTGTACTTACAAAGCAAGAGATATGTAAAATTATATGCTTTCTGTGATAAGAATTTGATTCAGTATTATTTGAAAGCCTGTAATTCTTTATGCTCTCTAAATTGCTTTAGAATGTTGCTATGCCATGCCTAGAAAACTTTACACAAAACATGTTGCATCAACCCCAAATTAATTGGGTTAAGAAAATCACGATGATCAACTGCCCTCACATGCGTATCAATACGACACGAAAAGCAGCTTTTTCGCTCTGAATATGTGCTTAGCAGCTGACATAATTGTTTTTGTCTGATTAGCGTGGATAAAGTAAACGTAACATTCGGAACGATGTAATTCGTGTCATGCCGTCACTTATTATTTCTACTAAAACCACTGAACTGTAACGGGCCCTCGCGCAAGGCTCTCTGAGTTCTTTGACCGTGTTTGACCAAAGGACGTACTGGTTTTTTTTATGTTTTTGTGTATCATTCATTTATTTAATCGCAATTTCGCGAGTTATCAAATGTAAATTTCTATATAATGCCCCAGTCTAATTGTGCTCATAACTAATCTTATGTTGATTGGCTTGTACTAATATTATTTAAACCTATTTGAAAAATAAATATTTAAAATCCTTTAATCGGACTCGAATTAAAAGCGTAAATAAAATTCCTTTAGTCCTATTCAAAATTTAACTAAAATCACAAATATCATTTTGCCTAACAACAATGGCAGTTAAGGCCCTGTCAATCATATTCGGAAAATTTTTGCAGGAAATAGTGAATCTATTGTTTCATACAATGTATGTTGTCATCGTATTAGGTATCTGCCCAGGGTCCAATTAATATATTTAGCCGCACCAGGTAAAAAACCCTTTAAAGTATTTGTCGCTCGTTAGAACAATGTCACCTTTTTGTTTCACTCTCCACCTGGCAGCACTCGACAGGCTCGGGAACATGGCACTCGACAGAATGGAGGAGATCAGTGTGTCGGTGACTGTCGAGCAGTGAACACGAGTTTCGAAACTGTCGCGTTATCCGTATCTAACTCACTTATCTCTGTCGTTTTGTGTACGAATCTTTACTCCGAGCTTTATAGTCGATGTGACTCCGTCGTGAAGTGCAGTGTTATACACAATCACAACAAAATTAAATCTTTTAAAGTGAAAGCCGGTCACCGTGTTCTATGTGAAAAGTATTGTAAAAGAAAACCATTTGCGTTTTAACGAATTTGGTTAGCGGAATTTAGTGAAGTGAAAAGTAATTTTATGTGAGATTCATGATGGAATCAGCAGCAGCAGTAGTTATGGCAGACTCTACAATCACGATTGACATTAGTAATTTATACGGGAATAACGGTTCTCTAAACATTACTGACAATAGTCATGGAGGTGGCGAAGAAGGCATTAGCGGTGAACTGACAGACGTGGCAGCCATTAAGGAAGCAAGCGAGGCTAGAGTTCGTGAGTTGGAAAATGAGGTTGAAAATCTAAAACGGATGCAGACTGAAGTAGCCAAGCTGATGAGTATGGGTAACCTACCAGGACTTACAAAGCCACTAAACATATTCAAGGAGAAGATTGAGGTAGACAACAGATCAGTGTACGTCGGTAACGTGGACTACAGCGACACCGTTGAGGATCTGAAAGAGCATTTCCAAGGATGTGGATACATTAAGAGGACCTCAATATTATGCAATAAATTCAACAGTCACCCAAAGGGATTCGCTTACATAGAATTTGACCACAGTGACAGTGTAAGGAGTGCTATGGCAATGAACGAATCATTATTTAAGGGGCGACAGATAAAAGTTATGCCCAAGCGCACCAACAAGCCGGGGCTGGCAACGACGAACCGGCAGCCTCGCAGGATGCAAGGCCGCGGCCGCTCGTTCCGCGGCGGCTTCTCTTCGTATAACCCCGGCTGGAGGCCGGTGCGCAGCAGCAGGGGCTGCAGTCGCGGCAATTATTACTCTCCGTACACAGTGCGTAGAGGACCCGCGGCCGCCGCGCGGTAGCTTTGTGCGAGTGTACGCTGTGGTGTATATTTATGTGAGTGTATGGACTCGATTAGAATAGAGGCAGACTCTAGCTCTACGCCTTTATCGTCTAAAAGTCGTATTTACGACTGATCGTGTGATAGAAATATAGATTTAATTTTAATTTTTATGTGTAAGATTACTGATTTGATGTCAATGTTTTTAAACTATGCTGATTCTGATCGAGTTAAACAAAACCTTTAGACTTGTTTAGTTTATAAGTTAAGTGTTTAAGTTCGTGTTATTAGTTTAGCAAATAAATAATAAAAATTTACAAAGTTGACTTTTGTTGCTGCTCGTTGAATTTATAATATGAGTCTATTGTGTAGACTCTTAATTTTGTTTTATCTATTGACTTTTGTTTACGCAGCAATGAGGCAACATTGGTTTAACAATATGTATTGGAAAAATGTAAAATTTTATTTTTTTGTTTACGTTTTTATCTGGAACAAACTGCACTAAACAAAAAAAATGGTTTTGCTTTTTCTATTAGCAACAAAGCAAAGTTTATCGTTTTGTTAAAGTTTATTTTGTAGTTAGTAGTAGTAGTTTTTAGAATAAAGTTGGCTTAAATTTAAAGTGATGAAACGTATTTTGATGTAACCGAAACATATTTTTAATATTTATGCAAACTTTAATATTTAGAAAATAAACTGTAATAAAAACAAGTTATGTTGTAGTCCCAATGATTATTTTCAGTGTGTGCAGGACACTGAGTTTAATTTATACTTTCATCTCATTCCGCTTTTAGCTAGATTTGTTAGTGTGCAGATAGTGTAGATGTAAGTTACTATACAATGTATAAAGTACTGAATATTTATAAAAATATAATATTATTGCAATCTACTGTCTGATTTTTATTTCTTCTCCTCATAATCAACCATAATTTCTCAGTAATTTGCCTTGATATATACATATAATATACTTGCTTCTACCAGCGGCTTCGCTTGCGTGAATGTCAAAAATTAAAATATTAGTGTGAAGTGTGATATAGCTCTAGCAATTACATTAATATTTTAGTAACTAATACTTCTTTTTTCCAACTGGTAACTAGTACTTCTTTCAGCTAGTTTGAATATTTGGGTATAACAAACTGAATTTTTTGGTCAATTTCTTAAATCAGTTTATTTTATAATACCTATCTACATCAATATCATAAGCCATTATTTATTCATAAATCTTTTTGATCTTTTTTCTATCAATTCTAGTCAGCTTTGCCTGACCATCTTTAATAAGCTCCAGAGTTAATTGTTTCAAGGCATTGGCAAAGTATTTACGTTCGCAACAGTCAGCTTCTTATGCAAAGCTTTCTCACAGACATTCTTCAGCCTGCGGAGTCGAAAGTAAGTAGACTGCTGTAGCTAACAACTTCTCAGGTATGTCATCATTTAAAGTTTGACACTGTTTAGCCATCAAAATGACAAATAGATCCTAACGTTTCGATAATAACATGTAATCTTAAAAAGATAGACACAATTTACAAATGAGATAATTTTTGTCAAGTTACCGAAATATACATCTAACACTACAAAAACCTGCCATATGTACACTTCTATGTACTACGTTATGGGGTTTGGTTTCCCCACTTAGTCCTTCAGGTGGACCATTGTGCGTGGGCCATGGCTGCCGTTGGGTGGATTATGCCAGCCAGCCCACCTCCCTCCAGAAGCTAATTAGGGCTCCTGGTTTTCTTAGAACGTCCGTGTAAGTTCTGGGCGACCCGAGGGTTTGTGTTCTTATCTGGGTGACCCCTGTGCATTCAAAGAGAACGTGCGCAACGGTTAGTCTCCATGCATGCCCTGCACAGAGGACTGTCCGTTATGCCTATTGTGTGGAAGTGTTTGTTGAGTGAGCAGTGTCCCGTGATGGTCCCCGTCATCAGGCGCAGGCCATTCCTGTCCAGGTGTAGCAACCTGGTAAGCCTACTGTCCAAAGATGGAAGAGCTTCTTTGGACTGCCTACAGCCTGGTGCCGAGGTCCACCAGTTTTCCACCTGTGTCTGGGTGAATTCTTAACTAATACATTATTTCTAACTAATCCTTAATAAACATCATCATTATAACTAATACTTAATAAACACTTTCCAAATGTTAGAATTGTTTGCAGCTAGACTTAGATTAAGAATTTCACTGGAGTTTAAAGGAATTTACCATCGCAAATAAGACGTACCTAACAAGGATCTTAGCATGGTTCATATCTCTGAGATTCTCATGAACTCAAGAGACTTATTCGAGAAACTTCCAGTTTAATAACTCTAATAATTAATTAGTAGGACTCAATGATAGTTTCATTGCTCTAGTGGTTGCAATAACCATTGCTGAACATTGCATAACCATCCTAGGTTTGTTCCCCTGGCCAGGTAGTGTTAATGTTTCGGAACGTAGCAGGTAGCAGGCTGGCAGTCCTGGGTCTCCACGTTTGCCCGTTTACTGATAAAACGACTAACCCTCAGTTTCCCATCTCAAAATTATCGGAGAATTGTTGTGACAAATTGTCAAGTACGCGTTATCTGCTGTAATTGGTTGAATGAATTTTCAACAGCCAATTGTTAGTCGTCAATCGTAGAAATTAATTCGCCGATAATTTTGAGCTGGGAAACTGGGGGTTAGTGTTTCTATTAAAAGGAGTTGTAATTTAGCTAAATGCGGGTATTCTATCTCACTACGTAATAAAAATTTCAGGAATGTGAAACTCTGGTAGATTGGATATTGAATCAATCACGCCTCAACGACTGAACGTGTTCCGCCTGAACATTATTTGCTTCGTATAATATAAAACATTTAACCATAAAATATTCAACTGTTTTATTGTTCTCAAGCTATTGAAATACAAACACTCGTAGGTAATCATATTAAACAACACTTGCCGCATGGGTAGTATTTTATAGCGATAGACTTAGATAAAAAAATCACAGTTTCAGCAGTTTAAAGTAATTTTTCTTCTCAGATTATAAAAAGAAACAGGTCATTTATAAGCGGAACTTTCGTTTTAAACTACTGAAACTGCATCACTTAATGCAACAGTATTTTTTTGACATTAAATAATGAGTAAAAAAATAGCCAGGGATCTTTTACACATGTTAAATCCTAGCTAATTACTAATTAAAAATCATCAACATCATTTTACTGTATACATAATTTATAATTTAAAATGAATTTATTAATAATTAAAGTACCTAGCTACGATGGTTTTTTAATAATTAATCATAGTAACAATAGTACGATTTATTTTGCGAGAAAGGATTTATTAATCTGTCACGCAAAAATATTATATGAACCTAAGCCAAATTATTACACCAGGTATAAAAAGATTCACAGGTTAGAAGGGCAACTGATAAACTGTATCATCACGTGTGTGTTCATCACATAAGTACCTGAACTGACTTGAAAATATTTTTAGTAAGAAACAATCATTATAGATAAGCAGTTCTGTAGTTAACAATAAATAAAGAAAATATGAAGAGGTTAGGGGCTCTTTTTTGATAAAAAGATCAGATAATCAAACTTAAAATCAAAACTATTTATTTCAGCCAATATTCAAAGAAAGAAAAAGAAAGAGGTCTAGAGCAAAATATAAACTATATACTACGGATGTAAATGTATAAAAAGATGGGTGAAAACAAATCATTGCCTTTCAAACATTTTCTGAAATAAAAAGGAACCTGTTTTTAGGGTTCCGTAGCCAAATGGCAAAAAACGGAACCCTTATAGATTCGTCATGTCTGTCTGTCTGTCTGTCTGTCCGTCCGTATGTTACAGCCACTTTATTGCGAAACTATTAGAACTATGCTGTTGAAACTTGGTAAGTAGATGTATTCTGTAAACCGCATTAAGATTTTCACACAAAACTAAAAATAAAACAATAAAACAATACGTGTGGGGTATCTATGGATAGGTCTTCAAAAATGATATTGAGGTTTCTCATATCATTTTTTTCTAAACTGAATAGTTTGCGCGAGAGACTCTGCCAAAGTGGTAAAATGTGTGTCCTCCCCCCTGTAACTTCTAAAATAAGAGAATGATAAAACTAATAAAACTGGCCAAGTGCGAGTCGGACTCGCGCAAGAAGGGTTCCGTACCATTTTCGTAAAAAACGGAAAAAAATCACGTTTGTTGTATGGGAGCCCCCCTTAAATATTTATTTTATTTTGTTTTTATTATTTGTTGTTGTAGCGGCAACAGATATACATCACCTGTGAAAATTTCAACTGTCTAGCTGTCACGGTTCGTGAGATACAGCCTGGTGACAGACAGACAGACAGACAGACAGACAGACAGACGGACCGCGGAGTCTCAGTAATAGGGTCCCGTTTTTACCCTTTGGGTACGGAACCCTAAAAAAATATATAATGTACATTACTATGTAAACTACTTGCGAAAATTGGTTTGAACGAGATCTAGTAAGTAGTTTTTTTTTAATACGTCATAAATCGTAAACCGCAATTTACCTAGTACGGAACCCTTCGTGCGCGAGTCCGACTCGCACTTGGCCGGTTTTTTTATAAAGAAGTGTTGTGGTTCACTTATCAATACTGTTTACTTGAACCAACATGTTGTAATTTCTTTAATCATTCTTCAGATGATATTGCGCTTTTTAATAAATCATCAATGGCTTTGCTCCGTATTTGACAATGTTTAATTCATCAACATCATATCAGCCGACAGACGTCCACTGCTGGACATAGGCCTCCCCCAAGCGTCGCCACATTGAACGGTCCTTCAATGCAACGTCTTCCGGTTCGCGGTCGTCACTCCATAACCTTTCTGCGAGCAATGTGCCCTGCCCTCTGCCTCTTAAGTTTGTCAATTCTTCGGGCTATGTCGGTAACCCTGGTTGTAATGTTTAATTATCTTTTCATAAAAAGGCCTTTGCCCAGCAGTGGGACAGTATACGCTAATAAAAATAATGTGATGCCTTTTTTTTCAGAAAATGTATGAAAAAGAATAAATTACTTCTTCCTACCTTTTTATTTAAACAGAAGTGCCCATTTTCTAAAGCGTTGTTTGTCCTATGGCGTTCACTTGAAAAACTCCACAAATCAAAGCAGATTTTGGCCATCCACAAGTTGAATTGTGTGTGGAACAAAATCTGTTATAAAGTTTTTTTTTGTGATTGTACTTAAATGTGGAAAATACAGAATGTGGAATAAAATTACAAAACATGTAATAATGAGAAAGTGTAAATAAATGAATATTTAAAATTCGGAATAAGTAAAAATAAGAGTTCGGAAAAATAAGAATATGAAGGATTAAGAAATTGGACAATTTAGACTTCGGAAAGCATCGCCGACATCGCCTGACCACTGTTGATCTACACTGCTATAAAATGGCAGGGGATGACTTGCACACTCAATTAATGGGCCCCCCATAAACAGTCGTTTGCACTTTAGTGACTTATTTATTAATTATTAAGCAATAAAATTATTAGTTTATAAGCACCATGTAATAAAAAGAAAACCGGCCAAGTGCGAGTCGGACTCGCGCACAAAGGGTTCCGTACCATTATCGCAAAAAACTGCACAAAAATCACATTTTTTGTATGGGAGCCCCACTTAAATATTAATTTTATTCTGTTTTTAGTATTTGTTATTATAGCGGCAACAGAAATACATCATTTTTGAAAATTTCAACTGTCTAGCTATCACAGTTCATAAGATACAGCTTGGTGACAGACAGACAGACAGACAGACAGATAGACGGACAGACAGACAGACAGACAGACGGACCGCGGAGTCTTAGTAATAGGGTCCCGTTTTTACCCTTTGGGTACGGAACCCTAAAAAAAGAAAATAAATATTGCCTTACATTTTTACTGCAAGCTGATTTATTTTTTTAAGTAAGAAGATAAATTGGTACATTTATTTGATTTTTAAATTATTCTCTTCAATTATAGAAAAGAGAATTAGTCAAATACTGGACAGTAAACAACCAATAGAACAAGCAGGCTTCAGAAAAGGTTACAGCACTACAGACCATATACACACATTGGAACAGGTCATTGAGAAGTATCAAGAATTTCAGAGACCGCTCTACATTGCTTTCATTGACTACCAAAAAGCGTTCGATACAATATCACACTCAGCAATATGGCAAACTCTACTCACCCAAAATGTTAATCAAAGATATATAAACATACTGAAAGATCTTTATGAGAAGAGCCAAAGCAGAGTACAATAATAATTGGACAACGTAGGACCACCAATAAAGATAGAGAGAGGCGTCAGGCAGGGCGACCCCCTCTCACCTCGCCTCTTCATAGCAGTGCTAGAGTCGGTCATAAGTAGTCTAGACTGGAAGAATTTGGGAATCAATATAAATGGAAATTATCTGTCACATCTAAGGTTTGCCGACGATATTGTTCTTTTGACTGATAATCCTATAGACCTGCAATATATGATATCCACCTTGCATAGAGCTAGCAAGAAAGTCGGCTTGGAAATTAATTTAAGTAAAACGAAAGCAATGACAAACAAAAGCCACGAACACCATAAAACTTGGAGATGTCCAACTAGAGTATGTGAGTAACTATATTTATTTAGGCAAACAAATATCATTCAGCACACTAAACAACCAACAAGAAGTAGACAGAAGAGTTCAAAAGACCTGGAACAAGTTTTGGAGTTATAAGGAAGTGCTGAAAGGAAAGTTTCCCATAAAATTAAAGAGAAAAATAATGAACTCATGCCTCTTACCCTCCTTGACTTATGCATGTCAGACGTGGAAGTTCACTCATAAAATAAAAAACAAAATAAAAACCAGTCAAAGAAGTATGGAAAGGAGAATGCTGAAGATAAGCAAATTGCAAAAAATACCACATAGCATAATCCGTAAAAAGACAGATGTTATTGATGCCTTAAGTTACTCACAGATACTGAAATGGAGATGGGCGGGCCATTTAGCCAGAATGAAGGATGATAGATGGACCATACGAGCCACGGCGTGGCCAGGGCCAGCAGGCCACAGAAAGAGAGGCAGGCCGCAAACACGATGGGCAGACCGTATAATTCACATAGCCGGCCGGGACTGGGCAAGAATAGCAGACAATAGGGACGCATGGCAATCTCTGGAGGAGGCCTTCACCTGAGAGGGGTTCTTGCACTTATGATGTTTTTATATTTATTACATAAATGGAAATTTATTGAATAATTTACAATTTAAATATAAAAAAAATAAAATTGATTTGTATAATTTTTTAATTGATTTTAAATTTGTAATTTGAATTGAATTTCAATGGTAAGAGATTTTTAATGTTGTTTATATTTTTATTTAATAATTTTCAGATTTTATTTCAATTTATATTTTTCTGATTTTATTTCAATTTTATTTTTAGTTTAATACTTTTATTTTTCTATTTGTCAATTTTTTGTAATGCATGTGCAAGAAATAAAAGGCTTTTTTATTTTTATTTTATTTATTTATTTGATTTTTCCCAAACATGCGTAGAAATTTGAGCATTATTCAACCTTCTTCGAGATAAATCAAAATTGCTGTTCTGGCCAACTACATACTACATGCGAGCAGCGGTCGGCAAAAGTTGTATAAAAATCCATATCTGTTATGGTTTAGCGGCCTGTAGCGGCCAAATAAAGTCCATAGTAAACTCATTTACTCCTTTACTCCGAAACATGACGTGCAAAGAGGTAACTTATCAAGGTTTTATTTATATTTCGAACTGGCTTGCAAAAGGCAAGCTGTCTATTGAAAAAAAAAACATTAATACTATAATGACGGAACCACACTTACGTGGCGTGTCGTGGCACCTTCTGACGCAGTTGATTGGCTACAAAACACGTTGCGTTATGACGTAGGCTGGAACAGAGTCGTTTGATCGGTGGATCCTGCGCCACGCCACGCCACGACACGTAAGTGTGGTTCCGACTTAACGGGGGCAAAATTATTGTTGTTCGTCATTGATTTTGAAAATTAATTGTATTTGACAAAATGAATTAGCACAAAGTACATAAGCGGCAGCGCGGTTCTACGTACTAGATACTAACTTTTAATTTCTGCGCATTATTTGAGAAAAGTACAAGTACATCTCCTTGGCCACAACTAGGCATTGATGGACTTAGGTTACATTAACGTTCGTCCATCGATGCCTCTTTTGCTGGCCGCTGCAGTAGTGTACTACAACTGCTAATGGTCTTCAAATATCGTAAGAAATGAATATTAGCTGTTAACTCCAAGACACACATTATTTAGCATCAATTACAATAATAGGGAAACTTACTGCCAATTTTTTTTCGTTGTATCACGGAGGAAATAAAAAACTTTTTTATTTTGTTTAAGAAGACATTTATTTACAAAAGAGATCAATAGGTACACAGTATATAAAATACTTAATTAACTATAACTACAAACATATTAAAAACTACTAACTAAGCCTAAAAATAAAGATTTTTTAATATGGCGTCAAAAAACATTGTAAGGTCGAAGGTATTTGTGGAGCGAAATGATAGACACGACTGCTCAAATAATACTCTCCTTTATTTTAGGATACACATGATTATATAAGGTTGGTTACATACACATAGGTACACTGCATACACACTACACCTCCCATGGCGAGGTAAAATAAAATAAAATTACAATTTTGTTTTATTTTTATAATACATTTACAATTACACAAGAACAAGATAATTACTGTTTAGGATAATACAATTTTGTTCTGTTTTTGTGAATGGTGTCTACATTACCATTCTTTATTATTTTAACATTTGGTGACTCATCTGATATAACTCTATATGGTCCCGAATAAACACTATCTAATTTATTACACATATTATTTTTAACTAAAACTAAATCATCAGGATGGTAAGTAACTGGATTTATATTTCTGTCATATCGTTCTTTTTGTTTTAATTTACTTTTGAGTAAGTTGTCTCGTGCATCTTTCTGTGACTTTTGTAATCTAAATTTTAATTCTAATGGATAATAATTAATGTTATATAGTGGATCAACAATCCTATTGGTCAAATTGCTTGGTAACGAGCATTTTTTTCCGAAAACTAATTCGTAAGGGGTATATTTTGTTGCTGAATGTACTGTAGTATTGTAGCAAAATAACCAAAATGGGAGCCATGTACTCCATGTCTCTGGATGGTTGTCGGTTTGAATACGGAGAAATGAATTCAAATGCTTGTGCGTGTTTTCCAAAGCACCTATACTTTGGTGATGATATGCTGTTGAGTTTAGTTGTTTAATATTTAATAGATTACATACCTCCTTGAATGTTGATGACAGGAACTCGGTACCCCGATCCGTCGCTATCTCCTTCGGTACTCCATACCTTAATATAAAATTATGAACTAACGCTTTCGCTACTTCTTCCGTTCTGCGTGTAACTAAGGGATATGCCTCAATGTATTTGGTGAGTTCACACTGCAACGTGAGGATATAACTATAATTATAATTATCCCTTTCCAGAGGACCTACTAAGTCAATATATATTTTTTCAAAGGCACTATGTGCTGTTGTTGTTATTTCCATAGGTTGTTTGGTATTCTGCGGTGAATACTTTTGTTTCTGACATTTGTCGCACCTCTTTATAAACCCTTTTATATCATCTTCTAATCCCGTCCAATAGTAGTATTTTTTTATATTGTTGAACATTCGTCTCGTACCCGCGTGGCCACTGGTAGGTAAGAGATGAAAATCGTTCAAAATTACTCGTTTATCTTCTTTATTCTCTATTCGTTGTACATCTTTTACTATATGTAAGTGTGGTCCGGTCCACTTTTCCATTATATCTATTTCATTTAATAACTTTTTTATAAAAATGTTATTTTTATTACTTTTTATTAAATAGATTTCCGTAATATTTAAGCTTCTACAAAAATCTTGTAACTCTCTCACAAATTCGGCTCGCGATATTTGCGATGGAGAAGATACATGTTTAATATAGATAGTTTTTTCCTTAGGAATGTACATAAATGTATTACTTTCTTTACATGTTTCACCACTTTTTCTAATTGTTTCTAACTTGCATGCATCAATAAAACGTAATTCCACTGACTCGTTTAAAGTACTAGTATTAGGAGTGCTTACAACGTTTGGTTGATCAGACCGAACTGTAGTTGTGCCACTCGTTCCTATCTTAGAATTATTGTCAATCAGGTTTCTTTTCTGAGCTCTTGTCATAACTGAAACACACGACTCGTGCATTTGTTTTAAGTCATTACATGTTATGGAAATTCGTGACAATGCGTCTGCTGCCGCATTTTCCGTACCCCTGACATGTTCTATCGTAAAATCATATTCTTCTAGTAATAACCTAAATTTAAATAACCTACTTGACGGGTCTTTCATGTTAAATAATGAAATTAAAGGTCTGTGGTCTGTGTATATTTTAAAATGTTTTCCGTACAAATATGGACGAAAATGTTTGATCGCCCACACTATAGCTAGCAATTCCTTATCGATTGTTGGATAATTTATTTCCGCTTTGTTTAGTGTTCTACTTGCAAATGATACTGGTCTTCCATTATTGTTAGACAAAATTGCTCCGATTGCATAATTAGAAGCGTCTGTCTGGAGATTAAACTCATTTTGTTCTGTGAAATCCGGATATTGTAAAATCGGTGGAGATATGATTTTTTCTTTTAAACTATCAAATGCCGACTGACACTTTTCATCCCATATAAAAGAAGCATTTTTACAACATAATTTGTTTAGTGGATAAGCTAACTCAGCAAAGTTTGGAATGAATTTTCTATAAAAATTAACAAACGCAACAAACCTCCTCGTCTCGTCTACATTTGTTGGACACGGATATTTTTTTACTACATTTATTTTATCCGGGTCAGGTAATACACCGTTACCTGATACCACATGGCCTAAATATAGTAATTCCTTCTTTAAAAAATTACATTTCTGCGGGTTTAATTTTAAATTTACTTTCCGCAGTCGTTCGAAAACGTCTTGTAGATTCTTGTTATGACTATCTAAGTTTCTACCAAAGACCACTAAATCGTCTAAATAAATAAGACATTTTTCATACGTTAAGCCAGACATAGCCATGGTCATCATTCTGGAAAATGATCCTGGACTCGTTTTTAAACCCATTGGCATACGAGTCATTTGGTATTGTCCTGAACAGAATGCTGTGTACTTTCTGCTTTCCTGTTCTAGTGCAATATTATAGTAACCTTGATACATATCTAAATGTGAAAAATATACCGAACCCGATAGTGAATCAAGTATTTCGGAAATATTTGGAAGTGGAAACCTGTCGTCTTCAATACAATTATTTAATTTTCGGTAATCAATAACTAGTCGCCACTTTTTCTGACCTGTACCGTCAGTCTTTTTAGGAACTAGTAATACTGGACTAGACCATTCGCTACGACATGGTTCTATGATCCTTTCTCTTAACATTTTATCAATTTGTTGCTTAATTTCTCCCTTCTGTGAATGTGGTAAACGATATGGCTTTGTAAATTCAGAAGTTACATTTGGTTTTAAACTAATGGTATGTTTATAAATACTTGTTGTAGTTAATCTATCCCCTGGCAAATAAAATATATCCGAGTACTTCGCGCATAATTTTTCTATGGATATTTGCTCTTCCTTATTAAGATGTTTGAGGTTTAGTACCGAAAACAATTGTTTTACTCTACTTGCATCACGTTCTGATTTGTCAAATTGGCAAACATTGTAGTTACTTAATTTTTCTATACATGGATTAATGTCCGTTAAGGTACACAACTTATCCGTTGTATTTAATATCTTAACCGGTATTAGCCCATTAACTGGTGTTGCTATGCAACTGGCCAATAATATTCCGTCACTAATTTCCTTAGAATGTACTACACACTCTTCTGTGAATTCGGTCTTAAAATAATGTATGGATTCACATCTTGGGTAAACTTCCATTGTGTTATTATAACTCAGTAAAGGTAAAACTATTTTAATTGAACTTTGTGTCAACAATGTTAAGTTATTATTACTGAAGTCTAATATGGACTTATGTTTATTAATAAAATCTTGTCCGATGATGCCATTAGCCCTACATGGTAGAGTATCGAAAACATAAAACTTATTACAAATAAGGTGATGATCACCCGATGACAACGTTAAACAAACATATCCCATTGCATGGACTTTGCCACCAATTCCATTTATGACTATGTCCTCTTTTTGGACTGGAATGTTTTGTTCTAGAACATATTTATATTTTATAGCCGAAATTGTAGCACCGGTATCGACTAACCATGAATAAGTTTTGCTATTAGAACTTAAGTTAATATAATAGTTAGTATCAGTTGCGAGAATAACTCTGTTATTCACGAAAAAACTCATTTGCATACTCTTCATTTTCCTGTCCCGTTAGAACATTAACCGCGTGTTTATTTGTATCTTTAGGGGTTTGGCTTATCCCTTGGTTACAGCGATTCCTATAATAACTCCTACCTCTACCACGCCATGGTGATCCTCGGCCTCGCTGTGGTGCACCGCGGCTCTGTTGATGCGCCTGCTGGCCCCCCCGAGGGTAGCCTCGACGAGCACTGGAATCATTGTTACGACCCCTGTTATAATATGTCCTGTTGTAATTATTATTTTGATAACCACTACGATAATTCTGTTGTCTTCCTCTAGGAGAATACATACCTAGGATCTCGCCAGAACTCGAACTCGGTCCCGCTATGGATGTTTCTTCATCCTTCGCACCTTGTATTGCGTCCTTCAACGACTCGTAGTTCCTAGCTGCAATGATAGTTGAAAGACGGCGGTTTCGCAACCCATCGGCAAACCTTTTGATAACTTGCTTTTCATTCAAGGGTTTAATTATTTTGTATGTCTCTAAGTTACCGTCGGCTTGCGATACCGTCAGATCCACGAAAAGTTCCGAAAGTTTGGTTCCGTAGTCCTGAATTGACAGTTCTGTTTGCTTTAATTGATTAATATTATTTTGTATCGCAAACGGTGATTTTTTAGGCAGTAACACTCTACGCATTTCCTTTACCAAATCATCAACATTAGAATAATCTAACTGTAACTGCAATTTAGCGTTCTGAGACAACCTACTCTTCACAACAAACTGTACTAGTTTCTTCTTACACTCATCACTAGCCAATAACGAGCTATAGTATTCTACATTATCAATAAATTGTTTAAGCGAACATTCATTGTCAGTTGGTATCATAGGTAATAAACTAAGAGCTACTTTCAAATCAAATGACTCCATTTTTGTATCCTCGCTACTACTCGTACTTGACGTAGAGGATAAATCTAAAATTTGTTTATACAATGACTCAAAATCAATACAAAATGTATTTCTTAATATCTGTTCGTTTTGTCCTACTTTACCTTTCTTTACATCGTCTGATATCTTCTCTATTATATCAGTATATTTGTCATAAATTTCCTTTGAATCACACAACTTTTTCTCTAATACATTTCCTTGCCTTCGTTTAGGGCCAATTTTAATTAAATATGTTTTTATACATTTCAAATTTTTATATAATTGTTCTAAGACATCTGCCATTTCCTACCATCATTAGTTGTTTAATTAATCGCTTCGTTTATTATAGTTACTAGTACAATGTAACATATCATTTACTACGTTTATTATTATTACGATTATGTACTTATCTCATAAAGTTCTGAGTCCATTTTACGATGCCTGTTGTTTTTCCTCGAACTTTCACACACTCAGCACTTTTTTTCACTTTCACTTTCACTTAAACCCATGATGTGTGAACCGATGTGTGATGGTATCCGCTATCTTTGTTTTCACACTATGTCGCCCTTCGACCGTCCTTTCTCCAGTGATGGTCCAGATTGCCTCGCTCCTGACCTTCTAGATATTGCACTCCTGTACATCTCCTGATTTATCCAGCGTACATGACAACGCCGATACATTCGCAGCAGAAAATACAGCACGCCGAGTCCCAGAACCAGCACCACTATAGTCATCAGTATGGTGATGGTGGAAATATGAAATTTCACCTCTTCCAGCTGCGTGTTATTAGTTCCTCCGGCTGCGTTTTGCACTACCACGGTTTCGTCTTTAGTTTGCGTAGTTCCCATTTTTAATGAACTCGTATTTTTCGTAAGCTACGAACCAAATACCACTTGTCACAAACGCGAACGTTATTAACGCTAGTGAATAATTATTATAATTCATCTTAGCTTGGCTCTACTTAGTCCAATTGTTTACACTGTACAACCCTTATATGGCACGGCGGTGTCGGTAAGGCGATCGCGCGGCGATGCCCGCTGGCAGGGTCGCCATGTAAGGTCGAAGGTATTTGTGGAGCGAAATGATAGACACGACTGCTCAAATAATACTCTCCTTTATTTTAGGATACACATGATTATATAAGGTTGGTTACATACACATAGGTACACTGCATACACACTACAACATCTACCCATCTTTGTTTACTGGTACTGTACCAAAAAGACTGGCAGCATTGCCAAGGTAAAAGCCAGCAGCCCTTGAGTCTTGCGAAGTGTTAACTAGGCGTTTAGACTCGGACCCCACGGACCGAGTTTCAACCCAAACTGCTCGAAAATATTAACTTCCGATAAGGTTATTAAATTTCTGCCGCTTGAGGTTATCTGCAGCCAACGCCAGTACAGCACGACCAGCGATAGGAAATGGGATGGCGCATGAGTATTGACCCAAGGCGCTTACCACACTAAAGGCCTACCCATCCAGGCCCAGTCTTTAGCCATCGTCACGCGTCAGGCCACGGGGTTCTAATAGGGTCGGAGTGCCGACGGTGACAAGAGCTCGTCGGATGATGTCGTTTAGAGTCGAGTTATCAGTTCGTCACCGCATGGAGGTCCGGGCGGGCAGGTTTTAGGAATAATCACTATCTCGCGGGTGCAATTTTCGTGCCTGCTAATTTCAGGCACCTCATGGAGTTGCTTATATAGGCCTTGCTGCTAAGCAGGCGTGCATGCACAGCCTGCCTATGTCTGGGTGCAATGTGTTCGCGCCGTATCTTCACGACACCAGACGACGACGACAGCAGTCAGTCCCTACCAGGTGAAACTTCTGGTTACCCAAAAGAGGCTCAGTGAGGATGACCGACATAGGTCGGCTTTGATGGCGCTGCCCACTGAGGATGAATGACCCCCGTCCGTCACACTTCCAGGTCGAGCTGGTCATGCTCCAGACTAAAGCCTGGTGTACACGGGTAGAGTTAACGGTACAGTAGCACGGTAGAGTAGGAATTACTGCTATTGTAACTCTAACATGAAACTACCCGTGTACACCAGGCTTCAAGGATTGTTGTGTGTGTGTGTGTGAGCGGCATTGTGTCGTGTAACACTGCTCATTTATGCAGTCGAAGCGCGCCCGATGCGCGAGTATTAGCGAATGCAGAGTCATAAATGTGTGGGGCTCAGTGTGAGGTGAGGTACTAGGTGTTTTTTTTATATGCCATAACTCTAGGGTATGCATGAGACCATATCAAAGAATCAACTGCCATATGAATATTTTTTCAATTATCATATTTTATTTTTAACTTCTTTGGGCACGTGTCCGACGATTTGCGGCAAGACCCGCAAGGCCCGCAGCTGTTCTGCCGACATGCTCTAGTAGATATTTACAAAACCTACAAAATATTATGTCCGTCCTGTCTTCGTATGAATAAAACCGACACATGTGTGTTTTCAGCAGAAAACGAGTTAATCTGAAATAATCGTGTTTCCTAACTATACCGATGACACAAACAAATAATTCATTAGAAATATACGTATACATATAGGGTTCGCGACACATTTTAGTAACATTAAAGATTTTTAGAAATTGTTCGAAATTGCTGCCATTTATATATTCCTTAAAAATTGACGCAAACAAAGAAATAAAGATAGTGAGGCTCTCATGTGAAGCTACGAATGGTGCCCAATTGAGTATAAGGTCTCTCTCACCAAGGAATTTGCCTTGCTCTATTAATAAACCGCAAATTACTTCTTTATTTTTTTCAATAATGCCTATCACCGATTTGTCAATTTTTAATTTACAATCAAGAATACTTCTAACATTCTCAAAGTTATCTCTAGAAAAAATCACATCAAATATGAATTTAAGCCAGACAATTTGGTTTTCGATTTCATTTGCATTTTTTAATAAATCACAAACATATTCCGCTGCAAAGTATTCAGCTAATGTCATGTGTATAAAAATTGGGATTTCGTTTGCTACACTACATATCAGACCAGTTTTCTCTCCTCCCTTTTCTATACATTTTATCGTCTCCTTGATATCTTGCAAGTCTTTCTCAATAAAAAATTTGTCAATGTGTTGATTGAAAATAGCATAAGCAGCAAGTTTTTTATGCTTTGCTTAACAATCTGCAAGTTCTCTGTCGTAAGCAGTCATAATATCAGGATTATAAATGTCCATTTTGTTTTTATCTTCAAAACATATCTTTTTTAATTTAGTTTCTAAGTATTGCTCGTAAAAAGTAAATGTGTTAACGTCTTGTTTCCATTTGTTACTAATGTTTCTAACGTCTTTTATACGGGATATGAAAAAATGTGCCATCAAAAATAAAAGTAAAGGATTGTAATCATTTTTGAATTCGTCGTCATAATCCTTTAGACATAGTTCAATTTCTTCCTGTAGGAACAGTAGACGGTTGCTGTAGAAAGTATCATCATAACTTGGATCGAATCTCCAAAAAGTATTGCATAAGCATTTAATTCTTTTTATCAAAAAGCAGCTTGCGCTGACGTAAATTTCAAGAAGAGGTAACTGAAATACCTCGCCCTGGAGACTTTCGGTATCCATAAACTTCAGAAAGCCACGTACATTTACCAATTGCGTCCAATCAAGTTCCTTCAGATTCAAATTGGACCGCCAAATTTTGTTTAAATATTCTTTCATTACCTCACGAGAAAAGTGTTCTATTTTATAAGCATCACCAAAAGCTCGTTGTAAAATAGTTTCAATGTCAGTATACGACCTACTTGTGACCCATATTTTATGCTTTTTAGGATGTTTATTGATAACATCTATACATTTTATAACCTCATTTATGTAATGCGGACTGATTTCATCGATGGCATCAAATAGGAATACAATCTGGCCATCATTAAAAAAATGTAGAAACAACTTTAATTCGAACTCACTCGACTGATCACCTATACAATCCTTGAGATGCACAGAACCACTTTGTTCCTCCAACGAAATTGCCACATCATTTTCTTTGCCAAGTTTCCTGCGGAGTATAACTTGGCACATAAACTTTAAAGTCTCTAATAAGTCGATGGTTGTTTTATCTTCTTTCCACTTGCTAAGTTCTTTCGAGTATTCTAATAAGTTTAGTCTTACAATCCATACTTCTGGGCGGTCTTTTTTAGTTTTAAGCGTTAAATGAGTAAGTAGAGTTGACTTGCCCATCCCGGGCTCTGCTGTTACAAGTACAACGTCATCTTCTATATCATATAGAGTTTTTGGTGAGAGTGTAGGTTCGTTGGTCTTATGGACCATTCTGTCAACATACAATTCCTTTTTTTCATCATAATCGCTTGAGATATTTAGTTTACCGAGTTGAATGGTGTCCTTACTGATTACTTTGTTTAGAATATCCCCTTTCACAAATGCTGTTGATTTATTATCGACTATCAAACCTAATCTTACTTCTACGCCTTGAAACATCACTCTAGTAGTCTCCAAGATGCTCTTCTGTGACTCTTCACTCATGTCAATCAGATTATTTTTATCATATAAAGGACTCTCTGCTCTTGGGAAATAATTCTGCAATGTTTCAACTGACAAGGAATTGGTAATAATAATTGATTTCTTGGACAGAATAATTTTCGCGATTTTTTCTAATGTTTTGGTTTCGCATCTGGAATGTTGTAATTTATCGCATACAAAAACAATAACTTTTACTCCATTTGTATGCCTCAACTCTGTATTTAATACATTACGATCTTTCGTTGGTAGTTTTACAATATATTCTAGATCTAACAGAACGTGGTTCTTATTCTTGAAATGCTGCAACACTTTAACAATAGTCAGTGCACTATTTTCTGTAATGATAACAGTATTCGAGTGATCCTGCAAGTTCCACGAGCTCACCACGTCTTCTGTAAATGTGTAATCAATCAAATGTTTAACTTTGCTCATACATGTTATGGTTATTGAGCTCAACAAAGGGTCTTTTATTATATGATTTACTGCGTTTTCAAATATATTGCTGTCTTTAGTCAGATACGTTGCCTGTAATGGCTGCATCCACCATTTCTGTATTGCATCGTGAAATTTCAGAAACATTCCATCAGTTTTAGCTTGGAAGTAGTTTGGGTGATCAAGCTGGTAATCTTCTATTTTGCCTTTTAATATTTCTTCCACGCCGTTCTCATCGGCTTGTTTACTATAGAGTAGCAGTTTGCTTAAGAAATCTCTCGCTAAAGTCTCTTCATACGCACTGCAGTCGAAAAAAAGTTTTGGAAACTTGTTTACGCTGAAACAAAATCGAATTTCATGCAAATTATCAATTTTGTCAGTTAATTGTTTATACAGCATTTGAGCATAATCTCCTAATAATTCCCAGTTATCTGTAATCTTCATCAGTTTGGTGTTATCGTCAAGCACAAATAAATTTCCGATGGCTCCAGCTATACCTCCATTAAGCTGCAAGAATCCATTGTCTAAAGAGTTATCTATAGTCACTATGTTACTTACTTTAGACTTGGCCAACAAGTCAATGACTTTTGACGTTAAATATTTTAACCTTCGCGCTTTCTTTGCATCACTGCCGCTTAACATCAGGTCTTTGTTACCAAACGCAGCCGGGACTTTCAGACCCTTTGATAATATTTCTCTTGCAGCCAGATCTAAAGCTTCATTGACAGTCGATCGAGAAACGTCCACTTGATTCAGTTGTGAATAGAAGTCTTTTCTATATGGTTTTACAATTTCTAGCTGGCCATTGTTATATGTTAGAACGGTCCCTATCAGTTTGCTTAATTTTGTAACGTCAGTGGGCTCGGCTAAGAATTCAGACAGTAAATCCTTTACAGCAGAGGTTCCTATCTTTCGTCTTTCAAGAACCTCTTTGTAAAGTGTATCTTTGAATAGTATGAGATATCGATCTTCGGTATCGAAGAAATCTGGTCGAAAGGTAGCGATTCGGTGTCCATCTTGTTCAATTGCTGAAATGTCAACAACTTTTAGCGCCAGAACGACATGATATGTTAGTATCAGCTCATCAGATAGCATCATTTGAAAACTTCTTTCGCCACTTATAAAAGTGGCTAGCTGTTTGGCTAGTGAGATAGTTTGGTCTTCCATAAATATTTCACACAGGAACTTTATATCCGCATTAAGTTTATAGGGTTGCTTGGCTATGCCCTCGGTACCAATAAGCTCGTTCAGTTTTGAGGCAAAATCACTTTCAACCGGGTTATTGTCGAATGTATCTTTGCCGGACGTGTATACGACGAAAAAACTTTCTGTTTCTTGAAATTTACCTTGAAATAGGTCGTCTTTATAATCCGATTCTAATCTCTCTCTAATTTTCAAATAACTGCGAAAATATTTCATCATATTGATATCGAGAGTCTTTTCGCTGTCGTCTTTATGTTTGGCCTGTATGTACACAATCAGAGATTTCGGAAATCCCTTCACTTTGAGCTTGAAGCAAATATCATCGAATGCCCCTATCTCAGCGATATTGGAAGCTAGCTGAAACTCTTCGATACTGTCGTCATGCTTCGCTCTGTAGAATATCAAGCTAAGCAGCTTGGTCTCGTACAGCTGCCCGCGAATCCCCGACGTTCCTTCACTTTTTTTGTACGTTGCAGCACTCATATTGACTATAAACTACTTTACTTAACACTGTCTTCAAGGTTGGATATCAACACGGAGGCAGGCAGCCCTCGCAGACACGGGAGCACTCAGCAACTTCAAATATCTTAATGTCCGGCTGAAGACCTGAACCTGCAAAAATCAAACATCTTCATATTATTATGTGACTAGAAACCGAACTCTTATCGATCTGCTACCAACGGGTCCGAGTCTAAGTTACTTTGTTCACAACACCCGTAGACAAGCAGACAACCTGGATAAACTGGTTGATGTGGGAAATAATGGTCAGTTCAGGGTGATTACAGGACTCAAGGTAACAATTGTCCTGAGTAGAGCCGAAGAGAGAGTGGCTTGGAAGTAGCTCGTTATGCTAACATTTAAGGTGTAGTGTATTTTTATCATTGCTTGACCATACATTTTCTGCAATACAGTGCTCCCTCACTTATCCACCACTCGATAACCGGACCAGTACTATACACATCACGCCTGTATTCCCCGGAGGGTAGGGCAGAGTTTCACCTATAGTACACCCGCATTTCACCAATTATGTTGAAGTCCTATGTAATAGGAAGCGACCCTTTTGCCATCAATCGGGCACAAGACCTGACTTCGAGCTGCTATTGAGAAAATCCAGATAGGAAAACCTAATACTTTGTGCGACTCTGGAATCAAACCCAAGACAGCAGCAGCGCTTGCATTAGACCAACGAGGCACTGCCCTAGGGCCGCTACTGAGCGTTGTCCTCGTCCTAAACGTATTATTTCTAGTTTCATTCAAAGATATTCGGCACTACGCAGACCTTCATGCGGCGGTGCGTAGGTGATAAATAACATCCAGATTGTGTGGTAACCACTGACACACACAGACAGGTAGCATTATGATCTGGAGCTGCATGGCTACCGACAGTGTTGGCAGAATGTTCGTCTGCGAAGGCCGTAATCCGTATGCATAATGCAAAGTACACATCCACCTAAATGTGTTAGAAACTGCGCTATGGGTACGCGTACTCACTTACTCGACCAAATTAACTTCAATCGCGTCATATTATAACAGGATAATGTGTCCTGAAACAAATTTGTGACCACAATGCGCTGGTCTGAAGATAACAATATTTACTTGAAACATTATAATTAAACGGATGCGTCATAGGTCGCATACCGGGTAAGACATCTGTAAGCGTCGAAAAAGTTTAACTAAAGTAAATATACAAATTATGCACATCTAGGAAAAAAGTCTTACAAGACTGAGGCGATGCAGAGTCTGTACTAGTGTCGAAGGAAAATAATTTGAACATTTACTTTAGTTCTTCTATAATTAAGTTTGGATGGATGTTTGTTACTCAATAACACCAGTGTGGCTGAAGGAATCTGGATGAAATTTGGCACAGAGATAGATTCTATTCTGGAATAACACATATTATATTACTTTTTAACCTGGTAGTATATTCCCGTGGGATAGTGCCCGATATCCTCGCGGGCGAAACCATAGCGACAAACTTGGATTTTTCTTCCTGATGGTTTATATATTTATTAAAACGCCACGCAACATACAGGCACATAGGCAGACTGAATGCCTGAGGCATTCTCTACCAGTCAACCAAGAGTGGTGGAGACATAATGGCGAGAGCTGGTGATAATGGTGGTGTGGTTCACGCCATACACAATTTACTATTATTAATAGGTATTGGTACATATATAGCTCAACAGGTCAGAGTTATTTTTTCTGATTACCGTAACAAGGCCAAGTCACAAGGGAAACCGTTATGTAAACTGGGAATTAGTTTCAAAATCAAAAACTTCACTACCAAACAGTTTAATAATATAATTTACAATGCATGTCCTCGTAAAGAGCGGTTTTCCAAGCAGCCGAACTGTGCGGAAAGTGTCACTTTTTTTCACTAGTGCTTTTTACTTTCCTGTACTTTTTTAATTTTTAACTCCCCGACGCATAGAGTTTTTATTATTTGAGAAAAGTTTTAAAAATTAGTTATGTACAGATTATCATTCATATAAAATGTAAAATAAAACTAATACTTTATTTTAGGCGTTTTTAATTACTCTAGATTTTGATTTTGATCAATAAATTAATTTTAAATATTCATTAAATATGTTTGGCAGAACGTATATTTTGCTCGTGCCTTATTGCGTTACGCTGTGACAGCTATTCGCAGATGCGCAGTAGATATGCCCGAGGAACTATTAGTTAATCTGTGGATATGCTGAACGCGCTTGAATAAGCCCGCCATTTTATTAATTTCATTTTATTTATTTCCTCGCACAATGCATAGTAAAATGTTGTATGATACACGTACGTAAGATGATTTCCGACTCGTGTCGATTTATCCACTCACTCGCTTCGCTCGCTCGTGAATAAAAATACCACTCATCGGAAATCACCTACCTTCCGCACTTGTAGCATAAATAACTATTATAGAGCTGAGAAATTACAGACTGAAAAACACAAAAACTCTGCTCGTACCAGGGATCGAACCTATCATGCTCAGAGTAGAGCTTGTGACCACTACACCAACGAGCCAGTAAAAACAAGCATAGGTACAAATAATTAATTAAACACAGGAGTAACTTCTACACTTACTTGATGATTTCTTGCTTTCTGTGATCTCATATAACAACTGGTTGTGAAGAGGTTCCTCACAGCTGTAGCATCGCCTTCCCACTGTAACGTAATAGTACATACATTTATTAATATTCAGTGTGATTTTCGTCATCATGTTATCATAGTTGAGTCATTATACAGTTAGGTTCATCATACATGAAAAATTACAGAAGTGCCCAGTTGTAATACATTGATTTGTATACACATAAATTACTGCAGTTTTAAAAATCTCTAAAATTAAAACAGATTTATTTGCGAATGTTTGTTTATGTATGTTTCTTGATTGAATTGTGGTTTTGCATTTGAACGGGTATTATACTCTCAAAGTAGTCCCATGGAAATCGAAAGAACTCCTCAAATATTATAGGCATACATACAGAGATGGTATTTTCATCAACATGGCAAGCATTTACACTGAGGAAGTATCATTTAGTAAAGTGGAACTGATGAAGAAGACCACAGGTGGCCACAGGAACTCCTTAATGATAAGTATATCACAGGAGAGCAGTGGTGGCCCAGTGGTAGCCGCGGCGACTTACAAGTTATACGTTGATTTGAACCCAGGCAGGCTTTACTTTGTGTAAATTATTTCACCACTACTGCCCTCAAAACGGTTAATGAAAGCAGTATGAGGAAACCTTGTCTTAAAACCAGACATTTGAAGACATTTGACATACGGCCCATTTTTCTCTCACAGAGAGGAGGCCTGCACGCACAATACAATAGACCAAATGGGAGTCTAAGCCTGGGGCTCCATCTATCATAAGTATGTCACGGGCATAAGATATCTCAAATAGTTAATCGCCTGAGAGAAGCAAATACTTAAAATATAAGGTAGGTTTTGATGAAAATGGCACCATCAGACTGATCTGATGATGAAGCTGGTAGGTAGGCACTAGAACTCCATAATAAAGTAATATATTGTAGTAGTTTTTGGGCTTATTGGAATTGTCATGAGATGTACTCTGGTTATAAATTAATTCCTTTTGGCTATTTGGTAATGAGGTACCAAAAGCAAAAAGCGAAAAAACGTAAGTACAGTTTCAACTCACCACGCCACGTCACTACTGCTACATAACATTTCGGGATAGAGGTTACTTCAGGGTTACTTACGTTTTTAAAAGAAAATGTACACCTTCTTAAAGATATTTAAAGCTGTTGTAACATCAGAATTTAACTATTCTACGTTAAATCTTGAGAACTTACACTTATCGAAGCCAAGAAAGTACAATAATATACCATGATTCATAGCAATAATTGCCGATTTCTCACTTTTACTGAGGGCCCACCCAAAAATAAATATAAAACGCAGCCGGCGCTCGCGTTTTTGGTACCTTGCCGGGTACGTACCGGCCTCGCGCCAAAGGTTATTGGAGATATCGTTGGCCACAAACCACTGCGTTAGTCTACTTTTGTAAACTTTCCATTCCTGTGAGGTATGATCGAAGTTATTTAATATTCCAAAAGCTAATTTACACATCGCCATCTCCTCGTCGCCACTATTGCATATGCGGAATACGGGATTAACAAGTGAAACACGCGCTGACTAGATACTCACTGACTTTTTTCGTAGAACATTAGGGAAGGGCGCGGGGCGAGGGGCGCGGGGCGCGTAGTAGAAGAAGTTTAATATTTACCATTTACGTGAATACACGTGTATGTGTATGAATATTTTGTAATACATATATTTCTTTGAAAGATGAACGGCAGATTTTGTACCGCATACTTTTTTGTTGTTCGGTTATAGAATTTGTACCACTTACTAAGGCAACTAAGCCATTTATTTTCATGTTAGTTTAATATTTTTAGAATTTTGGATTAATTAATAATATCAATAAAAACATTTTAATAAATAAACGTAATACAATCGTATACTAAACGCAGTTATGTGTTTAGAAGTTGCCTTATGTAAAATAACACAAATATTGAAAAGATAATTAATCTAACACACTTAATTAATAGTTGTATATAAAAGTCTGTTATCCTGATAACTTAAAAATTGGTGTAATAAGACCTATACACAAAACGGGCAGTTATATGAATACCAACAACTATAGACCAATAACTATTCTTTCTTGCATAGATAAATAATAGAAAAAAAAAAAAAATATGATATAATAGTGTCAGAAAAACAAAAGTACCACGCAATCGCGTTTACAGATGAAATCAATGATCACCTTTACAGTAAAAAACATACAGTAAACTACCCTACCCTACACTACCCTACCCTACCCTACCCTATCCAGCCCTACACTACCCTACCCTACACTACCCTACCCTACTCTACCCTACCCTACCCAACCCTACCCTAACCTACCCGACCCTACACTACCCTACCTTACCCTACACTACCCTACCCTACCCTACCCTACCCTACCTATAAACCTCACGGAGCCCGAGACCTTTCCAACGAATGCAAAACCGTGGAAATCGGTTCGTGCGTTCTGGAGTTATAGCGTCAGGGAGGAAAACCCGACTTATTTTTATATAGTAGTAACCACGTTTCCGAACAAATGATGCTCGAATTTAATTAAGTAACCACGTTTCCGAACAAACAATGCTCTTTCAATGTAGTCTATGGCTGTGAATGACATTGACATTCGTTACGCGCGTTTTTTTAAACATGCAAAATTAAATGTATATTTTTCAATATTTCTGAGAGATTTTCTTAATATTTTTTTTCCGTAAGTACAATCTCCAAATAAAAACAAATACAACAAAAAAATAATTAGTGAAATCGGTCCAGCCATTCACGCGTGATGCCGTGACCAAGGAAAACGGGTTTCATTTTTATATATATAGATAGATATCCTTTTCTTAATTTTAGTTTATAATTACTTTTTATTCTTGTTAACGTGGCTTATGTTTACCTCCCTCTGAGCTAACGTTAAAGCCTAGAGCCAAATGTGAAATTAAATTAGCAAGTGGACACGCAGTCGTGTTCGGTGGATATCGTTATAGATAAAACATCATAAAACAAGACAATCTAAACTTCAATGTCACGTTTTTTTTTTGCATTTTGCATCCGTAATATATACCAACGACGTAGTATATTATTGAATGACGTAACGTCTAGCCGGAACCTCGAAACCTGTCTTAAAGGTCGGAGGTTGAACATAGGTACCTATCATATCCATCTACAAAATTATATTTTGTCCATACTAATATTATAAATACGAAAAAACTGTATGTCTGTTACCTTTTCACTTTAAACCGCTGAAACCATTTAGATGAAATTTGGTATGAAACTAATTATTTCTCAAATAAGGCAGCCCACACACCTACAATAATTATTGCGCAATAACCCTATTCGAAGTGCAAATGCTTTGCAGACAAAGTCGCAGGCAAAAGCTATTAGGTAATATATAACTCGCACTACACCCGCGGCTTCGCCCCTTTGTTATATCCCACGGGAGAATATAATTTCCCGGGAGAATAAAACAAGTGTGTGGACAGACGACTCCCGTCAGGAACGAAGTTCTTCACGCATTTCTTAATTCCTACTTCCTGACCATACATTTCCTGCAATACAGTAATCCCAAACACTCGATAATCGGACCAGTACATACACATCACGACTTTATCCCCAGAAGGGTTGGTCAGAGGGGCACCACTGACGTATGTTTAGGTCACATGTAATATAGGTGGTGAGTCTATTGCTTCTGGGAAATTCCAGATGGAAAAACCCAACTTCACTTCGGCTATCGAACCCAGGAGATCATGTTCAGCAGTAGCGCTTGGGACCACTACATCAACAAAAAAAAAAGGTTATTTCAGTCAGTCGGGTTTTTGATTTTAAATTAACTTTTTTTATTTATTAGTTATATTTTTCTTTTCGAATTACTTTTAAACATATAAGTGGTATATACCAGGCCCCTCAGAAAGTATTGCGAAAAAAAGTTTTTATATATGGGAGACTGGCCAGTTATAATGTTTTTCGAAAATATGATTATTTATAAGTAAAAATAAGTAAGTTCCAATTTCAAAATTTCCCTCCACATTTTTTGCGAGTTAATTCAAAGTATTGTGTCTCACTGAAATATGGATCTGCGCCGGGAACATTTTAGAGCTATGATTTTATACGATTTCAAGTGTCGCCTGAAACCGGATGAATCGTACGATAGACTTCAAATGGCATTCATGGATGAAGGCCCTTCCAAGGCAACCGTGTATCGTTGGTATAACGAATTCAAGCGCGGTCGACCAACTTTGGGGGATGACGAAAGAAGCGGTCGCCCTTTGACGGCTGTTACCGAAGAAAACGTGCTAGCAGTGAAAAATTTAATCCAAGACAATAGGCGAATTACATATCAGGAGATTCAACACATATTGAAGATTGGATCGGGAAGCGTTCACGAGATTCTACACAGCCATCTTCGCGTGAGGAGGATAGTATCACGCTGGGTGCCGCACAACCTCACCGATGCTCAGAAGCAGGCCCGGGTGGAATGGTGCCGTGATATGCTTAACAAATTTGAAGCAGGCTCGTCTCGGCGTGTTTACGACATCGTTACAGGTGATGAGTCCTGGATTTATCAATACGACCCAGAAACCAAGCGCCAGTCGACTGTTTGGGTGTTTCAAAATGAGCCAACGCCTACCAAAGTGAAGCGATCTAGAAGCGGGGGTAAGATTTTGATCGCTAGCTTTTTTAATTTGACTGGCCACTTGGTATCAATTCCCTTACGGGATCAAAGAAGCATTAATGCCGAATGGTATACTACCAAATGTTTGCCAGAAGTTTTCTCTGTTATAAGCAACAAGCGACCAAACACAGGGCTCCGCGGGCTACTGCTCCACCACGACAATGCACCTGCGCACACCGCACTCAAAACGAGGGACTTCCTGGACAGCACGCCAGTCAAACTCCTGGGTCACCCTCCTTACAGCCCTGATCTAGCACCGTGTGACTTCTTTTTATTCCCAAAAATAAAAAATCAGCTCAAAGGGATACAATTTTCGTCGCCGGAAGATGCGCTGGCTGCGTTCGAGCAGGCTGTAAACGAGGTGTCTGCGGCGGACTGGAAAAAGTGTTTTGAAAACTGGTTTAGGCGCATGAATCTTTGTATAGAGGCTGGTGGAAAGTACTTTGAAAAGATTTAATAAAAATATATGTACGTATAGAACAATTTTTTTTAGTTTCGCAAAACTTTCTGAGTGTCCCATGTATTTTTGTAATCACCTCTTAAAACCCTTCATTTTGATACCCCACACGACGGTTTTGGAAAAAAAAAATTGGGACCCGCACAATATTGCGCCCAAAATGCTTGTTTTTTTAGAATTTCACCTATCTAAGAACACTTGGGCGGTCAAGACTTATCTATCGATGTCTGAATTATATAATTCGGTCAAGTGGTTAAAAAGATATGAGGTAATAAAGAATATTACATACATACAAACATACGCGTGAAACACATAACCCAGTCGGATAAAAAAGGCAGAATCGAATGAGTATTGAGTAGTTTTGAAGATTATCTCTTACATCTAAACTTGCAAACTGTACCCAATACTACTCACTACTCACAATACTAGTGTAATTTGGCTAAATATACTAGAGAGCCAGTCTTTACCTAATTATGGACTCCACGAGCCAGGTTAGTGACTGTCTTGTGGAGCTAGCAAGCTTTTTGAAATGTAAAATCACTTGACAATACACATCTAATGAGCCTAAACACGATGGCGCTATCTTGTCTGTTTGAGTAGTGGACATGACCACCTGCCAGTTCTATTATGAGATCAGCTCCATAGTATAATACCATACTATTTCAATGTTTCCAAAGTTACATAAGTACGTCAAGTTTCAGATTAATCGGATGCCAGGAAATGCTTGAAAATTGGTTACTGGTTGCCGGACAAACAAAATAATGAAAGCAAGGTAACATAATATAAAGCTTAGATAAACGTACCTCAAAGATTGTCCATAAACGACGAACACTAACTCGTTCAAAATAGTATTTAAATAAATTACACTTTATTATTTACTTTGGAAAGAAAATGTCATAAAGTAAACATTGTGGAGACAACGGAAAAAGTTTCTTAATAATGATCACACAAATAATTTAAAGGTAGATATTGTTTAAAAAACTTCACTGGTCTTGTTCGGTTTCAAGTAATATATAAAATGAATCAGACTTCCTAATAAACCAGAATAAGGAAAATTAATAAAAACACGTTGTATTAATCACACCTGTTTTCGACTCAAGAATACACGGTGTGTGTGCGTGGGCTGCGCTTCTAACAGGAAAAGATGTCAGTATTATTTAATACTAGCTGCAACCCACGGCTCTGCCTGCGTGGTATTAGTGCCTCCCCATTATCTTGGTAGTGTATTGGGGCATTTTAAGAATAATAACCTACCCATACTTAGAAGCTTTTCATAAAAAATCGGCCTAGTGTGAGTCTGACTCGCGCACCGAGGGTTCCGTATAAACAGCTCAATTTACCAAAATTAATAGGTAACATTACTAACGTTCATAAACATTGAAAGTAGCTATCATTGCTCATCCATATACAAAACTTTTACTTTTCCAAGTACAATTTGTTAATTTTGTTATATATTTATATATTACAGCCCTAATTTTTTCACATATCCAAAAGCAATCATTTAGCTAGCAGAGGGGGCTAACAAAAAATGCTATTAAAAGCTTACTTTTACGCAAACGGATTCCAGAATCGAATAATTGTTTTCACAGACCCGTAATAGTTTTGAATTACCTATCTAACGATACCCCATACCATGGGATAGACGACAAAAAATAAACAACCACACTTTACGTGTTCAGTTAACTCTAAAAAATAAATCGTGTTTTTATTATATCGCTTTGTCGGCGTGATTAATATGTATATCCATGCCAAATTATAGCTTTATAGTACCAAGATTCTCAGAGCTAAGCTGCGGACGGACGGACGGACGGACGGACGGACATGGCGAGACTATAAGGTTTCCTTGTTGACTTCGGCACCCTAAAACCGTCCTTTATTACACTGCGTTAATTTTTAAAACTTAATTAAGTATAAAACACTTTCAAAATATTGGAAATACTCGCACAAAAAATCTTTAGGTCTTATTCTCAATCTCTTACTTCCTACGTTTCATAGTTAAACAAATAAAGTTAACATTATTAAACTTGAACTATGTTTCCATTTTATGTGAATATAAAATAAATAAAAAACCCCAACATGCGGCCAAATCTCCCGCCCTGTTGCCATAAATTTGACGATTGTCACAACGTGGTCATCTGTCATCGACTCCACTCCCGCCTACCCGCGCGGTGCCCCGCGTTCGCCTCGTGGGTCAATAGGGAGAGTCGAACATCATAGTGAAACTGACATCTCCAAGTGCAGAGTTATTTTGACCGATAAAGTACTCACAGACAAGGACAAGGATAAGGATTTTGTGGCGTGTAAAAATGACATCATTTTGTTTTTCAGTAAAATTGCCACAGATAATTTCATATATGTGTACATACCAACCGTACCCTGATGATATCATTCAAGTGCCAAAACATCCTTGCACATTCCGTCCATCTATTTATTATACCAGGCCCCTCAGAAAGTATTGCGAAAAAAAGTTTTTATATATGGGAGACTGGCCAGTTATAATGTTTTTCGAAAATATGATTATTTATAAGTAAAAATAAGTAAGTTCCAATTTCAAAATTTCCCTCCACATTTTTTGCGAGTTAATTCAAAGTATTGTGTCTCACTGAAATATGGATCTGCGCCGGGAACATTTTAGAGCTATGATTTTATACGATTTCAAGTGTCGCCTGAAACCGGATGAATCGTACGATAGACTTCAAATGGCATTCATGGATGAAGGCCCTTCCAAGGCAACCGTGTATCGTTGGTATAACGAATTCAAGCGCGGTCGACCAACTTTGGGGGATGACGAAAGAAGCGGTCGCCCTTTGACGGCTGTTACCGAAGAAAACGTGCTAGCAGTGAAAAATTTAATCCAAGACAATAGGCGAATTACATATCAGGAGATTCAACACATATTGAAGATTGGATCGGGAAGCGTTCACGAGATTCTACACAGCCATCTTCGCGTGAGGAGGATAGTATCACGCTGGGTGCCGCACAACCTCACCGATGCTCAGAAGCAGGCCCGGGTGGAATGGTGCCGTGATATGCTTAACAAATTTGAAGCAGGCTCGTCTCGGCGTGTTTACGACATCGTTACAGGTGATGAGTCCTGGATTTATCAATACGACCCAGAAACCAAGCGCCAGTCGACTGTTTGGGTGTTTCAAAATGAGCCAACGCCTACCAAAGTGAAGCGATCTAGAAGCGGGGGTAAGATTTTGATCGCTAGCTTTTTTAATTTGACTGGCCACTTGGTATCAATTCCCTTACGGGATCAAAGAAGCATTAATGCCGAATGGTATACTACCAAATGTTTGCCAGAAGTTTTCTCTGTTATAAGCAACAAGCGACCAAACACAGGGCTCCGCGGGCTACTGCTCCACCACGACAATGCACCTGCGCACACCGCACTCAAAACGAGGGACTTCCTGGACAGCACGCCAGTCAAACTCCTGGGTCACCCTCCTTACAGCCCTGATCTAGCACCGTGTGACTTCTTTTTATTCCCAAAAATAAAAAATCAGCTCAAAGGGATACAATTTTCGTCGCCGGAAGATGCGCTGGCTGCGTTCGAGCAGGCTGTAAACGAGGTGTCTGCGGCGGACTGGAAAAAGTGTTTTGAAAACTGGTTTAGGCGCATGAATCTTTGTATAGAGGCTGGTGGAAAGTACTTTGAAAAGATTTAATAAAAATATATGTACGTATAGAACAATTTTTTTTAGTTTCGCAAAACTTTCTGAGTGTCCCACGTACATGTTCTAATGCGTTAATGATTCAATTTCTTAAAACAATCAATCTGCCTAGCCTTTGCCCAACTATATTGGGGTCGGCTTCCAGTCTTACCGGATTCAGCTGAGTTCCAGTGTTTTACATGGAGCAACTGCCTATCTGACCTCCATAACCAGTAACTGGGTAACACGGTACCCCTTGGCTAGACTGGTGTCAGATCTCAAGCATCTGACTACTCGTAACGACTGTCAAAGATCTTCAAATGACAAGTGGGACCAACGGCTTAACGTGCTTTCCGAGGCACGGAGGAAACTCGGTATGTGGAAAAGGGCCACCCATCCACGGACCGACCTCGTCAAGTGTTGCTTAACCTTGATGATCGATCAGTGCGGCTGTTATTATTTAGCCACGAGCTCCAATTTCTTAAAACAATCGACTTTGTTTACGAATAAATTTTAATCTACTGAGGTCATCCAGCATTGTACTGCATGGTCTCAGCCATAACCACTAAATCGTCGGCAAACCGAAGGTGAGTGAGACAGCCATTTCAGAGATTAGCCGGAACAAACAGACAGACAGACAGACAAAAATTGAAAAATATGTTATTTTGGTGTATGTACCGTATATATATTAAAAAACAGTTATTTAAATATTACAAACAGACACTCCTATTTTATTATATGTATTATGTATAATATAATTATAATATATTTATATATGTCGGAAACACGAGGGCTTCCTTCCATATACCCTCGTACTTGTGGGCTTATCGTGGGTTATGCATGCACGAGGCAGGTAACTTATGCCGCTTTAGAGATATTCCATTGTCCAATTCTAGTAGCAAGTTGACGCGCCAGTTTGTAATCACTTTTCACTAGCCAGTAGCCTGATACTTTTAGACGCAACTCCACCGGCACCAATCATGCCACTCATCACACTTGATCGCGGTACCGTCTCCAGTTCTCCCTACCCAAGTCAACCCCGCGCTGCCGCGCGCCTTCGCGTTTCCCTCCAAATTGTCTGTCACTGTCACGTGTCACTTTGCTCTAGGATTCAAATCCTTCACTAGCATTGGACACTGGAGAAAACTAAGTGTTACCAATCGAATAAAATCTAATTGAAATTTGAATCAGAAGCTAAATGTTGCCAATTAAACAAAACCGAACTAATAAGTTCACAAGCGATACCTCTTCGTTCCCAACCATTAATCATTTACCTTCCGCCGATATATATAATAATATTATAATGAGGAAATATTTTTTTGTTTGTTTGTTTGTTTGTACCGAATAGGCTCCGAAACTATTGGACCGATTTTAAAAATTCTTTTATCTATGGCAAGCTACATTATTCCCAAGTAACATAGGCTATAATTTTCACGGGAGCGAAGCCGCGGAGGTCAGCTAATACAATATTTTTACACAGAAAATTTTATGGCTGGAATTTGTTCATAACTAACATAGCATAATATGTAAATCAAATAATATTTTGCAAACAAAATTGTTCTAAAGATTCTATATTGATATTTTAGCATCGAGCGGGTGCACGGCCAGTACTGCGTTAACGTTCACATATAGCGCCTTAAGGCGGCTCATTATCAATTAGCATTTTATTTATTTATTTTAATAATAATTACTTGCTGTACTTACAGTTTATACCAAAGCGTACAGCAAGTCAACACTACACATAAAATAATACTTATAGACTAAAAAACTTAATACAAACATTTAACATATTTTTATCACTAAGCATAAATATGTCGACGCCAGGTTCCTGAGCAATTAGATCGTTCAGCAAATTGAGCGCATGGGCTGTAGGAGCATGACGAGCAGTCAGGGTACGCGAGGTTGGAGCCGCGAACAGGCAGTGCGGGGGGCACATACACGCGACACCCGCATTCGGTCCGGAGCGAATAGTGAACAGCGAGCTAGCGTGGCCGAGTCGTCGATCTTAAAGTTCAGCAGTAGGTAGTAGTGCATCAACAGCGCACACTTACGTCGCAGTTCCAGCGTGTTGATGCCCACCATTCCCGCGACAAACAGAGACGGATACAAATAGGGATAGTACCCATACATTTTTTTATATAGGTAACGAGCAAACTTGCGTTGAACCCGTTCTATCATGAGCTTATATTTTTGCTCGTGCGGATCCCATACCAGCGAATTATACTCAAGCCTACTACGCACGAAGGAATAGTACAGTACCATAATGGCACTCCTGTCCTCAAACCCACTGGCCTGCCTCATGACAAAACCTAGCGATTGGAATGCCTTGGCACAGATATTGCTGATATGCCGATTAAAAGTCAAAGTAGCATCTAAAGTCAGTCCTAGGTCTTTGATTTCTGTGACACGTTCCAGAGGGACACCCGATATGTGGTAGTCATTCTGAATGGGCGCACGCGATCGAGAAAAGGTAATGGTCTTGCACTTAGAGATGTTAAATTCTAAGTGATTGTCTTCGCTCCACTTTACCACCATATCGATATCCCTCTGCATCGCCTCACAGTCTTGTACGCTATTGATACCCAAAAATAGTTTCAAATCATCAGCAAACATAAGGCACTGTGCCGTCCTAATGACCTTCGGGAGGTCATTGGCCATGATAATAAATTGTGGTGGTCCGAGGGTACTACCTTGACTCACACCAGAAGTAGTTGCATATGTGCTAGATTTATGCCCGAAGAGTTGGACATATTGAAGACGGTCAGTAAAATAGCTCGAGAAAAGTTGAAGCAGCTTAGGGGTAAATCCTATCGCAGATAGTTTCCTCAGCAAGACATCATTTTGGACCCGGTCGAACGCCTTTTTGAAATCAAAGTAGGCCACGTCAACCTGCTTATTTTTTTCCATTTCAGTGACAGCATAATCCACAAAGTTAATATGGTTTGTTATGGTGGATTTGCCGGTTCTAAAACCATGCTGACACTCAGCCAGTTGAGTTTTGACTTGCCTGGTGATATGCTGGTTCAATATTGATTCAAAGACCTTGCCGAAGGCCGATAGGACCGCAATAGGCCGGTAATTGTCTACTTTTGACCCGATGCCACCCTTGGGCACAGGCGTAACCCTTGAAATTTTCCATTTGGCAGGATAGGTAGCAGTTTGTAGGGCTAAATTAAAAACATATAGCAGCGGCTCTCTAAATATTTCAGAGCAGTCCTTAATAATAAACGGCGGAATGCCATCAGGTCCTGCGGATGAATGGGATTTTAGACGGCGAATGGCTAGTGATAGGTCAGCTGAGTCAATCCCATCGATGGCGATCTGCGCGGAGCATAGCGGCTCTGCTGCCTCCTGCCCAGCATTCGCTGCAGATAGAACGGGATCATGTGGCAGAAACACAGAGCTAAAATATTGCGCAAATGCATTTGCTGCGTCTACCCCCGTCACAATCCGTCCCCCAAATTCAAACTCAGTGCATGTTTGCCTGGAAGCCTGCTGACCCTTAACAAATTTCCAAAAGGTTTTAGGATCCCTCTTTATACTCGTCTCCGTCCGTCGGATGTACTCGGTATATGTCTGATCAATAAGCTCTTTAGCTCGCTGTCTATAGTACTTAAATAATTCTTTATTAAATTCTAAGTGAAGCTGCTTAAATTTTTTCAAATGAAAGTATTTATCTTTTAAAGTCTTAATAATGACTGGAGTAAACCACGTCGGGTATTGGTATTTCGGATTACGAATAATTTTGGATTTTTTTGGGACAAGATTATCAAAAATGCCGTGCAACCTATTATAAAACACAGTAACAGCTTCGTCAACGTCAGTAACTAAAAGTATATCGTCCCATTTTTGTGAATATAACTCTGCATAATTATAATGATTGGAAATCAACTTTTCGGAAATTCCATTCCGTTTGCATATTATCATCGTCACAAACCGAATAAAGAGACGCGCGCGCCTTGCGATCCCGCGACCGCACCGCACACTCACCCCGCACACTCACTGATAAGGGCGGGTGATAGGCATCAACCGGGACAACAGGTTCCACCTCACCACTCACGTCAATCGACTCAACGTCCAAACTGCTCAGCACCAGGTCTAACATTTTACCAAACCTATTTGTAACAGTATTGTGTTGTTTTAGTTTACAAAAAGATAACAAGTAATTAAAGTGCATACTAACATTTTCACTACACGAATTTAAATTAAAATCACCTAAAATTAAAACATCTAATTTATCAAATTTTGCGACAACATTCTCTAACACAATGAAGGTATTAATATATTTACTATCACTCGAATTTGGGGGTATGTAAACAACACAACAGATAATTTTATTATTTTTTAGTGTTACGGTACCAATTACTATCTCGATATCTCTCGAGTAGCCTTCAATATCTAAAACCTGCTGTACTTTATACTGGTCCCGGACCGCGAGTAGAACTCCACCCCATCCTACATCGCCGGCCCGGTCCTGACGCAATACTGTATATCCCGGGGGAAACAGTTCGGCATCAGAAACACTGCTAGTCAAAAATGTCTCCGTAAACGCAAATAAGTCAGCAGATTCAACTAATATAGCCTTCTTACAACTATCAAGCTTTGATCGTAAACCACGGACATTCTGGTAAAATAACATATATGTTTTACAACGTTTATTAACCCTATCACTACAGTGGCTTACGAAATCCACTTCTCCAAGGTTTGATGTGGACATCTTCTGCCCAGTGTTCGGGCTTCATATAGTTCTCAACGTTTTTTGTTGGCACTGTTAATTTAAATGACGCGTAATCTCCTCGCGATTTTAAAACCTCAGCTGAACATTTATCATCAACACATATATTTCGCAGGTGAGCAACCACTTGGTCAGTGGTGGTACCAGTCTGGACGTAGTATAAGTGCAAATACGATTTCCTCTCCGCATGCTACTTATAGCATGGGACTTATTGTGTGAAAGGTACAATAACAGTCGTCTACTCATAGATTAACACATGCTGGCTTTATTTGATGTCGAACCAGTCGCTACTGAATCTAGTGTTGCTTTGCATCGTCTTATAGATGAAACTAATAAAAATGTAAGAGCGCTCAAGTCAATGGATGAGCCTACTCAGCATTGGAATACTATCATCATACACATGATGTCAATTAAATTAGAATCAAATATATGGTGTTTTTTTAGAGGCATAGAACTTTCAAATGGAATAAAACAAGGATGAATTTTTAAAATTGATCTAAAATTGACTTTATTCAAAAGATAATCTTTTGGCATTTTAATTTAAATATGATTTCTGGTATATGACCGCCACGGCTGGCTCTGACGTAATCTAATCTGGAGGTCCACTTTTCAATCATTTTTTCCAAAATTTGTGGCCGTGTATCGGCAATAACGCGGCGAATGTAGTCTTTCAAGTGTTCGATCGTTTCAGGCTTACCGGCGTAGATTTTACATATCCCCAGTCTAGCGGCGTTAAATCGCACTATCTTGGAGGCCAATTCACGGGTCTAGAACGTTAAACAATGCGGTTACCAAACGTTTCCCGAAGGAAACGTTTACGGTTTTTTTTAAAAACGTTTGGTAACCGTAAATCAATTGTGGCACGAGCTGTGTGACATGTTGCGCCGTCTTGTTGCAACCACAGTTCCTGCAAATCATGGTTGTTCAATTGAGGAACTAAAAAGTCAGTAATCAGGGCTCTATAGCGGTCACCATTGACTGTAACGTTCTGGCCAATTTGCACAAAACAAGAAATTTGCACAATTTGGAAGCGTAGTTGGGTCCCCAAGTAGTGTGCCAGCCACACACGAAAGGCTGCCCCGCCAACACTCAAAAAATTCCGGTCTGCGCCATTGTGCTGGTTGGCGACCAGACAAAAGTGCCCGATGGACATTCCTGGGGGAGCTCGGGCGTCCCCGCAGTTTCCAGACCAGTCCCCCAATGATGGCATCCTATCGGCGCAGGTTGCAACCCTGGAACCTCATCTCACTTCCTTCTCCTCTCCCTCCTTTTCACTCACAACAATAATGCAAAGGAACAAGAGAAAAAAAAGCTGAACAGCGGCAGCACTCACTCTCACATAAGGTTCACCTTAGCAACATCCGAGGTCTGCACTCGAACCTTGTCGCAGTCCATCACCATCTTAGGACTGAGAAACCAGCAGTTTTGTTCCTTACGGAGACTCAGATCGGATGCCTATCAGACGTAGCGTATCTATCTTACCCTGGGTTTCCCTGGAGCACATGTTCAAACCACGCGCTGGTGTATACATGTACGCCCGGGACGGTCTGAATACTGATGGCGCCCCCTCCTTGTGCTTTTGGATGTGAGACGAGTATGTCGGACATTCGCGGGAGGACTGTAGGGTGCTGCGTAACCTTGACGTGAACAAGGCTAGTGGCCCGGACGGGATACCAGCAATTATACTTCAAAGTTGTGCGCCTGAATTGTCTCCGATCTTGACACGCCTTTCGATGGTGACTGGGAAAGTGCCGAAGGTTTGGTAGCAAGCTTACCTTCATCCCGTGCCCAAGAAGGGTTGTTGAGCTGACCCAGCCAACTACGGTCACATATCAGTACCGTCCATCCTATGTAAGAGTATGGAATGTGTACTGAATAATAAGCACCTGGCATACCTACAAGACAACGACATCCTTAGTGACCACCAATACGGCTTCCGCCGAAAGCGGTCAACTGGGGATCTTCTAGCGTATGCCATTCACATCTGGAGTGAGGCCATCGAGAGGCACGGGGAGGCGCTTGCTGTCTCCCTTGACATATGGAAGCCTTTTGACAGGGTCTGGCACGAGAGCCTTATTGGTAAGCTTCCCTCACCCGGTCTGCCTAGTGGTCTGTGACTGGATTGCAGACTTCCTGAGGGATCCGTCCATCCGAGTGGTTATCGATGGCTGCTCATCCGGTCAGTTAGGTATTAACGCCGGAGTCTCTAAGGGGTCAGTGCTCTCGGCAACATTGTTCTTGATGCACATTAATGACCTGCTAAAAACCGGAACCTTTGGGTATGCAGAAGACAGCACTATTTCTGACAGATACGTATCTGGCATACGGGCTACTGGGCCTCAGATCCGGTCTCTTTGGGAGGCCATGGTTGAGCGCGTGAACCTGTCTTTGGAGGCAGTCTCCGAATGGGGCAATGCTAATCTGGTCAGTTTCAATGCTGCTAAGACCCAGGCGTGCCTTTTTCCGCAAAAAAGAGCCAATTCTTCCCGGCTCCATCTTTTTGTGATGTAACCGTGCCGATAACGGACCATCTCAATCTTCTTAGTGGTTACGTTCATGATCCTTGCGAATGTGAGACGGTACTTCACGCCTGAACAGCTTGCAACGTTTTCTATCTTTTATATATATACTAGCTTTCCCACGCGGCTTTGCTCTCGTCTAATGGCTACCTACCTATCCTACATACATGAAAGTTGCGTTACTTTAAACGCTTACGCAGCGCACGCAACGGGAGCTCTCAAAAAGGACGAATTTTCCAGTTTTTGCAACATTTTTCATTTATGCTCCGCTTCTATTGGTTGTAGCGAGATGTTATGTAGCCTATAACCTTACCCGATAAATGGACTATTCAACAAAACATTTTTTTTTTTCAATTCCAACCAGTAGTCCGTGAGATTAACGCGTTCAAACAAACAAACAAACAATTTCTTCAGCTTTATAATATTAGTATAGATCTCAAGGTTTTCTATCGGTTACATTTCGGGGAGCGTGCGATGGAACTGTACAATTTGATTCCGCCTAGCTCTGTCCATCATCGGACTACAAGACGTATGGCAATACGCCATCGGTACATGGTGGATATATGGTATATTTTGAAAATACTTTCATTGTTCGTACAGCTAAGGAGTGGAATTCCCTGCCAGGGTCTATAGGTTACTTCGAGGCAAGCGTGCTTCACCTTCGAACTCATCACTTAATATCAGGCGAGATAGTGGTCAAACGCAAGCCTATACCAAATAAAAAAAAGAGAGAAAGGCGATAATTTTCTATATATTTGTGAGTCTTTTAAAAAGTTTTCAATAGAAGATCGTAATAAAGAGACCAAGGACCTCAAGGTTTGCCTAAACTGCCTAAGATTAGGTCCTAATGAAAAAAGATGCAGAATGGCCCACTGTAAGTACTGTGCTGCTAGGCATAACACCGTATTGCACAAGGAATGCACAGAAACACCTCCCTTACAATATCCAATTCCCGCAAGTATTGCTCTTTCTGCTAACGATTCCATCAATATGCAACCAGATACTCGCTCGTATGTTTTGCTTTCCACAGCGATAGTAGGGTAGAATTGGGGGTGCTCTCGCTTTGCTCGGGCGCATGATCCAGAAACCTCAATTCTCCACACATACAATTTGATCTAGAATCCTCAATTTTGTACACATACACGAACGAATAATACAATGTGTATAGTAATCTGATTGCATCGACTCAGATGCGCGATGATGTTATGATTATTTAAATGTTAGCAGTTATGGTTCAAAGCGTGTCTGCTTACAATGATTGATCATAAATTGTCGAACATGTCTTATTCGTTTGATATCTGTTACTTATAGTTAGCTCACTTTGTACAAATGATGAGATACAATCTGTATAAAATGGTTGGTCATACTATACTTTTTATTATTCACCATAGTACGAATAAAAATAAGATTATAATTACTCTCTTACTTTCTTGTTAATTATTACACATAAAAGAGCGTCAAGAATTATTATACCATTTATAACCAATTTATAAAACTGAGAGAAGTCCCGATTCCAAACATCTTCCTGGCTTCTCCACCCAAATTTACCCAGTAATAGGTATCAATCTTATTGTTCTGGGAGAGTACATACCACTTCCTTTTTAGAAAATCATCTCAGGGGGGTGACCACAAGCTCTTAGAGTAAGGTTATTTTGAGATCGAGTAAGGGACAGATGTATCTGACTTGTATACATCTGTCACTTACTCGATCTCAAAATAACCTTACTCTAAGAGCTTGTGGTTACCCCCCAGGTATACGCGACGGAGTGGCGCCGTCGACAAATAGGGAAAGTAAGGATGCGATCATATTGAGTAAATAACAATCAATTAATTTTAGACCCTATTTGCTGATGACATAGAACTAACCTTTTAGCACACATGTTGAAATCGCTTTCTCACTTTGCTCGCGATTTATAACTGTAACCACTGTTTAAAAAATGTAATCTATACTAATATTATAAAGCTGAAGAGTTTGTTTGTTTGTTTGTTTGAACGCGCTAATCTCAGGAACTACTGGTTGGAATTGAAAAATTCTTTTTGTGTTGGATAGTCCATTTATCGAGAAAGGTTATAGGCTATATAACATCACGCTACGACCAATAGGACCGGAGCAGAAATGCAAAATGTTGCAAAAACGGGCAAAATTATTCCTTTTTGCGTGTGCTGCGTAAGCGGTTAAAGTTACGCAACATTCATGATTGTAGGGTAGGTAGGGTAGGGTAGATAGGCAGCCAGTTGACGGGAGCGAAGCCGCGTGGGACAGCTAGTCTATAAATATGACTGCATTCAATAATTTCATTTTAATTAGTGCTCATCCCGAGTACTTGTGGCTGTGGTGTGGAAGAAGAAGAAGAAGAAGAAATGAATTCGATATTATAATATCTAATAATTAATTGAATTTATGAGTGAAATTTATGTATGGTGTTCTTAACGCAAAACAAATAAACCTGCAATAAAGAAGATTTCCAGTGCTTCGGTGGTAAATCTAGTTTTTTTGGGTCCGACACGGAGTCGGACGTTGATTTGCCGGCGCCATCGAAATCGGCCAACAAAAAGGAAACTGTCGAATTCAGGGCGTCTACTCCTTAAGCACGAAGTCCGTAGTTTCGACCTTAGTTACGGGCATTTCCTACTCCCTATCACCTACGGACGGATGATTCGTTCGGGGCCCGAACGAAGAATGAATGGCAACACAATTTGACAGTTGAACCTACTCCCTATGCGTTTTTATCCGTTCGAAAAATTGAATTTGACACTTGTTATTACGGATCGTTATGTCAGATATTACGACAACAAAATAGTTATCGTCAACCAGACGAAACTTATAATTCCCAACTATGGCTGCTTTTTTAATGCTCGCAGAAGATCTACAGGAAGAGCGGAGGCAACGTCGACAACATTTGCGCCAAAACTTCCAGTTGGCAAGTATGCCCGACGTTGAGTTCCTATGAAACTATAGGTTCACTCGGGAATTATTTGAGGACTTGTGTGAGGACCCTTTTGCCTCACCACTTACGACGAACTGGTGTTGATCCAACAATGAAGGTAAGGATATTAAAGATTCTGCAATTTATTGAGCTGTATTACCAATCAGTCCTACCCATTTTACTGTTGTTATTCTTTTATTTCAGATTCCCGCTGCTCTTAATTTTTGTGCCCGGGGGAGTGACCAAGGTGCAGTGGGCCTTAGCAGTGACGTTCTAATCGCACAACAGACAGTGTCACGGTGTCTGCGGCATGTCGCAAATTCACTGAACCCCCTCATTAATAAAAAAGTATTTAAGGTTGCCACAGAATTTGGCTGAGAGGAACCTTATAAATAAAAAGATAGTAAGTTTAAAAGCTTGTACCATTTTTCTAAAACAATTATCCATAGGTAATATAGCCCGCCATTTGAACAATGACTACCTATGCTTTTAGAGTGTTTATACCTACTTAAAGAGTGCACTTAAATAAAGTTGTATCGTTCAAAATTTTACAGATTTTATGAAAAATATGGCCTGCCAGGTGTTACAAGAAATTTTGGGTACCCACTGGGAATTCATGATAACCCCAATAGACAATTACATACAAAAACATGCTCGGTCCACTATACAGCATATGTTTGGCATTTTAAAAGGCCAATTAAGATGCCCCTTAGTAGCAAGAGAGCTGCATTTACAACCGGGCAGTTGGTATTTGTCACAATTTATACTGGGTATAGCCATGTTTTTCTAATAATGCATTGAACGGGTGAACAGTATTTTTTTCATCTATTTAAGACATTGAGGTAATAATGTACTAAGCACATTTAAGAGCATATTTTAATTATATTTTCAGGTATAATTGTCGTTGCCTGCTGTGTAAACAATATGTTTAATCAGGCAGACTTGGAAGCACCTTCCCTCAGCGAGAAGATCTTCAATTTAAGCACAGTAGATGGGGAGAAGTGTCTACAAATATATTATCTGCCCATCAAGCTCTTCAGCAAGAGCAAAGAGCGAGAGACAGATTAGTACAATTGCTAGAATGAAATAGATACATATGCATTCTCACAAGAAAACTTCACGAATAAAACAAATAAACATGCATTGGGTATATGTATGACTAGATGTATGAATGTGAGTGAGCAAAAAAAGTATGAAAGGATTGTAGCAGGTGGCATTCTGTAGTTTCTGCCTATCCCCATGGGAAAAGGGCGTGAGTTTATGTATGTATGTATTATTGACTCGTCGCAAAAAAAGCATTGTTTTTATTATTTATTTTTTTATTTCACCATTCAAATCTGAATAAATTTAACAATTAACAACACTGTGACTTATACAATAACTACAAAAATACAACTACAAGAGGCAAATAAAAAACTTTTATGCAAAAAAATACTACCAACTTCCAAATGAAAAACATTTCTCCTAGTTTTGCTTATAAGCACTTCCACCTTCGGCAAGTCTTGCAGCATGGGTGGCAGATGGCAGCTGGCTCTCTTACTGGTGGACCCTGTACAACAAAAACTAAATATCATTGACGGATACAACAAAAAATATATGATTGTTTATCTGTAATTTATTAGTATTTAGTAAAAAAATAGTCTACTACCATATTAATAATTATTAGTATTACCGTTGGAAAAGCTGGTTGTGACTCTTGACTAGATTTGTGGCTTTCCAAAACTCCATCCAATAATCGATAGGATCTTTAACTCCATTTGAAAGCGGGTTGGTCCTCCCAATGAACCTGTAGCACATGCTGACCGTCTGGCAGCTCCAGCAGCTTTCTTGGCCAAATGTTTTTAACAGCCCACACCTAAAATTTTGATATTAGGTTAATTTTAATTGCATTTTATTGTATAATATATAAATACACAATACTCTTAAGTACTGTTACAGATAATAGCCCAGTCAGTATATAATTAAAAAGGCCTTTGCCAAAGCTGGCGTAGTCGTGATTTGCACAGATGTATTCGTGATTGTAACGCCTACTGACTGGGCTACATGTATTTGCAAGATGACTGATTATCATTGTTTGCACTTTACTGATGACAAGACCTCAAAATCATATTAATATTGAGGAGTAATGTAGTAAACTCACCCTTTGCCATTGGTCCACGAACTTTGTGCAAATTCCCATTGAAATTAATGTGCTTGCACAGGTTTTCTTACAGCCGCTTTGAGCGAACTCATGAAGTCGACAAGGGCCTCAATTTGCGCGTAATTTGCTGCAGCGGTCGGGGTCATTTTAATTAATTATTAATGAAAGAAAACTAAAATCTGTCCGGATATTTAATAGGAATTGCTTGACGTTTCATTTGAAAGTTGCTGTCAAATAGAAAAAAGGCAATGGTATCAACAGGATAATGCCACTTTCCGGACTAAAATGACAAAAGTAATTCATTTCTATATTGATAGACATGAAAAAATTATATTGTTAAAAATATGGTCATTTTCTAACGTAAAAAATATATTATATTTAGTTTAGTAAGTTTGAAACCACAAACTAGGAAAACCGGTAATCGACCGATAAAATAGTACAACTCTAACGTCATCCGTCGTTCGTTCACGAAAATTGTCCATGATCCCGTTCGAAGCTCAATAACCCGAAATCGTTAGGGGGTAGGGTTGACTCCGAAGTTTCGGAATACTTTCGGACGGCCCGTAACTTCGTCGACGAAGATAGGGAGTAGACGCCCAGAGGTATGATAGATAGACGTATGCTAAAGTTTGTATTTGTAAATGCGGGTCCTTGTAATTTTTATTTTTCATATTGTATATGTTCAGATACTACTAAGATATTGCAAATACGATTCCCTAGTCAGAATATTTTTGAAGGTTCCTTCATGCTTTTTCTTTTTTAATCTTGTAATGATGATAATAAACTTAGAAAGTACAAATTAATTTAAAAAAGGCACGTAGGAACTTGCCCGTTTTTGAAACCACGACCTCAAGCATGAGAAGCAATGCCGTTGATTAGATCACCACTAATGATAATCATTTTAATTTCAGAACGAACAAGAACTTGGTGATGAACCCATCCGAGCGGCTGCACTGCGGAGCTTCTTGTCAAGACGTAGCGGTTCCGGTTATACACTCCAGCGGGATCCCACCCGGCAGGGCAACTACTACGTGGAACTGCGTGTTTACAACGCTTGAGAAGCGGAGGCGCTTAGCACCAACCGCTGGAAACGGGCACTAGTTACCTTCAAATCGGCTGTTGATGACAGCAGTCCGGTATGGAAAGCAGACACTAAACTTGTGACTTCTGCTAAAGAAGATTATCGGAAAATACAACCGATACTCTATTAGTCTAACATATTTTAAAATTAGGTAGGTAAGCGTCTCTTACCACAATTTAAAGGACCCCATAATATTTCTTGCTCTTTCGATAATTATACCTAATATAATGAACTTGTTTAAAAACATTTAAAGGACCTATAATATAATATATACCTATATTTTTCAATGTTTTCCGTTTTTGCTCTTTTGATTATTATAATAAAAATTGGTTTGAAACCCCTTTTTAGGCAAAAGTTTGTAACGATCACTTTAGCAGTCTTAAATATATTCTATAATGTTTGAATTTAAGTAAGTACTTATGCATGAAGTCTATAATTGATCTTTCTTTTTAATGTTTTGACGTAGATAATTATCAGCAAATAGGGTCTAAAATTAATTGATTGTTGCTTACTCAATATGATCGCATCCTTACTTTCCCTATTTGTCGACGGCACCACTCCGTCGCGTATACCTGAGATGATTTTCTAAAAAGGAAGTGGTATGTACTCTCCCAGAACAATAAGATTGATACCTATTACTGGGTAAATTTGTGTGGAAAAGCGAGGAAGATGTTTAGAATCGGGACTTCTCTCAGTTTTATAAATTGGCTAAAAATGGTATGAGAATTTTTGACACTCTTTTATGTGTAATAATTAATAGAAGAGAGTAATTATAATCTTATTTTTATTCGTACTATGGTGAATAATAAAAAGTATCACCAAAGTCAAATCAATCAAAGTGTCACCTTCGATGAAGAATACACCTAGATAGAGGATCGCATACAAAACAGGTCTTTAAAACGCCAATTTTGTTTAGGTAATTCTAATAATTCTACTAGTAATAAATATATATTAATGCAAATTCAACCTTAAATGCAATGTTTAAAGATGCATTCACAAAACGATGTACAAAAAGCAATAAAAAAATTATGAGCTCAATACAAATTTAGTCTTACACGCAAGTATTAAAGACTAAATTACAATGAGCCATTTTTAAAATTTATGTTCAAGCTTGGACAAGGAATGAGTGGAGTCGAAACGTTCAATTACTTTTTTATACCATCGATCTATAAAAATACTAGATTAAGAATCAAGAACGAAAATAAGTCGCTCAAGTGGCCACACACACTTATCTACCTATCTTTCTATATTATGAAAATCAATTGCTGTTCGTTGGTCTCGCTAAAACTCAAAAACGGCTGGATCGATTTGAATATTTTTTTGTTTCGTTCGCTCGAATAAAGAGACAGTTTAAAAAGTATATATATTCGTGGGCAGGTACTTTCCGTTACTTTATTTTTTTCCGTTACGCCTTTACTTTTCGTTGTCTGCTTATGCCTTTCCTGCTGCGTACAATTATGCTAGAAAATGTTTCAATAAAGTTTTGCCACATGTAAGAAGATCATTACGCAGATGGTATGTTAGTATAGATCACAGCCTGGCTTTCCTAACGAGTCGTTGTGTGCTTTGAAATTCAAAAGAATTAAAACGGGAAAGGAATTAATTTATTCTTTAGTAATTGACGAGATTTCTATTAGACGTCAAAAAACACGGATCACAAAAAAAAAAGCTTTACAAACTACTCCATGCATTCTCTGTTCCAGAACAGTCAATGTTTGTTACAATATTTGGCACGTTCGCTTTTTCGACGCAAACGATGGTCAAACAATCATAATATTTGGTAAATGATTCATATTTTCTATTTAATTCGGTTTTTACTTTATGAAAAACACTGAATGATTTAAACTTACCGAAAAAAAGGTATTCCTTCCAAAGTTAAGGTGTTACGTTGGTTATTTTCACAGTTTTTGAACGCACATTTTTAAGGTATTAATTTTGGCTATGATTGGACCATACTAATTTTAAAATTGGGCCACAAAAGTATTTGTGGCCCAATTTTTCAGCCCGTTTTTGAAGGGCTGACCGGGAATCTAGGTGTATTCTTCATCGAAGTATATGACCAACCATTTTAAGCAGATTGTATCACATCATTTGTATAAAGTGAGCTAACTACTTATAAGTAACAGATATCAAACGAATAAGACATGTTCGACAATTTATGATCAATCATTGTAAGCAGACACGCTTTGAACCATAACTGCTAACATTTAAATAAATAATCATAACATCATCGCGCATCTGAGTCGATGCAATCAGATTACTATACACATTGTATTAATCGTTCGTGTATGTGTACAAAATTGAGGATTCTAGATCATATTGTATGTGTGGAGAATTGGGGTGCCCTACTGGCAGTATCTGATAGCCCGCGTTAATTCTGTAAAGGATCTCGGAGTTCTGTTCGACACGAAACTCACCTTTCATGAGCATATGAGGACACGTGCATATCGCTGTCATATCGCTCCCGTCAACTGGCTACCTTCCTACCCACCTACCTACCCACCTACACACCTACCTACCCACATACCTACCCACCTACCTACACACCTACCTACCCACTTACCTACTCAGCTACCTTACCTGCCTACCGATCAACCTACCAACCCTAACCTATCCTACACACCTACCTACACTACCCTACATACCCTACTTAACCTACCCTACCTATCTACTGACCTTCCTTACCTACCCACATACCCTACAAATTGGTAGGTAGGTAGGTAGTACCTACCAACCAATTTGTTTAACTATAAAATTTATTTGAATAATAATCTATACGCAAATAATGCATTAATTTCGAACAAATTTGATTACCATAAAAAAGATTACTTGTTAAACTCATCATCTGCCTAGACTTTTTCCCAATTATTGTTGGGGTCGGCTTCCAGTCTTACCAGATTTAGCTGAGTACCAGTGTTTTACATGGAGCGACTACATATCTGACCTCCAACACCTAGTAACTGGGTAACACGGTACTCCTTGGCAAGACTGGTGTCGTTGATCGCAAGCTTCTAACTACCCGTAACGACTGTCAAAGATCTTCAAATGACAGCCGGGATCAACAGCTTAACGTGGTTTCCGAGGCACGGAGGAAACTCGGAATGTTGAAACGGTCACCCATCCACGGACCGACTTCGGCAAGCGTTGCTTTACCTTGAAGATCGACCCGTGCGGCTGTTATTATTTAGCCACGAGCTCCTATTGTTTATTTGTTAAACTATAATAATTATTTGAATAATAATCAATACGCATATAAATTATTAATTTCGAAAAAAATTGATTACAAAAGGTTTTAGTAAGTGAATCTTAAAAGATGGACTTATGCAATCGCTGATTTTTTTCTTGAACTTTTAATGAGAAACAATTCCATCATACATAATATTTGCGTAACTTAAACCGTTTACGCAGCGCACGCAACGGAAGCTCTCAAAAAAGAATAATTTTGCCCGTCTTTGCAACATTATTCATTTAATGCTCCGCTCCTATTGGTCGTAGCGTGATGTTATATAGCCTATAACCTTCCTCGATAAATGAACTATCTAACATTAAAGCAATTGTTCAATTCCAACCTGTATTTCCTGAGATTAGCACGTTCAAACAAACAAACAAGCAAACATACAAACTCCTCAGCTTTAAAATATTAGTATAGATAGATAAGTTAAAAAAAAAATGTTAGTAATGGAATAACAGGTATTTTTACTTTGTAGCTCTTTATATAAAATATATATACAAGAGCTACAATGTGGTTAGTAAATATTCTCAATATGCCCCAATACTAAAATTTTACATAGATATTAGGGGGAGAACTAATACCACGCGAGCAGAGCCACGGGCTGCAGCTGGTATAAAATAATATTCACAACATTTTTTTTTGTGAATTCAATACAGGTCCTATTTATCAAAGTTGGTGTGCGTCAATAATGTGTTGCTGTTTTTATTAATTTTCGTTATTGAGCATTATTAAGACATCTACTTCATTTTATTTCATACTTGGATCCGAACAAGACCAGTGAAATAGATTTTAATTTAATAAATATTCATTGCTTTATATATTATTTATAGATTCATTAATAAGAAACACATTGCCGCGTTCTCCAACATAGTTTACTTTTACGATTTTTTTATTTTCAATGTAAATATTAATCATAATAAATTGCTATTTATTTGGTATAAAATATTAACTACGTATTTTGAATGAGCTAGTGTACGTCGTTCGTGAACTATCTTTAAGGTAAGTTTATACAAGATTTTATTACCTTGCTTTCATTTGGTACGTACCTACAGCAACTAGTAATCCATTTTTCAAGCACTTCCTGGTATCCGATAAAGCTGAATCTTTGCGTAAATATAAATTATGACACTCTGAAGCTGATCTCATGATGGAACTGGAATGTGGCCATAGCAACTCCTCAACCAGACAAGATAGCACAGCACTATCGTGTTTGGGCTCATTGGATGTGCATTGATAAGAAATATTAATTTAGTATCTCACCAATTTAGTTCAAAAAGCTTGCTAGCTCCGCAAAGCAGCCCTAACCTGGCTCGTGGAGGCCGTAATTAGGTATAGACAGGCAGTCTATTCTAGTATTTAGCCAATCTACACTAGTATTGTGAAGAGGCAAAGTTTGCAAGGTTAGATGCGATACAAGCGTGATGTTATGCACGTACTCATTCGATTTCAACAATTCTTTCACTGATTGAAAATAGAAAGTATTACGTATGGGACGAAGTTTTTTAACGAGCTTGCGGTTGCTGTGTTTCAAAGTTTTTTGCGTAATATCATAATTATACCTATCCATAAGCCTCTCATTCTCTCAGTGTATCAATCTATGAGCAGCCATATAGGTACATCGCGCGCTTTGTTTCATTCGCTTGTGTCAGTACCGTCGGTGTCGAAATACGTGGGGTACTTCGTTCCTGATGGGAGTCGCCTGACCACAGACGTTTTTTATTCTTCCGGGAAATTATATTCGCCCGTAGGATAGGCCACGGGGCGATGCTGCGGGTGTATTGCGAGTTATGTATCACCTACTTTTGCCCGCGACTTCGTCTGCGAAGCTAGTACTTCGAATAACCTATTGCGCAATAATATTATATGTGTGTGAGCAGCTTTATTTAAGAAATATACACACTTTCTGGCATAAAACTGTCCCGTGTTCTGCCCAGGGTTTCAAACTATCTCCATACAAAATTTGATCTAAATGGTTTCAGCGGTTTAAGGTGAAAAGTTAACAAACAAACAGAGTAACTTTCGTATTTGTAATATTAGCATGGATAAAAATATCATTTCGAAGATGCTTGCACCTATAGTGAGTTCAACCAGTCTGACCTTTAAGACTAACTAGAAACTATATAGTTTCTAGTTTCTGGCCACACTTACGTCGTTGGTCCGGTATTATTACTTAAGTTAGTTTAGACATTCTTGTTTTATGATGTTTATTTATAATTATAACGATAGCCACCGAACACGACTGTGACTTTTCATTTGCAAATTTTGGTGAATTAATATTTTTGCTGTTTCTCATCAGGTCCTTTTTTTATTTCTTGAATTAATAACAGCAATAGAATCACTGTTCTAGCTGAACACGTTTTCGCACTGTACTCGTTTTAATTTTGACACTTAGTGAAAAACAGAGGGTCATGTGTAGCATACACACGCTGACTTAAAATTAAACAAAGTCCTGTCCTATGACCCTCACTACCAGGAAAGAAGACGAAAATACAGTGTTGCACTAGTAAAATTTGTTAAAACGGCATATGCCAAAAGAAAATTTATTATAAATTCCTCTACCCTAAATAATAAAATAATTAACAGCTATCCTATGACTAATCAAGATTGCAAAAAGGCAATAGTTCAATGGCTAAAACTGAACGCCTGTGATGACTTTGAGTTGTTGCGTTAGAATCATGAATGGAACTCTATATAAAAGTATTGATATCTACCAAGATAGCAAGCTTTGAATGTCAAGTTGGTTGTGGGTTATTTACTGTGTATCAGAGTTCCAATGTATGTGGCGTGTAAGAAAAGGGTCTTATGAATAAAAGCACAGAAAGGCAAGACTAGGTATTTTTATTTTATGTTTAGATTCTGGTTTTCCTTTGTACGTCACTTTTACCATATCATAATTTGTCAGTAAAGAGCGGGACTTCCTAGCACAGGTATATATTTTACTTAAAAGGAGGAAGGAGGCCCCTATGTAAGATTTACGGTAAAAGTGTACAAGTTTCTGCAATAAACCTTTTTTTTATACACTACACTGACAACTGCACAGGTGACTTTAATGGCAAATCAAATTCAGCCCTAAAATTGTTTAAGCAGCCTCAAAATCCTACCTTAAGAATAAAGTAAATTCTTGAAATACACATCACGTAGATACAGCGATAAAAAATATATCTTAGAAATAATCTCGGTCAATAATATTAAACTTAGCTCATTTGTTCCGGTTTTTAGAAGACGGAGTGCGGGCAACTGTATCGCAGAACAGTACGTGCATGAAGTTCGCCTCGACCCTGTGTTTCGGGTAAAGAACATGTTTTTTTCTTTTATATTCTTATATTGTAATTACGAACGACTGCCCGCTGTTACTGTGGCTCTGTACAGCTGTATCACAAGGTAAGCGAATTAATCACTTGGTAGAAAAAGTAAATATGTTAGGTAAACGCTCATAGAACAAAAGAATGCGCTCTAAGCCCAAGCTGATACAACCACATCGCGAATTTACGACGGACAAAAAAGGCGCCGATTACAATTATCAATTTTTTCGTCATGGGTGTCATTTTAATGGTCGTCGGGTCGCTAGTACCAAATTATACATAGGTACAGGTGGAATCATACCTAAAGGTGGCTCAGAACACTCCGCGACTCACTGCGCAGTAGCAAATTCATGTCACAGCGGGTTTGAGGAGTGAAGTACAGTCGTGCAAGTCATTAACTATGCCTTCGTAAATTTCATCCTATCACCACTAAAATTGCGATAACACAATCTCTTTTTCTACCTATCCTAGACTATGCTGATGCCAGCTATCACGATGTCACCCACGACCTATCGGACATGCTTGAGTGACTTCAAAATCTCTGTATCAGGTTCATATTTGACTTGGCCATACTTGCAATGACCATGTTTCTGAATTTCAAACCAAGCTCAAATGGCTTCCTATTCGCCGGTGTACAATAAAGGATATAATAAATGATTCTGTATCATGTACTATACTGTACGTGTTATCTACATTAAAAACTGTGAAAGTAATTCTGTCCGTCATTTACACATTCACTGCTAAAACTTAGAAATGATCTCGATGAGTGAGCTTAAAATCTAATAAGGACTGGTGTGGCAGATATTCGCCCCCTATTAGCCTTTAGCATAATAATCAATAGTAATTGCATATGCGATGGCTTGCGAGACCTTTGACAATGCCTTGCGAGATTTTGCTATCGTAATCCGAAAACTCACAGAGGGCGCCACACCGGCAGAATTGAATATGTGCATGCGACGCTACCTTCCCACCACTAGTTGAAAAATTCACCTCGCCGCATCCGCACACTCAAATTTGAGTGTCGAATTTGGTTATCTTCTTAATTTGAAAATCATCTCCATTTTAGAGCACATTGTAACCCGCAACAGCCGATATCAACAGTGTATGTTTGACTGAATATTTGGGACACTGGTGGCCACCAAGAAGATAAGAACAACGGGAATCTTCCAGCATCTGGAGCGACTCACCTTGAAGCAGCCTCGGTAAGCGATTTGCAATTTTCTCGTTGGTTTTCACGTTGAATGGTCTCCCATATCTTGCCCATAGGCTATCTATAGACGTAAATGAACTTAAACGCATCTACGTGTCCAGTCGTAGTAGGCTCTCATCCCGCCACAGGAGTACGGCTATTTATACGCCTTCAACTACATGGCCAAAGTAGTAGGTAAAAATAAACGTTAAGAATAATTACGTGACGCAAAGACAGACTCTTGTCAAGTAATTAAATACTTAGATGAACCTAGTTGTTACTTAATTCCGAGTTTATCAAGGAAGGAAAAATATATAGTATTGATTTTTTAAGGAAAACGTATATTTTACCCAAGGTTCGGAAAAACATAATTCCACTTTGACAGCGGGACAGGTTATAATTTTTTTCCAAAATGTGTTAAAGGCAGGCCCAGTTGCTCGTTCACTTGTTACATTTCGAATCCGCTGACAATTTGTCACAAATTATCTAACCGTCAGTTGTGAACCGTTTGTTTTGGGTTTTTCGAAACTGCATCATCGAAAATTACATAATCTCTTGTTACATTGAATAACCGGCTTCAATTTATTTCGGTTGGTTACCCTAGCCGTATTCATTCACTTCATTCACACTACTTTAACGTAATCAGTAACTATAAAAATAATGTTTTATTTTGAGAGTGACGTGGACCAGAGCTCCCACCCCTCTCTTGCCTTAATTGGCTGGCTTGAGAGGAGATTCGCAAGAGCAAACGTGCTCGGAGGAAGGAAGTTAACCCAGTAAGATGCTGATAGGGATCTTGACCGTACTTCTGGGATTGTCCTTGTAGCCGTGGTATACCTCTCCACTCCTCAAGAAGCTCCGGATTTGTTCCCACCTTGGTGCTACGTCATTAAAGTGCTAGCGACCTTTTATGGGGGCCTACTAATTGAGTGTGCAAGTCATCCCCTGCCATTTTATAACCGTGTAGTTCAACAGTGGTCAGGTAGTCCTTCTATAGTTTAAGACAATCGAATCACTAAACCTACCAAACCCATAGCTCAATACTTTTTTTTTCATAATTTGCAATAGTCCTGCACCAACCGGTGATTGCCCATGGGTGCACTCGCGTAGTGCATTCAGGGATAATAGTCAGTTGGTGTCACATACCTAACAAGGAAAATTGGCTTCGGCCTCTCGCACGCCTTTCAAAGGACCGGAAGCCCAGGGTCCCAAGATAATCAAAGTAAAGAGAACCACCGTGAACGATCAAGATCTTTATCAAAAGACGTGTTACACTAGCTTTAGAACATTTTGTGTCCTCCATTGTGTACAGTGAACAAAAATAAACATGTTTTTTTTTTTCACTGTTTGAATGGGTACATCATTTTATTCGCAATATTTTAAAAGACAGGATTAAAGTTACGGGTATCCGCTGGATGCGAGACGCACAGGACTGGTCAATGTGGCGACACTTGAGGGAGACCTATGTTCGGCTGTGGACGTCTTTCAGCTGAAATGTCTAATGTTGATGTTTTTAAAAGAGCAGATTTGATGGTGTATAATTTCGATTGGCTATTTTTCAGTTCTGATCAGATTTAAGTTTGCCTGTTTTTTTGACAATTTATATGAAATTATGACGTCGCATTTAAGTTAATTAATATTTTTGCTGTTTCTCATCAGGTATTTGTTGTGCTTCTTGGATTCCTAACGGCACTAGAATTACTGTTCTAGCTGAACACGTTTTCGAACTTAACTCGGTTTAATTTCAACACTTAGTGAAAAATAGAGGGTCATGTGTGGCATACACTGCACGCTGAAGATGACTTCAAAGGCAAATCAAATTCTGCCCTAAAATTGTTAAAGTAGCCTCAAGAACATACCATAAGAATGAGGTAAACTCTTGCATTACACATTAAGTAGATAAAGCGAAAAAAAAAGATATCTTAAAAATAATCTCAGTCAAAAATATTAAACTTAGCACATTTATTCTGGTTTTCAGAAGACGGAGTGTGGGCAACTGCGTCGTAGAACAGTACGTGCATGAAGTTCGCCCCGACCCGGTGTCACTCCACGTGGACTGAACATTATTGTAATTTTGAACGACTGCCCGCTGTTACTGTCTCTCTGTGCAGCTGTATCACGAGGTGAGCGAATTAATCACTTGGTAGACAAAGTAAATATGTTAGGTAAACGCTCATAGAGCGAAAAAATGCGCTCTAAGCCCTAACTGATGCAACCACAACGCGAATTGGCGACGGACAAAAAGGCGTCTATTACCATTACCAATATTTTCGTCATGGTTGTCATTTTAATGGTCGTCGGGTCGCTAGTAATAAATTATACATAGGTACAGGTAGAATCATACCTTAACGTGGCTCGGAACACTCCGCGACTTACTGCGCAGTAGCAAATTCATGTGACAGCGGGTTTGAGGAGTGAAGTACAGCCGTGCAAGTCATTAATTATGAATCGTCCAATACTTAGAGCAATAGTTAGTTGCTCGATCATTGGATAAAGCCTTCGTAAATTTCTTCCCATTACCACTAAAATTGCGATAGCACAATCTCTGCTTACGCAGCGTTATTTTTTTTTGGATATCGCTGCACATGCTGAGACAGGTTATGAGCTTTTTTGGTCTCGCACGTAGTTTAATTTTTGTATAATTGTTTAATTTTATGAATATTTCTCGTGTCTCCTGTGCGGGTCACAAATCAATATTTTTCTTTCTTCTCCCTATCCTGGACTATGCTGATGCCAACTATCTCGGTCTCACCCAAGACCATTTGGTCAAGCGTGAGTTACTTCAAAATCTCAGTATCAGGTTCATATTTGACTTGGTCATACTTGCGATGACCATGTTTCTGAATTTCGAACCAAGCACAAATGGCTTCCTATTCGCCCTCGCCGGAATGCTTACATACTTTATTTCCTATATGCTAATGCTAATGTGCTCTTAACTATCTCCTTCTAGTCCGTTTTATCTTAAAAACACTTTCAGTTCTTCTGTGACACACATTCTCCGTCCTTTAGATCATCGGAAAACCTATAATTAAGCATTCGTAAGCATTCCACATCCTTCTTCGACAAATTTTTCACGGTTCAAGCAGCTCGTTAGTGGAATGCATTACCTATTTAAGTAAGACGTGCACAAACATTATCTACATTAAAAAAAATAGTGAAATAGCATTTTCTTTCTCTGTAACAATTATTAAAGAAAAATAAGATGGTTTATTTATTTTATTTTATGTAATTCCTAATTTATATTATTTAAGATATGTTTGTACACTGACAGCTCTAGGTCTATCTCCTCTCGTTCAGTCTAAAAAGGTTGTCTGTAAGAGTTGTAGTTGTAGTTTTTTCTTGTAATGCCGTATCATGTACTATACTGTATGTGTTATCTACATTAAAAAATGTGAAGGTAATTTTGTCCGACATTTACGCATTCACTACTAAAACTTAGAAATAATCTCGATGAGTGAGCTTAATATCTAGTAAGAACTGGTGTGGCAGACATTCGCCCCCTATTAGCCTTTAGCATAATAATCATTAGTAATTGCATATTTGATGGCTTGGGAGACCTTTTTGAATACTCACATAGGGCGCCACACTAGCAGAATCGAATATGTGCATGCGACGCCACCTTCCCGCCACTATTTGAAAAAAATCACCTCGCCGCGTCCACACGCTCAGTTTTGAGTGTCGAATTTGATTTTCTTAATAATTTGAAAATCATCTCCATTCTAGAGCACATTATAACCACCAAGAAGATAAGAACAACGGGTATCTTCTAGCATCTGGTGCGACTCACCTTGAAGCCGCCTTGGTAAGCGATTTGCAACTTTCTCGTTGGTTTTCACGTTTAATGGTCTCCAATGTCTTTACCATAATCTATCTATAGACGAAAATGGACTTACACGCATTCAAGTGTCAAGTCGTAATAGGTTGTCATCCCGCCACAGGAGTACGGCTTTTAACACGCCTGCCCCTACAAGGACATAGGGAAAGTAGTATTTCATTTCATTTATTTATTCTTAAACAATTTACATTGTGTCGAACATTACATAATTAAAATTAAAAAAAAAAGAATTATAATAATACACGTGGAGGTCAATTAAATTATTAGAAAATTGAACCACATTAATTTAAAATATGTTCCAAAAGAAAATCAACAGTTTCAAATTTATCTCATAAATGCCTCAAGACAAGATTAGGTACAATGTCAAGTTTATATTGTTTAAGTCATAAAAAAAAATAATCCGAATCAATCCGATGTATGTCACAAGAACTAATTACAATGTCAAGTTAATACCTATAGGTACATTTCACAAGTAAAAATTATAATTTTAAGTTAATACAACATATGTTACAAGAAGATTATAATTTCAAATTAATACGATATATGTCATAAGTAATAAACGTAATGTCAAGTAAAACTAATATAAGTATGTCACAATAAAAATAAAAATAAATGTTATGTCAAGTTAATACAATATATATGTTACAAGAAAATTATAATTTCAAATGAATACGATCTAAGTCACAAGTAATAAACATCGAGTTAAACCAATATATGTCACAAAAAATTATAATGTCAAGTTAATACAATTTATGTCACAAAAACATTGTGATTTCAATAAATCCAATGTAATGTCAAATACATAATATATATAATGTCAAATAAATTTCATTAAAAATGATTTAATAGCAAGTATCTATTTGTCATTAACTGACATAAATTCTGACATCGAGTATAAACATTTTTCTAACAAGAAGGCTTTTAATTTAGTTTTAAATAAGTGCAAACTATAAATTAATAACTTTAACTCAGTTGGTAACCTATTAAATAATTCCACCGCTTGATATCGGTAGCAATGTTTAGCTATATTGAAATGTGGTGACATTTTGTGTTTGAATTACTTCCTTCTGGTGCTTTCTCTAATTTTACGTTCCTCTTGTGATTTATACTGATTAATATACTTAGCAAAGTAGGTAAAAATAAACGCTATGTACAGTTACGCCTAGCAAAGACAGACTCTTGTCAAGTAATTAAATACTTAGATGATCCTAGTTGTAACGTAATTCCGAGTTTATCAAGGAGGGAAAAATATATAGTATTTTATTTTTAAGGAAAAAGTGTATTTTACCCAAGCACAACACGTGATTCCACTGTGAGAGCGGGACAGCCTATTGATTATTTCCAAAATGTCTAAAAGCCAGGCCCAGCTGCTCGTTCACTTGTTACATTTCGAATCCGCTGACAATTTGTCACAAATTACCCAACCGTCAGTTGTCAACCGTTTGTTTTGGGTTTCTTGAAACTGCATCATCGAAAATCACATAATCGCTTGTTACATTGAATAATCGACTTCATTCGAAGACTGACCTTGGTTAGGGTTGATTAACCTGGCGGGGTAACCAATCCAAAAACAAGCGGATCAAAATCATGTGGTCACCCATCCAAATAATGACCATGGTTAGTGTTGCTTACCATGGCGGGGTTACCCATCCAAAATCACGTGATCCAAAAAAAGTAGTCACCCATCCAAAGACTGACCTTGGTAAGTGCTGTTTACCCTGGCGGAGTCACCACCCCGACCGCTTCAAGTTAAACACAAACCTACACAAAAACTGATCTTGGTAAGTGGTACTTAGTACAGGGTACAGTCAACATTAATGCGCTTGGAGAAGGTTCGATGCCCAGATCAATAACAGTTTTTGATTCTTTATTTTTATTTACATACAAATTATATTTTTTTTATAATTAATACATGGTTTTTCAATGTTAATTCATTGAGACAGCTTTCCGAAACCCAAAAATGCCGTGACATATGGTTAATTTGAGATTTTACTAAAATTTGACAAATTATCAACCAAATTGTGACAATTTGTCACACGCACGGTTAATTCTACTTTTAGTTTCGAGCAAGTAATATATAAGACAATGGTTTCATAGAACTTACAGGGAATTATTCGTGGACAACGTTAATAGCCCGATAATCGAGTATCGAGAATTCGGGTGTAAGCCTCTCATTCTCTCAGTGTATCTTTCTATGAGCAGGCATATAGGCACACCGCGCGCTTTGTTTTTTTCGCTTTCCAGTGTCAATACAGTCGCAGTCGAAATGCGTGAGGTACTTTGTTCCTGACGGGAGTCACCAGACCACTCACGTTTTTTATTCTCCCGGGAAATTATATTCCAGCCACAGAGGCGAAGCCGTGGGTGTAGTGCGAGTTGTGAGTTACCTACTAGCTTTTGCTCGCGACTTCGTCTATCGATATATATAACGTGGTTTGTTAGGATTTACGAAACTTTAATGACGTCCGATAAATTTTTGCTAAAAAAAGGGCTCGTGGGTAAATAACAGTCACACCGGTCATTCGATCAAAACCTCAGTTATGAGGCTTTACAATAAGATCCATAGCGAGTACACCACTCACCATCTAGTACATTATTATAACAATGTCACCATCTAATACTATGAAGAAGACAGTGCAGTGGCGCTTTTGCACGAGTCTTACGATAAAAATGGATAAAACTAAGGTAATTTTAGGTACCCATGGAAAATCGGGTGACTTTACAGAAAGTATTCATCGGATCCGACTCGGAAACACGTATAGGAAAACTGAGGTAACCGACATAGCCCCAAGAATAACCAAAAAATGGTTGCATTAAGCAGACCATATTGATCGCAAATTTCAAGTTTATAAACCCAAGAAATAAAATTTTCCATACAAACTTTAACATCCGTTAAATCATCTTTTGGGGGAAGTGCCGAAAAAATTTTTCTTTATTATTTAGCCAAAGGAATTAGACTTTTCATTCAAACAAATATCTCTCGTTTGCGGCGAGCAACACATACGAAGCCATTGTATAGTAAAGTTCTTCAAAAATCTTCAACACTCCTTAAATCGTAATTTAGGAGTTGTTTCGAAAAACTTGTAATGATAACCTTTACTATTTCCTGTTAGTATTTATGCCAAGTTTCAAAATAATAAGCCCAAATAATTGCCACCTTTAACCCACTTAGGGGTAGAATTTCGGCAGTCAATAAATTCATTGTTTTTTTATTAGTCAAGAGCGTAAGCCTACAATTTCAGATGTTTTACCTTCCAAACCGAAAAAAAAACGTTTAAAGTTTCAACTCCTATTTTATCCCCTAAGGGTCGAATTATAAAAAACCAATAAATACATGAATTTTGTTTATCAACCAAGAGCGTAAATCTAAAATTTCACGTGTCCAACTAACAAACTGTAGAAATTTCATACAAACTTTCAAACCCCTTTTTACTCCCTTAGGGGAGAAATTTCCAAAAACCAATAAATGCATTAATTCTTTTAATCAAGGTAGACCGTAAATCTAAAATTTCACGTGTCCAATTTACAAACAGTAAAAATTTCATACAAACTTTCTATTGTCTTTTTACCCCCATAGGGGTCGAATTTCCAAAAAAACAATAAATACATGAATTCTTTTAATCAACCAAGACCGTAAATCTAAAATTTCACGTGTCCATCTTACAAACAATCATTCGACAACTTTTCCTCTTAAGCAGTTATAATTCCCTTTAATGTATTTCATCAGCGCGTTTATGAGTTCTGAAAATTGTCTGGCAACTACTATTGCATATTTTTGAACTAAATTATGAATTTCTTAATTAATCATGTTTACGGTGCATGCGCGCGGGGCAGCGTAAGCGCAGAAGTATTTTCGACGTTTTGTAATCTAAAGTCAAAATAAATTGAAGATGTATTGATTTTATTTTGTATATTTTTACATGGTTAATAAGCATATATTTACTCTGTTTCACACAGCTAACAACGTTATTTAGGTAATTTTTCAATGGCATTTGTACAAATTTTTTACTGTTCCAAGTACATTTAATAAGTTGGTCGATTATTACTCGTAAACTTGTAAAGCCTACTTAGCTGTGATAGTTTGTTAAATTTACTACTGCCCTGATTTTTTTCACATAGCCAAGAGCAACCATTTCGCTGGCAGGGGGGCGGGGGGAACACTTGACTCTAACAAAAAAATTGCAAAACAAAGCTTAATTTTACGCAAACGGTTCTCTGAATAGAAAAATGGTTTTAATGAACCCTAGTTTTCACATATTTTTTTACATATTTAAATATATATTTTTTTTTATTATGTAAAACATTAAAATAGCAATGGACAGGTCATATTTTAAGAGAGAGGAATGGGAAATGGACAAGAACAATATCAGAATGGTACCCCAGAGATGGGAAAAGCAACAAAGGGCGACAACCAAAACGCTGGGAAGGCGACCTAAAGAGAACTGCTGTACCAGAGTGGATGAGAAATGCGAGGGACAGAGATAAGTGGAAATCTTTGGAGGAGGCCTATGTCGAAGGACAAGCTGGGGAAAAAAGTACTGATCCATACTAAAATACTTAAGAATAATTGGAAACTCAGTAATAAAGGCTTATTTTATTATCATTTATTTTTTAATAGTTTTGAATGGCCTATCCAATGATACCTCACACCATTAGATAGACGAGAAAATAAAATCATCTCATTGATCCCAAATCATTGTGCTAAAGTGACATTGACTACATTTTGATTATAGGTGACAAATATTATTCTGTTTGCGTAGCAGCTCGACCTGAACCTACCATCGATGATTCAAACTCAGAATAATTAGCAGCTACAGAACTTTTACCATGTATAACATATAATAGACAACAGGTTAACATCAGCGGTAATGAGCAACCTATGTATAATGGTCATTTAGTAAATGACGACAGCGACAATTATTTCCCTTATTTTATTGAAAGTTGGTTTGATAACGGCTAACCTCACAACAGTAGCCGTGCATTGATTACGTGAATCAGAATCAGAAATCATTTATTTGCAAAGAATGTAGGTAACAAAACATAGTTTTGATGGTGTGAAAAAAATTTGACAGTCAATAATTCTTCTAATCAATACACATAGAATGTTTATTCATTGTCGTCATTTGTATTAAAATCAGTACCATTTAATGACAATCAACCTCATAATAATACAGATAATAGTGTACCCTTATCAAACTCTATTACCGAGATCGATGAACATGCATTACAACGAGAACGAAATTTTGAATCTACAATGATTATAGAGACTACCAGTATGCTTTGAGTGTTGACGAAACTGTGCCGCTTTAGAAAGTGTTGTTGATTTCAATAACGCAGATTCAGTAACCGAGTTGTGATTAGCCGAAATTAAGAGGAAACCGCTCCGCCGCTAAATTTGGAACGAGAGTGTCGACTCGAAGAGCTGGCATGGTATTTTCTTTTCGCAGATGGTAAAAAGGACTTCATGAGGAAATAAATATACCCCATTAGATTACTTTCAGAGCCGAATAATGTCTAATAACAGACGATTCCATAGAAACGATTATTTATTTTATGCTTTATCTGTTGTCGAGTATTATTGAGCAAAGGCTAGCATTTCTGTGTCATGTAGAATGCGTCACGTTCAGGGAGAACAAACTCCACAAGGGCTTGTTGAAAATATTCACCTGCCAGTGAGAAGCATGAGAGGTTCAGCATCATATTCGAGAACATTTTGTTCGGAACTTATAGCGATTGTAAGAACTTTAGGGCCTCCTTCGTGGTTTTTAACTTTCTCATGCAATGATTTACATTGGCCCGATATGGTTAAAGTGTTACTGTTGATTGGAGAAAATCAAGACATTAATGAAATTGACCAACTTACATTTGAAGTGAAGCTTATATTACGGTTTTCGTTGCCGTTTGAGAGATCATTACTTTTTCATACTAGCTTCATACAAATTTTTCGTAAAAAAAATAATATAATTCCTTCGGTTTTGTGCAGAATAGACTCGGGTGTAATTGTTATATATATAGATGCGATATTCGGCAAAAAAGCCGGCACTTGCAAATTGAAATCCCTGAGTCTATGAAAGCCGATTTTCAACCATTGAGGTAATAATGTACTATTTTCAACCCACAAAGCGCCGCCGCTTTCGAACTTTATGATAATAATCCGAAAATCGAGTGGTGGATCAGCGAGAAAGTACTTACTGTATTGCAGAAAATGTATGGTCAGGCAATGATTATGTTACTGTAAAAGCCCGAACTACGGTAAAACCTAAGATATACGAATGCTTATTGGTACATTAGTTTATTGGTTACTAGTAAATCCTAGGTATTACAATATAATTAACACAACAGTTTTAACTATGAGTTTATTTTTTTTATTAGTGTTTTCTCTTACTATTTGTTTTTTTTCCATTGACGGAGTCACTGACGAGCTACTTCCAAGTCACTCTGACTTCGGCTCTTATTAGGACAGTAGTCACCGTGAGTCCTGTAATCGCCCTAATCCGTGCGCTTATTCCGAGTTTTTTAACGCGCTTACGTAGCGTGGTACGTAAACGATCTCTTATGTCAATATGTAAACAAAAAAAAAGAGTTTTCTCCTTACTGTCATCATAGAGCGCTAATCCAGTTTCAATACAAATTGACATTTACGTTGACGCAAATGAGCGTGAGTACTTACACTGAAACTGGTCAGATCAATGGGCTAACCGCCGGTTTCCCAGGTGCCAATTATCGGGCTGTTAACGTAATCGACGATTAATCGCCTGTTAATTCTACTTTCAGTTTCTCAACATCCAAATGTGACAAGCGTTTAACAATTTGTCACAATTGAACAAAAATCACGAATTAACCACATGTTATAGCATTTTTGGGTTTCTCAGAACCTGTTTCAATGTTAATCTCTTGTCAACGAGCCTAATTTATAATTGTTGGATAGAGGTCAATTATTTGCAGACTAAAATTAATTTTATGATTTTAAAGGCTTATATTACGATAAAAAGATAAAAGGGGTCGGCAAAAACTATGGTGTGGGTTCTATTTTTTTTTGGGTTATTTTTTTACCTATTAAATATATTTTTTTTATAGATGTGTAAAATAGTTGTAAAATATTTACATGGGGTATTTTTGTACCTTTAAAATATTTATTTTCTATAGTTGTGTAAAATAGTTGAAAAATATTTACATGATAAAAATATTAGATCAATAGTTGATTACCAAGATTTAAAAAAATTTGGTTATTACGAACTTTTAAAATAATTACATTATATTAAATATTACACAACTATAGAAAATAAATATTTTAAAGGTACAAAAATACCCCATGTAAATATTTTAAACAATGATGTTCTAGTAAATTATTTAATTAATTTATTTAATTATTTTTTTTATTTAATTAAATAAATAAAAAATGTTTAATTTTTTTAGAATATCATTGTATATTTAAACAAGTTTTTATAATGTAAATATTTTACAACAATTTCACACAGATAAAAAAAAATATTTTGTTGGTAAATAAAAAAAACAAAAACAGTGTCTGGCCTGGGAATCGAACTCAGGACCTCACGTTCAATATTATATCGCCTGGAGTTCGGCATTATGATAATAAATTATAGAGTAAATAAAAAGTAACCATTGCGTAATGCGTTTTTAAAATTAGTCGGTGTTTATCCGTTTGACATTTGGTTGTTTAACTTTTATTATTTTGCTTCTGAAGTTTCGATTTGACTTGGATTTGATTGTTATCTGTATCTATACATAAGTTTCTCTGTGATTGATATTGATATTACACTGAAGACGTCGGCTTACGGACTCCGTGCTTACTATCCGACGACTTTTCCTATTGTTTTTCGGACGCAGATCGGCAAATATGTCGCTATCAGATTTATCCGCTGTTGAGTTATCCAGCGAGGAGGAAGACAACGTACTCTGTGACGGCGGCCTTCACGCGTTTATCGGACGCGTATGCAACCCCTGGAGCACTACAATGAACAGCAGTTCAGGGATCGGTACAGAATATCGAAATTGACTCTACATTTTCTCATGGGTCTGTTGGAGCCGCATTTAAGAGGAAATACGGGCGGAGAGACTTTTGAAAAATAGGTATTTGAAAAAACTATCGCTGTCGCTCTGCGAACTGCGAGCGCGTGGCGCCCGGCCGCCCTATCCATGTGTGTGTAAGTTGACGGTGTGTGCGTGCCTCCGAAACGCTCCCGGCCGCGGCTCGCGCATTTCTTGTAATCGCCCCAGTCACTCGTAACTTTTGTTGTTGTGGATTGTGGACTGATATCCAAGAATATCTGTTATTCTTAACAGCAAATGCAAAAAATCTTTTTTTTTGGACGTGACTAATAATACTGTGGAGCAATTTAATTATGTAATTGCCAAATTTATTGGCGGAAAAAGAGTTAACTTTGCAGGCTCATATATCAGACAAGTGGAGCAGTAACTTCATGAAATATCGAAGGCCTATTCATTCACGCATCCAAAAAATAATACAGGGCTGCAGTCCGGGCAAATAAAAAAAAATAGATCAAAAGCAGCGTTCGAAAAAAATCACAGAGATTTTCCGAAAAAGAAAACTGACATATCCCAAAGACGGAACGAGCAAAATAAAAAAAACTACAGAACCTGTTAAAAACTACGGTCGCTTAGAGTTGGAAGAAGATATGCCTTTGGATTTATATAAATTAAAAGAAAAAATATTTCTTGTTCGAAAAAAAACACAGAGATTTTCCGAAAAAGAAAACTGACATATCCCAAAGACGGCACGAGCAAAATAAAAAGAACTACAGAACCTGTTAAAAACTACGGTCGCTTAGAGTTGGAAGAAGATAGAAGAAGATATGCCTTTGGATTTATATAAATTAAAAGAAAAAATATTTCTTGAAAGATTGCTCTCAACTAAGGATGTTCAAAGGAAAATAGTGGGGGCCAAAGCGATAATACCTTATGGGAAATTGAAAGACTAAAGAGGCTTACGGCATCGAATGTTGGGCGAATATGTAAGATGCGACCGAAAACATTGGTTCGCAAAATTTGAGAAACGTTATAATATAACAAATTTAAAGGAACTGTGGCTACCAATTATGGCAAGGAAACTGAATCTAAAGCGATCGATCAATTTATCAAGCACACGGGCCTACAGGTATTAGAGTGTGGAATGTTTATCGATGAAAAGAAACCCTTTTTCGCGGCAAGCCTGGATGGTCTGATAGGTCAAGACTCGATAATAGAGGTAAACTGTCCTTACGAAATTGCAAGAATGTCACCTGAAGACGGAATTGAACAAAAATAAATAGATTTAGAACTGTTTTCAAGGATCATCACTAATCGTCTCCGTAGACCACATAGGTACATACGCTGCGGCAGGTTATACAGAAGAACGAAGAGTACAACCTGCCTCTCTGTTTAGCGTTTGTGGAATACCAGAAAGCCTTCGATTTGATCGACACTTGGGCTGTACTGCAGTCTCTCCAACGGTACCTCGTATTTACTACCAGTACATCGAAGTGTTGAAAAGTGTGTATAAAAAGGCCACCATGTCAGTTCGACTTCAGGATCAGACCTCGGAACCCGTCCTTCTGCAGCGAGGTGTGAGACAGGGAGACGTCATATCTCCAAAACTGTTCACCGCTGCACTGGAGGATGTCTTCAGATTTCTGAACTGGAAAGGGCTAGGCATAAATGTCAATGGCGAATACATCAATCACCTTCAGTTTGCCGACGATATAGTGGTCATGGCGGAGACCATGGAGGACCTCAGTACAATGCTCGATGACCTCAGTAGAGCTACCTAAAGAGTGGGTCTTAGGATGAACATGGACAAAACCAAGGTGATGTTGAATGCCCATTTTACACTCACTCCAATCAAAGTCGGATACTCTTCACTCGAAGTTGTGGGCGACTATGTCTACCTGGGACAAACGATCCAGTTGGGTAGGGCCAACTTCGAGAAAGAGGTCAACCGTCGAATTCGACTTGGCTGGGCAGTGTTCGAGAAGTTGCGGTATATTCTCGTCCAACTTACCACAGTGTCACAAGTATAGACTTGAGACACAGTGACCAGACCAGTGTGTGTTGCCAGACATATGGTTCTGAGACATGGTCGCTTACAATGGGCCTCATCAGAAAGCTTACAGTCACCCAAAGGGCAATGGAGAGGGATATGCATGGAGTTTCCTTGCGTGGTCGAATCAGAAATGTAGAGATCCGCAAGAGAACCAGGGTTACCGACATAGCCCGAAGAATTACCAAACTTAAGTAGCAGTGGGCAAGGCACATTGCTCGCAGAACGTATGACCAATAGGGCAGAAAGGTTCTGGAGTGGCGACCGCGAATCGGAAGACGTTGCGTTGGAAGGCCTCCCACCAGGTGGACCGATGACTTTTTAGGGGTTTCTAACAGTGTGAGGTTTCTTGGAATTAAAGGCGAATAAGAATACGAATCAAATGACATTTATTTTACATAAAACATCGCTTATATAGCACAGCAGGGTAGCAATGAATAGTGGAAGTGGTGGTCGGGTACCGGCAGAGGATGACGTAGCAAACGTGCGCTTTGCGACACGTAAATACAAGCGGCGCGGCGCCCGGCCTTCAGTGCCCGCTCGTCATCGACGCTGGGATGTTGTTGCTTCTCCGTACGGCTCGCCAGCGCAGGCGCGGGCCGCATCGGTTGGTAGCGGCGGCGCGGGCGCGCTAAGTCTAGTGACTCAGTACGCTGCGCGCTGTGCTGCCGGCCGGACGTGTGATGTGCTCGTATGCTTATTTATAATGTGTAGGTCACTACATTATTCCCCCCTCAGCGAAGCGAACAGGAGGTTTTGATGTCCTGCCGGATTTTGTGACGTAGCTGAAGGTGACAGGTGCTTCATCTGCTTGCTCCTCTTTGCACTGGAATGCAGGCTTCAGCCGATCGATGGATATATTGGATCTTCTATTCTCCAACTGAACGGTGAAGTACTTATCTGTACGATCTATGACGCGATACGGACCGTTATAGGTAGGAGTCAGTGGTTTGCGCACGGCGTCGTTGCGAACGTAAACATGTGTTGTTTTGTACAGATCGCCGTGAATGAAAACAGCTGTGCTTTTATTTGCTTCGCGCTGCACCTGTGCTTTTTTCAATGCTTCGCTTAGATGGCTCATAAAGTGCGATGACGTGTTGCATGTTGTTATTGCTTCACCGTAGAATTCACCAGGCAGGCGTAGCGTTCTTCCGTATAATAATTCAGCAGTACTGGCGCCGATGTCTGTCTTGTATGCAGCGCGAAGTCCAAGTAGTACAGTGGGTAACTCGTACGTCCAGTTTGCTGTATTTAATCTAGCGGTGAGTGAAGCTTTGAGTGTGCGATGCCAGCGTTCTACCAAACCGTTCGATTGAGGGTGGTACGCTGTAGTTCGTACGTGCTGGATACCCATGCGATGCATTAGCTTGTTAAATAGTTCTGATTCAAACTGTCTGCCTTGGTCTGTTGTTATGGTCGCGGGGCAACCGAATCTTGCAATCCATGTTTCGTACAGTGTATTTGCGACTTTTTCTGCCGTCATGTCTTCGATTGGCTGAGCTTCTGGCCACTTCGTTGCTCTGTCGATCATCGTTAGTATATAACGACAGTTGTTTGACGTTGGTAAGGGACCGACTAAGTCGATGTGGAGATGACTTAAGCGGTCTACTGGCATGAAACTGGATACTGGTGCCTTGGTGTGACGATGAACCTTTACTCGCTGGCATTGGTCGCAAGCTCTTGCCCAGTGTGTGACATCTTTCTTCATGGTCAACCAGAAATAACGGGTCGTAGTTAATCTTCTGGTCGCTCTTACGCCGGGGTGATTAAGGTCGTGTATCGCTTGATAAGCTTGCTTTCTGTATTGTAGCGGTAAGTACGGGCGTGGGCCTTTTGTTGACATCTCGCATATGACTTGTGTAGCGGAACCGGGCAGTGCTATTCGCTTGAAAATGTAACGGTCGCTTTTCATGAGTTGTTTAAGTTCCTCGTCTTGTTTTTGTGACTTCGCTAACTCGTCGTAGTTTATCGGTGTTGGACATGAGATTGTGTCCACCCGAGACATGGCGTCGGCGACACAGTTATCCTTGCCTGATACGTGCTTGATGTCTGTGACGAACTGGCTGATGTATTCCAAATATCTCGTGCGCCTCGGTGTTTCGTCTTTGTAATTCGCTCGCAGTGCGGTGGTGAGCGGTTTGTGGTCGGTTAGTATGGTGACGTCACGGCCTTCTATTGTCCGACGAAAGTGACGTACTGCCATGTATATAGCCGTTAGCTCTCTGTCATACGTGCTGTATTTTCTTTGTGCGTCGTTGAATTTTTTTGAAAAAAATCCGAGCGGTCTCCAACGGCCTTGAATTTTTTGTTGAAGTACCGCCCCCGCGCAAGTATCGGATGCGTCGGTCATGAGCATAAAAGGTAGTGTTGACGATGGGTATGACAACAATACGGCGCTCGTGATGTCTTTTTTGCATTTTTCAAACGCCTGAATCGCTGTCTCGCTCCACATAATTTTCGTCTTGTCGTTTTTTTTTGAATCTCTTAGGTAAGCGTTGAGTTCCTTTTGATATTCGGCGGCGTGTGGGGTATTCTCACGATAAAAAATTATCATTCCCAGGAATCGACGTAATTGTTGTACCGTGTCTGGGCGAGGGTATGTCTTAATGGCTTCGATCTTCTCGTCAGTTGGCTTAATTCCTTCGTTGTTTATAGTGTAGCCCAGAAAGTTGAGTGTTTGTTGGCCAAATGTACACTTAGCCACGTTTAGTTGTAACCCGTGGTCGTTAAGTCTTCTGAATACATCCTCTAGCTCTTTTCTGTGCTGTTCTTTAGTCTCAGTAGCCACTAAAATGTCGTCGACAAATGGGAAAACAGGCAGTCCCCGTAGAACGTTGTCGATGTGTCGTTGGAACGTTTGCCCAGCGTTGCGCAAACCGAAGCACATCCTCGGGAATTCAAATAACCCGAAGGGTGTGATAACGGCTGTCTTCTGTATGTCTTCTTCGCGAGTCCTCACTTGGTATTAGGCCTTTTTCATGTCTATTATGGAGAAGTATTTTTTTCCTAGCAGGTTGTAGGTAAAATCATGCAGTCTTGGAATGGGGTACCGGTCTGGCACGGTTACCGCATTGAGACGACGATAATCTCCACAGACTCTGTATTTGTCGTCCTTCTTGAGGACAAGGTGTATTGGACTGGCCCAGGGACTCTTCGACGGCCGACAAATGCCTTGCTCGATCATGGCGTCAAATTCTGCCTTGGCTGCCTTGTACTTGTGCGGTGGCAGCGGTCGTGATTTCGCATATAATGGCGGGCCGGTAGTCTGTATGTGGTGTTCCACTTCGCTGTCACAGAGCTTCAAATTCGGTCGGGTGATGTCGGGGTACTTTGCGAGTAGGTTGTGGTATGGCTGCTGGTCATCTACGGTGTTGATGCTGGAGTCTGAAGTAGACGTTACGTAGCCGACGACGGACAGGCCTGTTTTTTTGTCGATTAGCCTTCGTCCGTGTATGTCTACCGTCAGTTGGTTTTTATGTAAAAAATCGGCGCCCAATATCGGTCTAGTCACTTCTGCGACGACGAAATTGCACATATACGGTCGACGTAATCCGATATTCAACGTCATTGTGCGTTCGCCATAGGAGGGTATTCGTGAACCGTTGGCGGCGTAAAGATATTCGCTTGGCGTCATTTTTTCTTTGCGTACCCTCTTGACAGGTAATACTGAGACGTTTGCGCCGGTATCGATGAGGAAATGCAGACCAGTTCCCAACTCCCTTATGAAAAGACGGTGCTGGGTTATATTGTTGACTTCGGCTCCCGTCGTAGCCAAAGTCGGGACTAGTTTTCCTGGCTCGTACTCAACTTGCTCGCAAAGTTACAGGGCCTTTGACAGCGAAACGCTTCCTTGCCAAACTTGCGATGGAAATAGCATACCGATGTGTCACGATTCGTGGACTTGGAACGAGATCTTGAACGGTATCTGCCTCGCTGCGATCCACGGTGGTAGTTACGCGATCTGTCCATTTTCAACGCAGCGACCTCCCTCGTAAGCGCCTCGATCATATTAAAAATTCGATCGTTAGGCGACGGCGTCAACGATTGTGACGCGATGCTAGCATGACTGCAGGAACACACGGAATTGACCTCTTTGGTTTGTTCACTCATCTTATCCGCCATAGCCGCTAGCGAGTCTAATTTTGATGCTTCGCTGACCGCCAATACAGCTCTCGTCGATGAGGGTAGGTGGCTCATCCACAGCATTCTGAGGGTTTCATCGGGCATCTTGTCACGGGCCAAATCACGCATACGCCGCAGCAGCTGAGAAGGACGCTGGTCGCCTAGTTCAACCTCGTTGAGCAATTTCTGTAGCTGCTTATTCTCCGACTCCTCGTAAACGGATAACAATCGGGTCTTTAGCGCTTCAAATCTACCCGTCCTGGATGATGATAATATGATGTCGCTGATTTGTTCAACATCTAACTTGTCGAGTTGTGCCACAGCAAGTCCAAACTTTGCTTCTTCGCCGAGTTTTTGGTTCGCTACCATTGTTTCGAATTGCGCGAACCATAATCTGGGTTTGTCTCGCCAGAATGGAGGTATCCGAGACTTGACGGAGATCATCTCGACATCTTCTTCAGACAGCATCGTTCGCGGCACTTGACTTGCGTTCTCCATGACTTTGTTAAATCACGTCGGGGTCACCAATTTAGAGGTTTCTAACAGTGTGAGGTTTCTTGGAATTAAAGGCGAATAAGAATACGAATCAAATGACATTTATTTTACATAAAACATCGCTTATATAGCACAGCAGGGTAGCAATGAATAGTGGAAGTGGTGGTCGGGTACCGGCAGAGGATGACGTAGCAAACGTGCGCTTTGCGACACGTAAATACAAGCGGCGCGGCGCCCGGCCTTCAGTGCCCGCTCGTCATCGACGCTGGGATGTTGTTGCTTCTCCGTACGGCTCGCCAGCGCAGGCGCGGGCCGCATCGGTTGGTAGCGGCGGCGCGGGCGCGCTAAGTCTAGTGACTCAGTACGCTGCGCGCTGTGCTGCCGGCCGGACGTGTGATGTGCTCGTATGCTTATTTATAATGTGTAGGTCACTACAACTTGGTGAAGGTTCCGGGGATCCACTGGATGCGAGACGCACAGGACCGATCAATGTGGTGACGTTTGGGGGAGGCCTGTGACCAGCAGTGGACGTCTTTCGGCTGATATGATGACGATGATGATGATGTTATAGATTTATGTACGTTTAAAGGCAAAATGTTACAATTAAAACAGAATCAAAATTACTTCTACTAAGTACAAGGCCAACTACACATAACTCGTCGAAATTTCTGTTATTTTATTTTATGGAGTCCCAAAAGCTTTTATTTTTCAAAATATTAAGAGGGACAATGCATTATGGCAAAAAATGGAACCATTAATAGAAAAGTTCTACCACATTAGTGGCAAGCCTAAGGCATTAGCCTTTCACCAGAAATCATTGACGATCGGATACCAAAGAATAAACCAGTGAGAGAAAGCACGTCTGCCTAGCCTTTTCCCATCTACGTTGGAGTCAGATGCAGCTGAATACCAGTATTTTGATAGATCGACTGCCTATCTGACCTCCACAACCAGTTACTGGGTAATATGAAACCCCTTGGTAAAACGAGTCAGACTTTCAGGATGTCAAAGCCGAAAATAACAGCCGGGACCAACGGCTTAACGTGCTTGGCGAGACACGGACGGGTCTTGGTATGTAAAGATGGTCACCCATCCACGGAACAACCACGGCAAGCATACCCACAGAACAGATAAAACCTCTTTTATCTGTTATGTGGATTGACCCGTGCGGCTGACGTTGAAATAAGTTTAATTTCGCTGATGTACCTAGTAGGCGATCTAGAGACTGCGGATACCTATCCGATATATAATTTACTGTTTTGTATTGAAAACTTTTTGTAATAAACATTTCGCGGTATGCGATAAGGCCGCCCATTGTATATTTTTAGTATTAAGTTTCTTTTTCTTGTTTGTTATGGTGTACAATAAAGTGTATATATATAAATAAATAAATAAATAAAGACATGCACTTAATTTTATTTTGTATCCATTACTTTTTAATACTTCTATTTGTAATTCCCACTAAACAGCACATGCAAACAATATAAATGTGTTTATCGATAACTGTTTACAACACTAGTATATCGATATTATTTTCAACTACTACGCATCACTTTTTCGTCTGTGTACGTATTATGCAGACCCCTTGCGTCAAACCCCGCCCACAAATTCGTGCGATAAGGACAACCGCAGATTCGACAAATTTTCTTAAGTAAAAAGTCATAATTCGAGGTTTGGCTCTCGTCTGTTTTCTCCTCCAATATTAGACCGATTTAGAAGATATTTCATAAACTGAATAAGAAGGATATTTACTATGTCCCTATGTTTTCCTTTTTTCATTAATAGTTATCAAATTTGTACACTAAGGCTCTGAAGACAGCGACTCAATACAGACAATTTTGAGCATTTTGAGAGGGTTCTAGTTCTTATACGGATAATATATCACCAAAAAGGAAAACATAGGGACATAGAAGAAGTTGATATTTATTTTACTGTAAAAAATCATTGCTTTAAGTTCATAAACCAGAGAGAAAACAGACGAGAGTTTTTGTATGGAGAAAAGACCACCCCCGTTTCCTCTTAAAAAGACCCATGATCCGTCAGGAGGTTTTCAAATAACCGTTGCAGACCATATCCGAGTGCATAAAACAACAGCATGCCGCATAATTAAGAGGGTTTCAAAAGAAATTGCAAAATTGAGACCAATATTTGTAAAGATGCCAGAGACGGACATGGAACAGGCTACGGTCAGAAACCGGTTTTATGCCATCAGAGGATTTCCCAAAGTCATTGGAGCAATTGATTGCACCCATATTAAAATACAATCGCCAGGTGGTCTGAATGCAGAACTTTTTAGAAATAGAAAAGGTTATTTTTCTTTAAATGTGCAGGCAGTGTCTGATGCAGAATTGGTTTGTTGAACCAATTTTTTTTTTGTAAAAAATGAAAAGATCATATAGAAGTTTCCATACAAAACTATTTTTAGTTTTTTTTGTTTTCACTGTAATTACAAAGTAAAATGCAATTGAAAATATTTTTTTGAATCCAGTACCGAAAACACCCCGATAGTTTGCCGAACAAATCCGAGCCCGTGTGACGCCACAACGTTCATTTCTACTCATTGTAGCACATAGCTGATACGTAGTAAGAAATACGTATAAGGTCTTTGGCTGATACAGTGTTTTGACTTTTAACCGATTCAATCTTGTTATTATCGTCAATATATTGATGAATATCGAATATATTGATCATAAATATCGAACCTTAAAAGTTATCGTGCTTGCTTCGTACCATTATGTACGAATACTACAAAAAGATCCCAATTATACGTGATTCGCGCAATAGCCCCTAGTACCTATCAATCTACTAAATTTGAGCAATGTTCTATGTCTAACTAGATTCCAATTATAATGTGTTAATTCTGTTGTTATCTTGTTCTAATTTAGTATTACATTCGTATTAAATTCTTACTTTGATCATTAAAGACTGAGAATATGAAATTTTTAAGCGAACTTTCGAGCAAAGTTGACATTGTTGTATAATTAAGTAACTTGAAAACATGATTTTTTGTTTATGGTGATATATTCATTATTTTATACTTAAATGACAGATATATGCGTAAAACTAACATTTCTGTTTGAATTGTGAGAATCGATCGACGTATTTAAGAGATATTTACGGAAGAATTAGTGTAACGAAAATCTACCAAGTTAATATTTTTACGTTTCTGTTCTACAAACTTTTTAGTGTTTGTAAATATATAATATAGACATTAGTGTTCAATATTATTAAGGGATATTGTCAATCTGCCTAGCCTTTAACCCAGTAACTGGGTAACACGGTACCCCTTGGCAAGACTGGCGTCAGATCTCAAGCTTCTGACTACCCGTAACGACTGTCAAAGATCTTCAAATGACAGCCGGGACCAACGGCTTAACGTGCTTTCCGAGGCACGGAGGGAACACGGTATGTTGAAATGGTCACCCATCCACGGACCGACCTCGTCAAGCGTTGCTTAACCTTGATGATCGAACAGCGTGGCTGTTTTTATTTAGCCACGAGCTCCTCTATTAAGGGATATGTAAATAATGGGAATTACTAAAAATTTGATGTGTATGTGTATCATATTTAGTGGTATCTAATGAAGTTTTTTGATATCCAAAGTCAAAGTTTCGCGCCAATCGTGTTTGTTTACTTTTTATTTTACACCAATATCACCTACCTATATGTAAAAACGATTACATTATGACAATTATGTTTCCTAATGTACCTGGTAAACAAAAATAACTAACACCGGTCCACGCTCACGTATTATTCATTACGACTACTTTATTTATGCTCAAAACTTCCAATTCGTACATCAGGTGGGTATATTATCGACATTAGCCTTTATAAATCCTTTATCACACATGACTATACAAAATTTGTTGTTTATTAATATTTTTGCACTAGTTTTCGGATATTTTAGTCAATCTACGTGTAGTTGACACTATAGTATCATGATTTCCTTGAACCTTATGACGTCACAAACATGGCGACTCATTGTGGCCCGTTTGTAGTCACGTGGTTATTTTCAAAATTTTATCGATTTTCAATTGCTTATAATAAATTGAAAAAAAAAATTTAAATGTTTTTTGAAACGACAATATAATTTAAGTTATGTAAAGTTTCGAAATACATTAAAAAAATCGTCATTTTTTTTTAATTCAACAACCCAATTGCGCATCTTATGCCCGATTTCTGAATTAAGTATTCGACGCTAAGTACGTGCTGATCTCGATTTAAGCATCTGTCACCCTTGATCATCTGCCACTTTAAGTTTTCTGCGATGCTGAGCAAGGTTTGAGTATACGTAGTCAAGTCATGCCAAAGTATACCTTATGTCATACAAAAAACTTTCATTGACGATCAATTGGGTTTCACAACTGAGAAAACACATTTGATCATTCTCGAATTCTCAAACCGTTGTCAACGTTACATCATCAGTGTAGCCAGATTGGGCGCCTTTTTGCCATTTAGGCTACTTGGAAGGGTGCCGGGGCGACCAATTTTTACGAGCGGCGCCAATTAGGTTACCTCCAAAAAAAATAAGGCGATTTTAGGCGATTTCGGAATGAGACTATCTAATACAACATTATCTGAGGAATGATGTAAATAACTGGAAAATAAAATGCTTTTTTCACTAGCTTTCATTATATAAGGTCTACCAGAATCTCATGGCAAAAAGGGAAATAAAAATTTGTTGTATGCAATACTGGGGAAATTGGATCAAAAAATCTTGATACTGTTTAATTTTTATTTATGTCTTTAGTATTAATGAACATGAGGTACCTATATTATAGTAGTCACAACGGATCTTTGTGTCTTTGAACTTGGTCCTGCCAACCATTGCTTAAGAAACAGTTTGTCATCGAGTATACTGCATAGAGTAAGCGAGATAGGACGATGACAAAAAAGACAAAAGATATTTATTTCAACTGGGCCACCAAGCGGCACTTTTGAATGTCACAATTTAAATTTACATGGAATAAAAGTTGATTCTACCGTGCATTCGGAAAGTAGCTTGTTATGGAGAAGAATGCACAAGAAACTCCGTAAGCTTATGTGACATACATAATCGAGTGAAAGAGACAGTTATACAATGCTATCTTCACCTTCAACATTGACACAAAAATAGCTACTGCGCGGGGTCTTGCAACCAATTCAGAGACATAAAGATCCACTGTGAGTATTATAGTTATGTGTATGAATAATGTTGTTATACATCGTGTTCTTAACATAGGAAAAATAAATCAATTGAATATTAATTTATGTACTAATTTATTATTTAGCATTTAAATCATACTAATAACTTAAACCTCATTCAGAACTAGAAAACTAGAATACGATTCCATGAACTCCACTGGCATTTCAAAAACTTGTATCTTTGTAGTTTTATGTCATCTCTCTCCATCAAAATGGTTCTTTTTCATTGGCATTTAACATATTCAAAACCAATCTCTTTATGTATAAAGTCTGTAAAAAATAATAAAATGTATCATGTTACTTAAAGTCATTCATCATCATCAGTCTATATATTTTTTTTAATGTAAGTTTTATGGCCTGGTTGCTAGGACCTTTTAGCCACGTCTTTGTAAAGAGTTTTGGATCTTATATTTATTCTTTAGTATGCATTAGAATGCGGATGTAACAGGTTCTAATGTTTTTTGGAGTATTTGGCAGCAAATTGTATCGAGTCAGTCTTCCCAGTAAGCTTTGCAGACGCAGTCAATACTACAATAAAATACACCGCTCCACTATCCTGAGATCGCTTTTGTCAATGATTTTACAAATTGTCCAGTTGCGGAGACAGTTGAGATACAAAACTACACCAATAATATATCACAATATCCACTAGGAATCAATTTGCAAATAATATTAACAGCCACTGAACTTCACTCGACAAAATCCCGCCAAAAACTCCCGTCTATATACACGTCCCACTGCAGGGCGCAGATTATTACTTAATATTTTTCTTACGTTAAAGATTCTCAATCTCCGTTAAAATCAATATCATGTCGAAGAATAAGTAACAGTTACATTACTGTTGCCATTTCCTTCCGGCCATCATTCGATGTGCCCTGACCTACGATTTACCATATAATAGTAATGGAAAGAAATTAAAATTAAGTAAGAAAAATATAAATTAAACTAAAAGTATCAAAACAAGTCAGTCCAACTTACCGGTCCACTCTACGACGCACTTTAAAATCAAAGATTGAGTTTGATTTACGCCTTCTTCTTCCCTTATTTTATGATACACATTGAAAACAATATGTCTCGCATGAGATCGAAGTGGGTTTTTCGACATTTTCACAAAAATAACAAACTTTCCAGATAATATCAAAAAATTTCAGCAGCGGTTAACACATCAAGTACTTTGATTCGACAGGTGACAATTGACATTGCCATATGAAAATCACAATTTAAAAAAAATAAAAAATGCCATGAGATTCTGGTACACCTATACTTCAGTCGCAACAACACAGTGAAATAAAGAAATGCTGAAAAATGTTTTATGTGGAACCAATAATGATTATTGTGGCTAATGCATTTAAGTTCCGAAGAATGTTTCGTGGTATTAGTGAATAATGGTCGTCTTGAGTTTTTTATAAATGGAAAAACTTAATTTTCGGCGACTTAGGGCTCGTCGAATCTGTCTACACTGGTTACATTTGGCAGTTGATAGTTGACAAGTCTGTGCTTAAACGGTGATCAAGCGAAATAAATACAAAATAATATATAAACTTATAAAACGAGAGACGAAGAAGACCTTCTTTCTTGGAGATGCCTCTACGAAGACCGATGCGTTGAAGAAGACTGTTCGCCCTGAATTATCGAAAACATTAGATTGGATGCAAATATTTCACGCCTGATAGATCTCAGATGCTCGAAGAACGGATGGTCAATGGGGCTGTTAAGTTCTGGAGTTGCGACCGCGTGGCGGAATACGCAGCGCTTTAAGGCCTCCCTCTGTAGACCGATGACCTGGTTAAGGTCACGGAAATCCGATGTATGAAAGATGCACAGGACTGGTTGATGTGGTGACGCTAGGGATGTCCTGTATCCAGCAGTCTTTCGGCAGTAATGATGACTATGTTGAGTGAGATCTTCAAGAAAATATTCAAAATGTGCCAGTGTTTGTAGTCGACAGTAGCTTTTCCTGCGCGAAAACCGACAGTTATCCAACAGGAATTAAGTGTAAAGTGGAGATGGACCGGTTATATGATGCGCGATAACCAAGGGACATGGAGAAAAGTGACATGGAGTAAATTGACAAATTGGTACACAAGAGATGGGAAAAGATGCCGTTGAAGACAGTGTCATAGATGGAAATGGGATATGGGAAAGACCGCTGGTCCAAGATGTAGGCAAAAAGTGTAAGCGATGGTGTTCTGTGGTGTTGGCGAGTAGCTCAGGACAGACCCCAGTGGTAACTGTTTGTGGAGGCCTATGCCAAGCAAACTGAGATTAGGGACATTTTATAAACTTTAATTTTTTTAAATAAAAGGCTTTGTTATTCCGTTTATTTATTTTTATATCTATTATTTAATGTATTGGTTTTTTGTTATTATATCTTATTTATTTTTTAGGTTCTAATTCTGGTCATTGTGTGTTTTTCAAAGTATATACTATAAAATACGTTTTACCATTGAGGTGTGATTAACAAATATCCAAACATACAGACTTTCAAACCTATATAGAATAGGTATTAATATTAGGATCAGAAATTGTGTACAGAATTTGGCTTTAGTATGATACGAATTTGGTATCAGAACAATAAAAGTTGATAAAAACAACATGACAAGTCTCATTTATTTATTATTTTACAAAATAAGTAGGTAGAACACAGTCCTCCTTCATAATAGCAACACATATCCAATGGCACCAACCCTGGCTAATATTTTTATCTTCGGAAGCTCTTTGATGGCTAGCAAAGTCTTTGGTCATGAAAACCCAGGTCACTCATTAAAAATTTTATCACAACAGTCCACATTTGTTGGTAAATCACAATTGCAATCAGATTCCGATGCATATGCACGACTTCTGTGTGTGTCGGTTCTGTTCCACCTTGAGAGATCTTGTGAAGTTCTGAGTAAAATACTACAAGAACTAGCAACTGCTCGCCTGAACACATTCACTTCTAGTAATTATAAGCTTCAATTCTTGATTTTAGCAATAACAAATTATTTTAGATATTACTTTCTTTCGATAAGACATCATTGACAAAATAAAAACGGTTGCCATGACAATCTTGAAGTAATTGACTAGTGCCTACGATCCATTTCATAGTTTTATAATAAGGTTGTATACATTTCAAATAGGTATCTATTAAATTGCTTAAATATGAAAAATCAAGTTATTAAAGATTAAAACGTCTTTAATAACTTGATTTTTTTAATCTGAAATGAAGTAGATAATATAATAAGAACGTACTTTTTATAGCTGTATAAAATTTATAATAGTAAATTTTATGCAATCTTGTGATATCTCGGATTCCTTTTGTAAAATGGAACGTAAGAGTGAAAGAAAATTGAATGGAACTTTGACTAGTGATGTGCCAACTCGGGATAAACACGACTCGAGTTAACCCGAGTTGAAATGAACATAACTTGAGTTGCGCAACTCGAGTTAGCGCAACGTAGCTTCGTTAGTTAGAATTAATTATTTATTTCGTTTATTTGTTAAAAACCACATTTTTACATTGATATATACATATTTGACAGACAAATTGGATAACTTCCTCGAGAATATACGAGATGAGGCACAACACCGAGGGAAATGGAAGGAATGGGGAAGCCTTAGCCCAGGAGTGGGACACCACTGGCCAAAAAAAAACATTTTAAACTTATACCCTATTCGTTGGGGACAACTTTTTTTCACGTCAAACGGTTATAATCCGACTAATTTAAAAATACAACCTTGATCGCAAAATGGTTAGTTTTGTAGCATTCTTTAATTTGTTATCATAATAGTTCCAAACTCCTGGCTATTGTGATGCTTTTTAATGTTGGTTATTGGTTTTGCTTCTACCTTTTTTTATTCAAACTTTAATAATATTGATATTATTGTACGAACACATTTAAGAAATAATGGTTTAAATATTTGACATGTGTGTATTTGGTTGTTCTTTATTATATTTTATTTTAGTTTTTGGTAAAAGCAACTCGAGTTCAGAAGAATACCACTCAAGTCAACTCGAGTTAGCCGCTACTCGAGTTAACTCGAGTTGCACATCTCTAACTTTGACGGGTCCATACTTAAGTAGTTACTTAACTGAGCTAGGTAGATTCTCAATTGAGAAACGTAAAATACTCAAACGCTTCCTAAATTATTTGACAATACTCAACTGATTATTGCTACTTTACTTAACTCAGAAACCGGCCCTTAGACATCATATGTAGATGGCCTGGATCAGTGCACGACACCACAATATTAAATGACTCACATCTACGTGTAGATTTTGAAATGGGGCAATATGGCAGAAATGTCCTCTTGGGAGACAGTGGATACCCTTGTCGCAAATACCTGCTGACACCATTTATTCAGCCCAACACAGACAGTGAACAACGGTACAACAACGCACAAATTGCCACAAGAAACCCCATTGAAAGATGTTTTGGGGTATTAAAAAGGCGATTTCCCTGCTTATCAATGGGCTTAAGGGTCAAGTTGAATACGGCCATGCATATAATTGTGGCTTGTGCTGTCTTGCACAATATTGCACTGAACCACAATGATACAGCAGATTTCCATGAAATGATGGCAGGACCTGCAGAACCAGTAGACCCACCTGTACTTTCCCAAACCATAGGATAATCAAACGAAAATTTTACAGTTCGGTCTGCCTTGCTGGTCACCCATTTTAGCTAGAGCATGTTAATGTTATTGTGTGTAATGATTATTACTTTATTGTTTGCAATAAAAAAAATAGCTATGATATTGTGTGTATAATTTGTATCAGTGTACTATCTCTTCGGTGTCTACAAATCAGTTTAACATAACAGGTATTAAGAAAAAACAATGCTTTTTAGGGTTCCGTACCCAAAGGGTAAAAACGGAACCCTATTGCTGAGACTCCGCGGTCCGTCTGTCTGTCTGTCTGTCTGTCTGTCTGTCACCAGGCTGTATCTCATGAACCGTGATAGCTAGACAGTTGAAATTTTCACAGATGATGTATTCCTGTTGCCGCTATAACAACAAATACTAAAAACAGAATAAAATAAATATTTAAGTGGGGCTCCCATACAAAAAACGTGATTTTTTCGCCGTCTTTTTACGATAATGGTACGGAACCCTTCGTGCGCGAGTCCGACTCGCACTTGTTACATTACTAATCAGTCTTTATTATCCTTACATATTTTTAAACACAACAATGTATATTTTTTTTCATCTTTATCTCTTTATGAAAAAAAAAATGCTTTTCACATTACTTATCATTAATCTGTCTTTATTATCCTTACATATTTTTAAACAACAGTATATAATTCTTTACATTAAGAAAAAAATCAATCAATAATCAGTCTTTAATCGTTGTCATCCTTTATTTTTTTAAATTTTACTTGTTAAATCTTCTAATTGAGCTTCTTGTATTTTAATTTTTAAATTTACAAGTTTATTTTTATTAAAAGCTATTTTATAATTCAATATTTTCGTTTTTTTTTCTATAATTGCACATAGTAATTTTTTATTATAATAGTCGGTTTTAATTGCTTCTGCATTCTTTTTTTTATTCTGACTTGAATGTTTGGGTTTAATGGTTTTCATCATTCTGCGCTTTGCTGGATCTTTTGGAGATTTTGCTGGTTCTTCGATAACTTCTTCATGGTCATCTAGAAAAAAAATAAAGGTGTTACGTACATAAAGATTTTATATATTTATTATTTTTTAATGGGGATTCTGGTAAAACTGCAACTTGTAACCAATAATGTTGGTTTAGAACTTAAGATATAAAACCCTGTGACATTCATATGGACTTATGGACAAAACAGTCTAAATATCAGGGTCCCATTGGCAACCTTTGTGACCAACACCAAATTGATTGGTATATAATAAAGATTTAACATGCATTAGCACAATTAACAGTCAAGGTTAAGTACCTACTGTGAATTTAAGGGTTAGGTAACTGGATAACACATTATCCCTTGGCCAGACTGGTGTTGGATTTCAGGCTTCTGACCACCCGTATAGACTGTCAATAATCTTTGAGGTAAGGTATAAACTAGCTATGTAAAGATGGTCGGTCAACCATCCACGCACCGAGCTCAGCAAGCGATGCATAACCTTGAAGGTCGATCTTTAGGCTATTCAGGCACAAGCTCCTCTAACAATTATGCAAAAAGATATATCTATGAAAATACTTGTAAACTCACCCAAAATATGTTGTTGTGGATCATCTATAATTTTAACTATGACCACAGACTCATCATCGCCATTATTATTCTCTTCATCTGTATTTAAAAATATAGTGTCAATGTTTCAAGGAATTCTCCTTTGTTGTATAAAGTTTCAGTATTTAGTTTATTTAGTATTCACACTCAAAATCAATAAATACTGCATTTGTGTATGAAAACACACCTAAATGAATATTACCAACCTATTATAATCAGTGGCACTGTCACAACTGTTCGGCAGTGGCTTTATTTGGTCTCCCATTAGTGCGCCAACATCACTGAGAACAGGTCTAATCTAAAATTAAAAATTACTCAATTAGAAAAGAGGTGTCAGAAAATTTTAGAAATACTAGAAAAATATGGCAAATAATTAACAATATATGTGGGAGGATGTGTAATGCAGTGGATGACGTAATTAAAAAGAAAGTAAGTATTTTGTGTTTATGTTTTCATTTTTTAGGGTTCCGTAGCCAAATGGCAAAAAACGGAACCCTTATAGATTCGTCATGTCTGTATGTCTGTCTGTCCGTCCGTATGTGACAGCCACTTTTTTCCGAAACTATAAGAACTATGCTCTTGAAACTTGGTAAGTAGATGTATTCTGTGAACCGCATTAAGATTTTCATAGAAAAAGGACGATAAATTTTGGGGGTTCCCATACTTGAAACTGAAACTAAAAAGATTTTTTTTCATCAAACCCATACCGTGTGGGGTATCTATGGATAGGTCTTCAAAAATGAAATTGAGGTTTCTAATATCATTTTTATCTAAACTGAATAGTTTGCGCGAGAGACACTTCCAAAGTGGTAAAATGTGTGTCCCCCCCTTGTAACTTCTAAAATAAGATAATGATAAAGCTGAAAAAAATATATGATGTACATTACCATGTAATCTTCCACCGAAAATTGGTTTGAACGAGATCTAGTAAGTAGTTTTTTTTTTAATACGTCATAAATCGTAAACCGAAATTTACCAAGTACGGAACCATTCGTGCGCGAGTCCGACTCGCACTTGGCCGGTTTTTTCTAAACTGAATAGTTTGCGCAATGATATTCAAATAAACAGATACGTTATACACTCACAAAACAATTGAAAAAAGTATTCCGCGCAGCAGCGGCAGCACACATACACACTTTTCATTCATCTGATATTTCACTACAATGTCGAAAGGGATGGCTTGATAAAACAAACAAGAAAAAAAGAGACAGCTAGTGTTTGTCACTTGCGTGTGAATGTAAACAAACATTATTCATGATTATTCTGACAACCAATGTTTTTTCTTTTTGTAACCTCCAAATATCAGAAAATTAGGAAAAAAAATTGAAATAAATTAGTAAATTGAGGTGTATTGCGTATTTACATATGGTATGAGATCCCTTCTGTTTTATGTAATTTGGTATTATAATTGGTACACTTTCTAAATACACACGATGGCATTTTTTTAATTTTGTTTTTTTTTTCAACAAAGCGTATCGCTCTTCGCCATGCGTGACATAAACTAAAGACTAAATCATACAATTGTCTACTATTCGAGTCTTCACAATGCGCGCGCTTATAACATATCTGTTTATTTGAATATCATTGAGTTTGCGCGAGAGACACTTCCAAAATGGTAAAATGTGTCCCCCCCCCTGTAACTTCTAAAATAAGAGAATGATAAAACTAAAAAAAATATATGATGTACATTACCATGTAAACAACCACCGAAAATTGGTTTGAACGAGATCTAGTAAGTTGTTTTTTTTTATACGTCATAAATCGTAAACCGCAATTTACCAAGTACGGAACCTTCGTGCGCGCGTCCGACTCGCACTTGGTTATGGTATGCGTCGTGCCTGTCGCGTATAAAAGTTTATCGATCTGTCTATAAATAACAAACAATAACAACAAATCGTTTCAGCCGTTTTCTAGTAATAGGTACGCTTACAATCACATACAGCATTTTTATTTATACAGATAGATAAAGTTAACATGTACGTTTTTTTGCACCGTGTCTATTTGTTTTTAAACTCTAATATGATCTTCGATCAAGAATACACCTAGATTCCCGGTCAGCGCTTAAAAAACGGGCCGAAAAATTGGGCCACAAATACGTTTGTGGCCCTATTTCAAAATTAGTATGGTCCAATCATAGCCAACATTAATACGTTAAAAATGCCGCAATGTGCGTTCAAAAACTGTGAAAATAACCACCGTAACACCTTGCTTTTGGAAGGAATATCTTTTTTTCGGTAAGTTTATATCATTAAGTGTTTTTCTTATAGTAAAAACCGAATTAAATAGAAAATACGAACGCGCCAACTATTGTAACAAACATTGACTGTTCTGGAACTGAGAATACATGGAGTAGTTTGTAAAGCCATTTTTTTTATTATTAAATAAAATACTGTTGTGTTATTTTGGTCCGACTACTTTTTTAAATGAGTCAAAAATATTTGACACCATAGAAAACGAAATAAAGTAACCCCGAAATTTCCTACATAGTGTTTTTAACCTTATTGCTGAAATTTTAAGTTTAATTTTTTAATAAATATTTTTGTACTTCCATATAACTGACTTTTAATTTTCAAGTTTTCATGCAAACCCTACCCTACCTAACTACCCTACCTACCCACGAATCCATTTTTTTTAACTGTCTCTATTCGAGCGAACAAAACAAAAAAAAAATATTCAAATCGATCCAGCCGTTTTTGAGTTTTAGCGAGACCAACGAACAGCAATTGATTTTTATAATATAGAAAGATAGGTAGGTAGGTAAGTGTGTGTGGCCATTTGAGCGACTTATTTTCGTTCCTGATTCTTAATCTAGTATTTTTATAGATTGATGATATAAAAAAAATAATTGAACGTTTCGACTCCACTCATTCCTTGTCCAAGCTCAAACATAAGTTTTAAAAATTCGAATTTGGAATTGATTTTTATTGGCACATTGTGATTTAGACTTTAACACTTGCGTGTAAGACTAAATTTTTATTGAGCTCATAAATTTTTATTGCTTTTTATACATCGTTTTGTGAATGCAACTTTAAACATTGCGTTTAAGGTTGAATTTACATTAATGTATATTTATTCCAAGTAGAATTCTTAGAATTACCTAAACACAATTGGCGTCAGTTTTAAAGATAAGTTTTGTATGGGATCCTCAATCTAGGTGTATTCTTGATCGAAGAATATGATACAGAAAAAACGGCACCACGTGACCTAACCATAGAGAGCTGATGTATATCAAAACCCAATAAGTGCCTTGAACCACAAGGCAAGGTGGTGTATATTCCAGGATAGCGAAAAGTCATCTTGTATTATTAACTAAATGACTTATTAAGATTTCAAGAGAATACTAAACAAGGAATATGAACCTACAAATTGTACAAATGATATTAATAGTCTGTTATATTCTATTAGACATTTTAACCATGACTAAAAAGACAATTCCAAACCTAGTAAGTTTAGGATATTTGCTAATTTTAGGTGTTTTCACAAAAAAATTGATTACTGAAAGCTCCAAACCTCAATTCAAATTTAAAGTTTCCTGTTTAACATTACACAGTCCATTTCAGTATAGCAAAACTCATTAAAATTATATAAATATAATAATCTGGCTATAAAACCATTATAAAAATATGTAATCTACTGTGTTCTTACACTAGCTACATTTGACCTATTTTAGTGATCTTTATTTTCGTAGCAATAAGGTTGCATTCATAGGCAAAATAACAGTGAACGATCTGATGTCAGTTGCTAGCCGCCAATTTGAAATAAGAACGGTAACGCGGTAATGTTTTTGGAAAACCATCGGCAGAGTCTTTTTATGATGTGGGCCTCTGTGGTCGGCCTTGTGTATTTAATTTTCAAATACTTTTCGTTCCAATTTAAGTTTATGACAATGGGCGTGGCTTAGAACCTCAGATGACGATTGTCAACTGTTCCACTTCAGCCCCTTAATAAAGATTAAGATATGATGAGTTTGCGATTTTATTTTTCAATTAGATGACGTTATGATTTACTCTATAGAGGCTTTGGTCTGCGCAGTGGTCGAGTAACGACTCCTGCGCTACAAGTTGCAGGTTTAAAATTCGCGTGACTGAAACATGCCCCACGTCCCTGATTAAAGATAGAATAGAGATAGTGGTCAAACGCGAGGCTATCAAAATAAAAAAATAAATATAGTTACTAAACCACATCTATTAGGCTACCCCGTAACCTCTCTAAACTGGTTTCAAGCTTTGAGAGAATTGTGTACATAAACACTCCAACTTAACTGAACCAACGACTATAATTATAGGATAAATGGACCCCGTTTTACGCGCTTAGGCCGGGTTTCTCAGCACTAAATTATCGCAAAATGAATGTAACAAAATTGTCAAGCACGCGTTATCTGATGTAATTGGTTGAATGAATCTTCAACAGCCAATCACAACAGATAACTGGCGATTATTCGTCGATTGCGTGAACAGCCCGATAATCGAGTTTTGAGAAATCGGGGTTAAGACCCTTCTAACCTTAGCACATTTGTCATAATAGGAAAAGTTTAGAAGTTATGATGGAACAGTTGAACACACATGAAACCACATCACCGTTGTGGGATAAATAATGACTTTCAGAAGAAAGAGACAAAAACAAGAAAGACGTCAAAGAGAGCTCCTACGCCTTTGTTTAACCTACGGGTATGACCAGTATAAAAGAACTTCGCTACAGAATATCCAGAAAATAAAACGAATTATGATAATGTCTATTAACTTGCCACGTAAATGTTATACCATCTTTCCGGAAACTTAAAATCTGGCTATTACCACACCTACGTATATTGCTCACGGCGACATTGTAATATTTATAAAAAAAAAGTTGTTTATTTTAATAAAGGAATAAAATACCACATGTGTGTTTTAGAATTGCCTTCAGCCGGCTGGCTTGCTAACTAGAACTTTTTCTTAACAGTCGGCATACTTAAATAGTTCAGACTGTAACAATAGTTAACATACACAGTACCAATTTCAGTTTTACAATCTAGATGCCCCTATAAATCCCATAACCTTTTGTTCAAGTGCGTAACATTTGAGGTATTGTTTTATTTAATTTTTATCATTATAATATTTGCCAGGCACTCACAATAGATCCGAAACCCTTTTGTGTAGGCATATAAGCGATTCAGAACTGTTTACAATCCAATTTCTTCTCACTATTGTTTCATTTTATCTTTTACTATCTTTTCACCAAAAAAGAACCCCTAACCTCTCGATTTTTCTTTGTTTATTGATCTGTAATGATTGTTTTCTTACTAAAACACCTTTTCTAGTCAGTTCAGGTACTTTCGTGTTGAACACACACGGTGATATACAGTTTAGCAGTAATTACCTATTCTTACCTGTGAATCTTTTTATATCTTGTGGAAGTAATAATTTGGCTAGGGTTCATTTAATTCTTCGCAAATTAATAAGTTGCTTGTTTTATGTGTAGAGTCATGATTTACATTGTTGTTGTGTATTTGGCTTGTGATATTGAGCTTTGAAAATTCTTTCTGAACGAACTGTTGTGTTGAACTTTGTGATTTTTTGTGACTGCACTGTGTAGTGAAACTTCATAAAGTTTTATTCTATACATTGTAAGGACTCAATTATAATTATAACCCTTATAAGTAACACTAGCTACTGCCAGCGGCATCGCCCGTGTGAAAGGTGAAATAATCCCAACAGAACCTACTTCCTATACAAAAAGCTATCTATGTGTTAATCTAGGTTATAAAATATACTGTCTGTGTGTTGAAACTTTTTCGTAGATTTTGCGTGAAAGCAAAAATCCTATTTGCAAAATAAATATCTTTGATATTAATCGGACTCGAATTAAGCGTTAGTAAAAACTAGCGCTTCAAGGAAACGAATACTTAGTAAAACTATATAAATTACCTAAACAAACGCAATCACACCGTCTCACAGTACCCTTGATAGAAGTTAAAATCCTTTGGTCCTTATCATAATTTAACTAGAATCACATAAATCATTCTGCGCAACATCAATGGCAGTTCAGGCCCTGCAGGAAATCCTTTGTTTCATACAATGTATGGTATCACTGTATCAGGTACCTGCCCAGGGTCCAATTAATCTATTTAACCGCATCAGGTAAAAAACCGTTTGAAGTATTTGTCGCTCGTTAGAACAATGTTACCTTTTGTTTCCTCCTCCACCTGTTAGCGCTCGACAGGGTCGGGAACGTGGCACAAGGCAGAGCGGAGTTCAGTGTGTCGGTGACAGTAAGCAGCGTAACACGTTTTGAAGCTGTCGAGCGTTCCGTACCTAATTATCTGTGTAGTGTTTGGTACGAATCCTTACCCCGAACTTAATGGTCAATGTGACTTCGTCGTGAAGTGCGGTGTGACACAAAAGCACAATAAAATTAAATATTTTAAACTGAAAGCCAATGAACTTGTGCCCGATGTGAAAAGTATTTTTAAAGAAAACCATTTGCGTTTTAACGAATTTGGTTACCGGGATTTAGTGAAGTGAAAAGTAATTTTATGTGAGATCCATGATGGAATCAGTAGCAGCAGTGGTCAAGGCAGACTCTACAGCCACGATTGACAACTATAATTTAGACGGGACCAACGGTTCCCTAAACATGACAAACAATAGTCATGGAGATGAAGATGAAGGCAGCAGCGGTGAACTGCCAGACGTGACACCCATCAAGGTAGCAAGCGAGGCTAGACTTCTTGAATTAGAAAAAGAGGTTGAAAAACTAAAACAGATGCAAACTGTATAAGACAAGCTGATGAGTATGGGTAACCTACCAGGACTTACCACGCCGCTAAACATATCGATCAACAAGCAGATAGGGTAGACAACAGATCAGTGTACGTCGGTAACGTGGACTACAGCGCCACCGTTGAGGAATTAAAAGAGCATATCCACGGATGTGGGTACATTAAGAGGACGTCAATATTATGCAATAAATGCAACGGCCACCCAAAGGGATACGCTTACATAGAATTTGACGACAAAAACAGTGTACGGACTGCTATGGCAATGGACGAATCATTATTTAAGTGGCGACAGATAAAAGTTATGCCCAAGCGCACGAACAAGCCGGGGCTGGTAACGACGAACCGGCAGCCACGCGGGATGCAAGGCCGCAGCCGCTCGTTCAGCGGCGGCTTCACCCCATTCAACACGGGCTACAGGCCGGTGCCCAGCAGCCCGGGCTGCAGCCGTGGCAATTATTACTCTCCGTACATAGTGCGTAGAGGAACCGCTGTCGCCGCGCGGTAGCTTCGTGCGAGTGTGCGCTGTGCAGTATATTTATGTGAGTGTATGAACTCAATTAGAACTGGGATTGGACTTTAGCTCTAAGCCTTTACCGTCTAAACGTCGTATTTACGACTGATCGTGTGATAGAAACATAGATATATTTTTTATTTGTAGGTATATGATTACTGATTTGAAGTTAATGTTTTTTTTTTATTGTTACAAATATAGTATTAAGTACAGTTTCACTTATTTATTGTACCATTAAACCTGGATGGGTTTGTGTTGGTACTCAACATTCGCCTTATTTATTTATTATATGCTTAATATTAGCTAACTATTCACTCGTTGCAAAACCTACTAATCACGCAATTGTTTAAGCCGTAAACATCTATCAGCAAAGGAAAAAAGTGTATTAGCGGGTTTGATTGTAGGTATGCGAGTATTTTGTTTGTGACGTTTCGTCCGAGCTGTTTACCATTGGGCCACTCATTAGAAAACCGGTTCTAAGCAAAAATATATAGGTTGATCTATTTTTTACCGAGTTTTTTTATATTGATAAGTAATTTTTAGTTACGCTAAGTTAATATGAAGTCGTTGAAGTATTTTTTGTATTTTAGCTTATAATTTTTACAATTTATGTAACTTTTAACCCCCGCCGGAAAAAGAGGGGTGTTATAAGTTCCACGTGTGTTGCTGTGTAACTGTGTGTCTGTGTATCTGTGTATCTGTGTATTTGGGTATCTGTGTGTCTGTCTGTGGCATCATAGCGCCTAAACGGATGAAAGATTTTATTTGAAAGGTAATTTTGTCGAGAGTGTTCTTAGCTATGTTTGAATAAAATCGGTTCAGCCGTTCAAAAGTTATGAGCGTTTTACTGTTCGAATCAGGGTGTTTTCGCAAGATAAATGTGTCGGGGGTTTTTAAATTTTGAAATTTAACTTGTTATATTTGTCGGTAAAAATGTGCTCTTTTTGATTGAGTTCAAAAAATATCCCAAGACTTATAGTATATAAGTTAAGTGGTAAAGTAGTTTAAGTCTAGCAAAAAGATATAGGTTATACGAAGTTGACTGCCGTTGTTGACTACCTGAATTTCTATTAAAGTCTACTGTGTAGACTTTTAATTTTATTGCAAAAACGTAAAATAGATTTTTTTTTTGTCCAACTATCGTAACTGGAAGTAACAACTGCACTAAACAAAAACTGCATGAACTTGCTTTTTCCTACTAGCAACAAAACAAAGTTCTGCTTTTTATAAAAAAAAAAGTTCTGCTAAAGTTTATTTTCTAGTAACTAAAGTTGGCTTAAATTTAAAGCGGAAAAACGAGTTTTAATGTAACCGAAAAATATTTATAAAATATTAAGCAAACTTTAACACTTAGAAAATAAACTAATATAATAATACAAAACTAGTTTTGTTGCAATTCGCAAGTCCCGATTATTATTAACAGTGTGCTCAGGACACTGAGTTTAAATTAAACTTTCATGTCTTTTCGCAATTACCTAGATTTGTTAGTGTACTAGATTTCTGTCACTTTTACGTTATTGATAATGACAAAATATATTGGTATTGCAATCTACTGTCTGATTTTTATTTTTATTCCTCTTAACCAACCATTACTTTATAATTAACTAGCTGACCCCCGCGGCTTCGCTCCCGTCAACTGGCTACCTACCTACCCACCCTACCCTACCCTACCCTACCCTACCCTACCTACCCTACCCTATCTACCCTAACCTATCTACCCTACCCTACCCTTTTTTTTTATTTTATTTTTTTATTACGCTGGAAAAAAAATGCATTACGCATACCCGCCCATCGGGGGAATGGACGGGCTATGTGGGACTCCCCGGGCAAGCCCGGTATACCCACTAAAATAAACCAGCGCACTCCCGCATCGTCTGTGTGGAGGAGGCCCGGGAATGACCACCAGGAGGTGGGCGCAGGCGATCGTACAACCGCCCTCTCCCACCCCCACCGCTCGGCGAGGACGCCGTCTCGCAAAAGGAGGCAACCGCTGCGCAGGCCTCCCCGCTCCCCAGCATGGATTTACCACACCGGGAAGCGAGAAGACCTGCTCATCTACTCCTCAGGGGACGGCGCAGCTACGCCCCCGCTGGGCACACCTAGACGGTGTGTCGCGCCGTGCCCCCCACCGCAATGGACCTTAACGGTCCCCACCATTGCAGCATCTGGCCCGCGAAGGCCAGACGCCACCCTCCGCGTGTGCGGCGCAGCCAGCGTCGAGACCGACGCTCCGCCGCCTCCTCCCACCATTGACTTGTCCCTGCCGACCATCCCACGTCAAAGGAGGGTCGGCAACGACAAGTCACTACCTCCTCGTGGGCCCACTTCCCGCCCCCGAGCCGCAGCCACCCCCACCCGCAGGAGAGATTCGGGCTGCAGAGCCAGGTGCAGAGCGGGCAAAGCCCGGATGCAGAGCCGGGCAAAGCAGGGTGCAGAGCTGGTCAGTGCACTCGTTGAACTCAAACCGCACGAGTGCCGAGTGCAAAGCCAGGTGCAGAGCGGGCAGAGCCGGTCACTGCAGAGCCGGGCAGTGCAGGGTGCAGAGCTGGGGTGCCCCGGGCGTTCCCCTCCGTAGGGGAAGGCGGCCCGCCCAGAGGCCTGGAAGTGAGCCCCACCGCTGACCTACAAAACCTAACCTACCCCACCCACCCCAACCTACCTACCCAGCCTACCCCCGTGTTGCGTCTGGAGTGTCCCCTGCTAATCAGGGGAACACCCAGAGCGACGAGTCCCCCCCACCCCCCCCGTCAGGTATTCGCCACCGCCAACAAGATCCCACGAATGGGAAGTTATTGACGGTGCCCAGGGTGCACCAGCCCAGCGGGTTGCTCTTCCCCCCGGACGTATCCGAAAGAGACCAACAACCAACTAGGCCAACGTGGAGGTTACCTGACCCGCACCCCACCCTACCCTACCCTACCCTACCCTACCTACCTACCTACCAACTCGTTGAACTATTTATTTGAATAAGAAATAAAATACTACTATACGAATGTAACCAACTTTTCTTTCTACCGGCAACGGCGATCTACAGTGCAACATAAAAGAGTAGAAATTAATTATTTGGGAACTAAAAGTTTTCATTTTCTGGCAACATCTAAAATGAGTACTTGAGCTGTCAATTCATCTCGATCGGTTTCGATTTTCGTAAGAATTTTAGTTTTTGTGTGATATTTCTGTGTGTAGATAGAAAAACAGTGGAAAAACATGAATAAGGTAATTCGTGGAGGTGCCCGTGATATAGTTTACAAAGTTTATATGCGGTGTATAGCCGAATTCCATGCTGGGAAGCTTCTATCCAACTTAGAAGATGTTTACCATCGTACAGCAGATTTTACTGGTAAGTAACTATTGAAAGTTTCACTAAACGTTAATTACAAACGATTAATACATTCAGAGAGCAAAATTTTCGAACCAAATATCATTTACAATTTATTTGTTTACCATGTTTGAGGTTATGCTAAGATAAACAAATAGCGTTGTAGTTATAGCGCGACTTAACAACGTTGATAGTAAGGGAACAAAAATTTATGTAATTTATTGCGGATACGAAATATTTTTTTTTGCAATAACATATTTGTTGATGCAATCGACCTAATGGAAAGAATCAATTTTAAAATATATTAACGTTTATTTATCGCGGAACTTCTTTCATCGGACTGACAGTGATTTTTGTCTTTGCTTGTTTTAGGTGTTTCTGTAAGCACAGTGCGCAGAATCGAGAAACACGGCACTGAAAACGGTGGGCAATTCTCAACACCAGCTAAACACAGAAAGGGTCGTCCCCCAAACGTATTGGGCGACTTTATATTGAAAGCAATTGATTATTAAAAATACTTATTTTTGTGACGTTGTTGTTTTATTACTACTACATAATTATCAAATATTTAATAAACATACTTATTTAATATATTTACTCATTATTTATACCCAATAAATAAATAATACTATTCAAGTATCAAGATCAGCTGGGTCGTACTAACTGGGTTGCTATCTGAGCGATTGTGGCGCCCTCATTTAATTTCTACACTTTTATGTCGCACTGTAATTAAAATTTAGAACATAAAAGTTGCTATTGTGAGTCAATCTTAAAAGATAGACATATGCTGTTACGGACTTTTTTGTAGAACTTTTAAAGAGGAACATTTCCATCATAAATGATATTTGCGTAACTTAAACCGTTTACGCAGCGCACGCAATGGAAGCTCTCAAAAAGGAATATCTTTGCCCGTTTTTGCAATATTTTTCATTTATGCTCAGCTCCTATTGGCCGTAGCGTGATGTTATATAGCCTATAACCTTCCTCGATAAATGGACTATCCAACACAAAAAGATTTTTCAATTCCAACGAGTAGTTTCTGAGATTAGCGCGTTCAAACCAACAAACAAACAAACTCGTAGTATATTTGCATATAATAATATATATATTTTTCTCTCGGAAAGAGTATTTTTGCTCTTCGATATCTGAGTCCAAAAGCCGTTTTATCCGCTAGAGGATAAAGTAAATTGAATTTAAAACATGCATCGTGTGCACTAAGTTTGTGAATTCAAAACATCATTAAACCTATTTACTTCTACCTCCATCGTGCTGAATTTGTCATACGACCGTTTCTAATTTGTTAAAAACTCAGACTCGGAACCTTCTTGGTGAACTTTTTTTTTAATTTGCTTTGCGCGCGAAATTTCCTTTTCACGTAATATTGTTAGAACCTTAGGTTAAAAACAAGAAACTTGAAAATAAGTAATTACTAAAGCAAGAATCAAGCATACCGTCCAAAACTTTTGCTATTATTGTCGCAAGAGAAATGGGACGATAGTTACCTCTGTCCGAGATGTCACCGGTCCTGTTCTTCACAATGGGAACCACGATGGTCTTTATTAGTTTAGCAGGTAGGTACGCCTGACTTATACACATTGTGGAAAACATAGACAAGATCCGCGGCAGATGGATACCCGCGTGCTTCAGGTGCTCAATGCTGAGCCCATCATGTCCTGGAGATTTGCATCTGCTCATGCTATTTATAAATGTACGTACTTGCTTAGTTGAGAAATGTATCAGAGGTTTCGCACCACGACAGCTAGGTCCACCATCATTCACCAAAGCTGAGGGACCAAGTGGGGATTGAACTTTGAAATGCAGTGTACTTCCAAAATTTACCAAATTTATTAGCTCGTTGTTCTGCTAACCTATCCATATCAATTTGTTAAGCGTTATATTGAAAAAAAATAATCGACTTTTGAAGTCTTTTCGCTTCTCATGCATTTCATCATAAACTGGGCCAGACGAGGGACGAATCTTCACAATCCAGGTCTGAAAGCTTTGAAGAAAACCTGGCCCGCGATGTGTCTCTCACTTACTCATTCCAACCACACACACGCCTACCCCACCTCCGTCCCACCGCAGATGTCCTTTTAGATTGCCTAGCCGCCGCACATAGGGTTTCTACAATTTGCTCGTAAAAAATATCCAGAACAACTTTATGCTCAGCCAAACCACATGATCCAACACTGCACCCTTCAAACTCATGGGGGAAATCAACGTCTCACAATTTACTGGTACATAAGTTATTATAACTTTGCGTTTCTGACTGAGTTCTTTCACCCCAAATGACAGAATTGCGGCCCGCACCTCAATCATTAATTTTGGCCTCACAACTTCTAGGTCTCAATCTAGATGTATAGGTAGATGGTCCGAAACGTAAAAATCTTCAGAAACATCAACATTTGTAAATGTCTACCAAGCTGAAACAGACACCACACAGTGATCTAACCATCTCCTACTTCCGTACACATCACTTATAAAAGTGTAAGTATCACTATCAATCCCTCGTTTCACTACATCAGCACAAACCCAGGATTCGTCCGAACAAAAGTTCATTAACGTTTAAAAAACATCTCATGGGGTGAGCGTTGAAATCACACAATATAAACACATTCTCTAAATCACAGCTTGCTATAGTAGCTCTATACTCACTCAATACACCTGTAAATGTTGCTTAGTTGTCTGGACAATTTGTAGGCATGTATGCAGAAAATACAATAATAGTACGACCCTTTGACGAGGCTGTGATGGCCACTAACCGAGGACTGCAACATTCAACAACAGAGACCATCTCAAAAATGCCCTTCCGCCAGAGAATGGCAACCCCCCCATGAGGTCTTCCTCACAACAAGCCCTCAGAAGTGTCCACAGCAGATTTTCCCATAAATTCAAAGTCAGGACTTATTATTCCTTACATAGGAATGTCATGGGGAAGCAGCCAGGTTTCTTGTAGGGCCACCAAATCGGACCACTCACATAGCTGACTTACAATTGAAACTAGTTAACTTAAGATACTTATAAAAAAAACGATGCATAATTTATGACAATGAATTGACTTTAACTTTAGATTCCTGAGGTTTTGTTCGATACATAAAATGTACGAAACGCCTAAACACAATTCCATCAGGTCAAACCTCGTTGTTTAAAAACAAATCTGCCTTGTGTCTGAAAACATATAGTTTGTACGCATGATACTTTCTATTTGACTTCATTTTAATATTTTAATGTTACAGTTTCACTAGTCTTGTCTTTAATATAACTAATAATGTCATCTTCACTTGCTTCTGTACTAACGTTGGAAATTAGCGACAGCACTTTGATATCCGCGGCCCTAAACCTACCCTCCGGCGCAGTTAAAATTTAATAAAATCATATCTTATTTTAGACTGCTGTCTGATGATACAGTGTGTTTATTTCCCACTAAAAATATGTGTAACCAGTTTAATACTGTGTTTATGAAGCAACCAGAAATTGAATTAAATGTCCAGAGTATTAAAAAAAAAACGGCCATGTGCGAGTCGGACTCGCGTACGAAAGATTCCGTACCATTATCGCAAAAAATGGCAAAAAATCACGTTTGTGGTATGGGAGCCCCACTTAAATTTTAGGTCCTTACCTATGAAATTGGCGTTTTGTCGTACTGGCCACTTTGATCTCAAATATCTCTTCTTTGGTATGAAATTCCAATTTTAAATTTATACAGCTATTTACTCATGCTTTTGTGTTTGGAAAACCGTAATTAATTTGTTTTTTCCTCTTTTGGTTTTTCTTTGCGCCAGTCAGTTTACAAAATGGAAAACTCGATAAAATTGTTTACAATGATAAAATTGTTTTAATACACTTGAAGGCAATTGGGAAGGTGAAAAGCTTGAAAGGTAGGTACCTCATGAATTGAGTGCAGTAAACCGACAAACGCGCGTCGACTGCTGCGTTACATTACTCAACCGGCACAATAATGAAGGGATTTTAAATCGAATCATTACCTGTGATAAAAAGTGGATCCTGTACAATAATCGGAAACGCTCATCGCAATGGCTGAACCCTGGCGAACCAGCCAAATCCTGCCCCAAGCGAAACAAAGTAAAAAAAAAATACTTGTTAGCGTTTGGTGGACTAGGACTAGTGCCGGTGTCGTTCACTACAGCTTTCTTAAATCTGGCCAGACGATTACGGCGGATGTATATTGTCCAACTGTAAACCATGATATAAATGGTAGCTGGAGAATTAATGTGACAAACTTGACAATTTGTCACATTCATTCTCCGATAATTTTGACCTGGGAAACTGGGGGTAAGACATCCACCGTACTCCCCGGACCTTGCTCAAACAGATTACCATTTTTTTCGAAATTTGGATAGCTTCTTGCAAGGGAAAAAATTCAACTCCGATGGGGCAGTCCAAAGTGTCTTCAAAGATTTTATTGATTCCCGTCCGAATGGTTTTTTTTTGTAAAGGGATCAATTAACTACCTATGAGATTGCAAAAGTGTATAGATAGCAATGGTACATACTTTGATTAAATAAATATATTATATTAAAAAAAAAACGACTTTATGTTCCTTCCTTATTAAACGCTAATGTCATATGTAATGACCTTATATTTATTTTATTCTGTTTTTATTATTTGTTGTTATATCGGCAACATAAATACACCATCTGTGAAAATTTCTACTGTCTAGCTATCACGGTTCATTAGATACAGCCCGGTGACAGACACACAGACAGACGGACCGCGGAGTCTTAGTAATAGGGTTCCGTTTTTACTCTTTGGGTACGGAACCCTAAAAACAAGCAAATGAAGTAGGTACTCAAAAAGAACGAGGATGATCACCTCTTAAGTCATTCTTAATCAATATTCGAAAGAATAATGATACTAACAGACAGTATTGTACTAATTGTTTCAAAGGATTTATAATACTAATAAAGCAATATAAAGACCAGGATACATCACAATGCTCATTACAAATTACGTAATAATTTATAGGAATATCATCAATGTGGCTTAATAAAAGTTTAGAGTTATTTCCAGTACACACAACAATATGTATTTAGGTGGGTACTCTTTTACATTTGTAGGTAGTTGACAACACAATAATAGTTTAGGTAGGTACTTCGACATTTGTCGGTAGGTGCTTAATAAATATGACAGGTATGTATAATGTAGCAAACCATTGTGACTTGATAAAATAAAATTTATGATCTAATGACATCACCCATACTTTAAATTGTAACACATGTTTGTTTGCAGGCTGCAAGCTTGCTGCATGTCTGCTTGCATGCTGCATGCTTAAAGCAATCATTCTTGTTTGCATGCTTCTTCAACTGTGTAATTAATAGCAAATGTCATTTATGATAATGGAATACCGACGTTCACAATTTGTTTATATTGTCAACAGAATGGTGCCTGATAAAAAAGTAACAGCAAAATTTAAGATGAAATAGTGTGAATTAACTTTCTAGGCGTTTGGTGAAATGAAATTATGGTAATAATAATATAGCATAATGAATGTTCGGAAACATCATAATTCGAACAAATATTATTTCGGCTAAGTGCAACTTTGGTAAAAAGTTTTTTGACCAAATGAAACGTCCGAGTAACGAAAAAAATCGAATTGATAATAGTTCAACGGATACAGTGGCAGACGTGACTTCGGTGAAGTAAAAAAAAAACGAAACGGTAATAGTTAAAAAGTTTTAGGTGAAATGAAAAAAAAATGTTTTATGAAGAAGACATTTATTTACAAATATAAATACCATCTATGGTTAGCTGACTGTTGTTGAGATTAGCCTGTGTTTGAAGTAATCATACGTGCATTTTGTTAACCTTTTGATATTGTCATACATAACTTAGTGGCATGCCTCATAAATTTGAAACCGTTAAATTATCCGTTCAAATAATCTTTGAATTAAGAGCTCAATATGCCATCATTTTGTGATTTGGAGAGTTTATTAAACAAGAACATACAATTTTTATGATCAAATTCAGAAAATGTTAATTTTACACATAATTAAATAACATATCGATGCACATTGCGCCATCTAATGACATTTATTTAAACCATATTATCTTTCTTAGCGCTAGTGAAGACCCCAAAAACGCTCCCTAAAAGGGTTTTTAATTTGGTAATTTTATCTTGGTTATACTTCTTAAAATCATTAAAACCCTCTTGTTTCCAACGGAAACACAACTAATTTTATATTGTGCGGATGCCCCGTAAAGCCTATCTATAGGACCTATAATCAAATATATATAAATATACGCACTGAGCATATTTTTCAGTGGGAATGTGGAAAGGAAGGGAACATCTATAATATTCAGGCACGTTCCGGCCTGAAAGTGCCAATCCGATAAAAAATGTGCAATCTCACGATCTTACAAGTTCATGATTTTCAATTTACAAAGACGGCCTGGTAGCTATTCTAACAGGCTATCGAAAATTAATACTTTAACAAGTACATCTAGGGCCGGTTTCGGGCCCGAAAGTGCCAATATGATAAAAAAGTGTGATGTCTCAACCTTACAAGCTGTTTTTCTCCTAAACTATCCAAGCGACAGACATAAATCTAACTAAATAACGCAAGTCCTTTCATCTGTATAAAAACCAAGCGTGCCACTTTTTCACAAACAATTTAAAAACAAATTTACTTACCAATGAAAGAAAACATTCCTCTATGCCTCGGCGAACTTTATCTAAAGGTACATTCTTGACAGCTCAATATTAAAAAACCGGGCAAGTGCGAGTCGGACTCGCGCACGAAGGGTTCCGTACCATTATCGTAAAAAGACGGCGAAAAAATCACGTTTGTTGTATTGGAGCCCCGCTTAAATATTTATTTTATTCTGTTTTTAGTATTTGTTGTTATAGCGGCAACAGGAATACATAATCTGTGAAAATTTCAACTGTCTAGCTATCACGGTTCATGAGATACAGCCTGGTGACAGACAGACAGACAGACAGACAGACAGACAGACAGACAGACGGACCGCGGAGTCTCAGTAATAGGGTTCCGTTTTTACCCTTTGGGTACGGAACCCTAATAAAAGACATTTTTCGGAAAGATTTCGGTGGATTTCGATGCCGATAATGCTAAATGAAAAACTCAAATTACGACCATTGGTCGTAACTTTAGCCCGTTTTTTGGCACGCGAAGTACATACAATCGCGTCATCTAGTTATATTTATGTCTGCGATCCAAGCGATCTTCACCTTACAAATACGGTTTGGTAGTCATTCTAGCAGGCTGTCGAAAGGTTGTTCTTCAGATAACTGCGAAAATATTTCATCATATTGATATCTAGAGTCTGTTCGCAGTCGTCTTTATGTTTGGCCTGTATGAACACAATCAGAGGTTTTGGAAATCCCTTCACTTTGACCTTGAAGCAAATATCATCGAATGCTTCTGTCTCAGCCATATTGGAAGCTAGCTGACTCTGAACTTTGTGATACTGTCGTCATGCTTCGCTATGTAGAACATCAAGCTGAGCAGCTTGGCCTCGTACAGCGTCACGCGAATCCCCGACGTTTCTTCACTTCTTTTATACGTTGCAGCACCCATATTCACTATAAACTACTTTACTTAACACTGTCTTCTAGGATAGATATCAACACGGAGGCAGGTGGCACTCGCAGACACGGGAGCTTTCAGCAGATTAAAACTTCTAAATGTCTGGCTGACGACCTGAACCTGCAAACAATCAGACATCTTCATATTACTATGTGAATAGCAACCAAATTCTCCTCGATATGTTACTAACGAGTCCTATGTTACTTTGGTCATATCACCCGGAGACAATATGAAAAAACTGGTTGTAGCGGGAAAAATGGTCAGATCAGAGGCCTTAGTGCGACTTTTTTAACGTACTCACTCGCGATAACGTAAACGACGTCATATGTCAAAATGTAAACAAAAAAAGAGTTATGGGGCTGGGCTGTGTTAGCAAACTCACGCTTTGAGCAGTCAGCGACAAGCCTTGTAGGGCTTGGCTTTGTCGATGCAGTCCTACCTTGCCTGGCTCCTTCAGAGACGGCAAGGTGGCGTGGTCTTGAGGGACTGGGACTGCATCACCTCTAGCAGGGCCACCCAGAGGCGGGACTGTGGCGGGGTCGTGTCAAGGCGGGGCTACGGCGGGACTGTCAAAAGACGGTACTGCTGCGGCACTGTCGGGGGACGGCACTGCTGCGGGACCGCCTTTGAGGGGCACTGCAAAACCTCAAGCGGGACCGACCAGAGCTGGGACTGCAGTGGGATCGTCTCGAGGTGGGGCTGTGGCGGGACTGTCAAAAGACGGGACTGCTGCGGCACTGTCGAGGGTCGGCACTGCTGCGGGACCACCGTTGGGCGGTACTGCAATTAAGCCCACTGGGCATAAGGGTACTGCCAAAGCTGGCGCGGCACGAGAGCCTTGTGTTAGAGGTCGAACGACCTCGGACCTTACGGCCTTGGACGCTACCGGCGAGGTCAGCACTTCTTCGTCACCCGGCGGCCGGCAGGAATCAGGCTGGCGCCGGGTTGGACGATCTGGGGCGCAAAGGAAAAAGCGCCAAAAGCTGAAACAGCAGGCGGCTCTAGAAGGGACTCCTACGGGAGGACCGTCAAAGAGGCCGCGTGCTGTTCTCAGCAGTGACAGCGGGGACATGGCAGCCAAGAGGGTAAAGACCCAAGGTCAATCGTCCTCAACCGGATCCTTTAGGGATGCGGTGGCGGCTGTGAAACTCGCCATTGTCTCAGTCAGGTACCCGGAGGAGTACTTGAAGGCGGAGGATCTGATGCCAATCCAGGAACTCATAATTGAGAAACTGGAGGAAGCACCGGATCCTTTACCGGTATTCACGGTTGCTCCCGGAGTTGTCGCGGGTGCAGTGCATGTATCCTGCGACAACTCTGACGCAGCTTGCTGGCTTCAGGGTGCCATCCACAACGTGGAACTTGGCTCCATGAAGCTCAAGGTCGTCAACGCCAAGGACCTTCCAAAGCCAGTTAAAATGGCATGGAAGAGTCGTAACTTGGCGCTGCAAGACTCGGCTCGGGCCATTAGGTTGCTTCAGCGCCCTGCCTTGAGGACGGACGACTGGAAGGTCGTGAATGTTCTTACTGAGCATCCGTCGTATCGTCCTTATGGACGGGGTTTCCGCTGGGGTCATCAAGGCCGCGGGCTACTCTCTTCCAGGAGGAATTGAACGATACTCGTTCAAGCTCCTGGAAGAAGAAAAGGGAGAGACACCCACTGCGGAAGCAGGAGTGGAGCCCTCCGAAGATGGTCCACCGCAGTGTGAAGAGGCCATCGACGAGGTCGCTGCTCACGACGTAGCGCAGGAGGCAGAGACCCAGACCGGGGCGTCAGAGGCGGACCTCGAGGATGACATCCTTGAGGGCCTCGATACCCTGGAGATTGAGTCGCCAACTGCTCTCGAGGAGGACGCGATGGAGGAGGAGCCTCAAAACTGAGGCACTCTAACAACAGCACAAACCCATCAAAATATCCAAGATGGAGGGACTAAGGTGTGTACAAATCAATTTGCATCATTGCAGAGCCGCTACTGCCCTTCTGGCTCGGCAACTGAAGCTTAATACATACGACGTTGCCTTGATACAGGAACCTTATTTATATAAAGGGACTATAAAAGGCTTAGGTGGGACAGGGGGCCTGGTGCTCTATGACTGTCCAACTAATGACGCAAGGACTTGCATCTATATCAGGGGCGGTATAGAGGCAATGCCCTTACGTACTTTCTGTTACAGGGATCTCACAACAACTCTGATCCAAGTGGGGACGGGAACAGAGAAGAGGAGAATTATCCTTGCCTCTGCCTATCTCCCATATGAACAAAAGGAACCAGTAACACCACTAATCAGAAGACTGGTTGACTACGGCAACCAAGAAAACCTTGACCTGATACTTGGCTGCGATGCGAATGCACACCATGTCGTTTGGGGCAGCTCAGATGTCAACAAACGAGGGGAGGATTTGTTGGACTTTGTGGTAAGCTCTTCTTTACAAATCCTTAATGCAGGCAATAAACCTACTTTCAGGACCTCTGCGAGATCTGAAGTTGTTGACCTGACATTGGCTTCAAACAGGGCCAGCACTCACATTGAAAATTGGCATGTATCGGACGAAATCTCTCTGTCTGATCATAATTATATATGCTTTAGGTTTAGGTAAACGGTGTGAATTCGTCGGGGTTAAATGTGAAAATGGGGGTACCCCAGGGCTCAATTTTAGGTCCTTTCTTATTTTTAATATACATAAACGATTTACCCCATTTATTCGAAGGCAAACTAAATATGGTGTTATTTGCTGATGACACATCTTTAGTTTTTAAAGTAAATAGACGTACTTGTCAGGTTGACGACGTAAATAACGCGCTACGGCAGGTTCAGGATTGGTTCACTGCCAATAATTTAGTATTAAATGGTAAAAAAACCAAATGCGTAAAATTTTCGTTGCCAAATGTCAAAAGTGCTGATTGTGACATTATATTAAACAAGGAGAAGCTCGAATTCGTCGATAAAACGGTTTTCCTGGGGATCACGCTAGACTCAAGGTTACAATGGGGTCCTCATTTAGTATCACTTGCGGGGCGGCTGAGTTCGGCAGCTTATGCTGTCAGAAAGATTCGTCAATTTACTGATGTGGATACCGCTAGGCTAGTCTATTTTAGTTACTTTCATAGTATAATGTCTTACGGTATCTTACTATGGGGAAGGGCTGCAGACATTGAGTCTATTTTTATTCTGCAAAAACGAGCCATCAGAGCGATTTACAATCTTCGCCGCCGTGATTCTCTAAGGGAACTGTTTAAGGACATTAACATCATGACGGTTCCTTGTCAATATATGAAAACATCATGTACGTGAGAAAGAATTTACATCTTTTTAGTAAAAACGGAGACAGACATAATTACATTACTAGAAATAGGGACCAATTAGTTCAACCAGGTTTCAGACTGGCAAAAGTGGCCTCATCTTTCATGGGGTACTGTACAAAATGTTACAATAAAATTCCTCCCCATATTCTAGAACTGAATGAGACGAAATTTAAAAATTGTATAAAACGCACACTATGCAGGCAGGCATATTATAAGTTGGGGGATTATATCACTGATAAAAATGCTTGGCTCAATGCTAGTCCTGCTCCACAACCACTAGGGCGCAAAAACAAATGATATGTTTATGTTTGTGTTGTATAGACTCGATTTCTTTTAGTATTGTATAGCTGCACAGCACGTGTGTGGGTACTATGTACCCAACTGTAAATCTACCATTTGCTATACCTATGTGTCGTTCGTTGACTTGTGTGTGCCCTGGCAGTTGAGTGTGTCATGCTCTCTCAAATGTCTCTCTGATGGTGGCGCGTGTGTTGGATCATTCGGTTCCCTTCATGATGGTTGAGCTGGGTGGTGCCGATTCATGCGTCATGTTCGTGAACGGGCGCCGTCAGTTGGGATTGGTCATAACTCAACTGCTTCGGATGTTGATGTTTTTCTAGTACCTATTGTATAACTGCACAGACATGTGTGAGTACTTTTAATACTTTATACCTTTACATAGTATAGTGTGTAGTGCTATTCTGGGTGCATTGTCCTCACATATGTGAATTTATTAATGTATGTACTCATGTACCTAAATATTGTAAAAATCTTTCTTTTTTTTTTTAAAAGAGTAAGTATGGAGTTTCTTGTGCATTCTTCTCCATAACAAGCTACTTTCCGAATGCACGGTAGAATCATTTTCTTTTTTAAAAGAGTAAGTATGGAGTTTCTTGTGCATTCTTCTCCATAACAAGCTACTTTCCGAATGCACGGTAGAATCAACTTTTATTCCATGTAAATTTAAAAAGTATGGAGTTTCTTGTGCATTCTTCTCCATAACTAGCTACTTTCCGAATGCACGGTAGAATCAACTTGTATTCCATTTAAATTTAAATTGTGACATTCAAAAGTGCCGCTTGGTGGCCCAGTTGAAATAAATATCTTTTGTCTTTGTCTTTTTGTCTAGGACGGCGGGAGAGGCCGAAACTAGACGAAGGAGAAACCCAAGGCATACAAATTGGGACTCGTACAGGAGGGACCTAAAAGTAAATCTAGGGAGCCCTAAAGGTAAGCTTAATTCCATACTAGATATAGAATTTGAAGCGGACAGAATCAAGGTGGGCACCATCGGTGCATGGGAAGATAATTGCCCAGAGAAAAAGGCCTTTTGCAAAAAGGTACCATGGTGGACTCCTGAACTAGCTAAAATACGTCAGGAAACACGACAGGCCTTTAATGATGCAAAAGCCAGGAAAGACTTTTCTGGCTATCACAGCATGCTGACGAGGTATAACACGGCGGTTCGCAAGGCCAAAAGAACTAATTGGCGACAGCATTGCACCTCCATCGAAGCTCTGCCAAATGGAATGAGGTTGTGCAAAGCAATGTCCATGAATAAGACAAACCCACTGTCATCTGTAAAGGATGAGAATGGGTATCTCACAGAAACTGGACGGGACACTCTGGGCGTGATGTTTAGAACTCACTTCCCGGAATGTATACTGCGCGACAGCGATGAAGAGGAACCAGTCACAAGGGACGAGCTCACGAGGTACACGTCCAAAAATAACTGGCTCACGGCAAAGAAAGTGGTAGATGAAAATAAACTGAAGCTTGCCTTAGCAGGCTTCCAGCCTTTCAAATCCCCTGGTCCGGATGGCATCTACCCAATACTTTTCAAGAAGGGGCATCTGTTTTGATACCACATTTGAGTAAACTCTACAGAGCCTGCATAGCCTTTGGGTATGTACCTAAGGCATGGAGGGAGGTCAAGGTCACCTTTATACCGAAGGTGGGCAGACCGACTTACGAAGAAGCTAAAGCTTATAGGCCCATCAGTCTATCATCCTTTCTCTTAAAAGCTCTGGAGAAAATGGTAGACAGGTACCTAAGAGAGGGACCACTTAAAGTATTCCCTCTACATAAACTACAGTGCGCCTACAGCCCTGGAAAATCTACGGAAACGGCATTGCACTATGTTGCGAGTCGAGTCGAGGCTGCGCTAGAAGGACAAGAGATTTGTGTCGGGGCTTTCCTCGACATAGAGGGAGCCTTTGACAAGACAACATTTGAGTCTATACGCATTGCTGCAAAGGAACATGGCATCAATGATACCACGTGCAACTGGATTGACTATATGCTGAGAAGCAGAATAGTCAGATCAGAACTGATGGGAGACAGACTTAGCGCAAAAACAACAAGAGGTTGTCCGCAAGGCGGAGTGCTGTCACCATTATTATGGTGCTTGGTAGTAGACTCGCTGCTTACCAAACTCAACACCGGACCATTCTACACAGTAGGCTATGCAGATGACATAGCTATAATGGTTAATGGTAAATTTCCGAACGTAGTCTCTGGATTGTTACAAAAGGCATTGAGGATGACAGAGGAATGGTGTACAAAGAACCACCTCTCTATCAACCCAAGTAAAGCAGTCATTATTCCATTCACGAGGAAGAGACAACTAGGAAACCTAGGAGAGCCCTCCCTCAATAGAATAAAGCTGCCCTGGTCCACCGAAGTTAAATATCTGGGTGTAACGCTTGATAAAGAACTCAGGTGGAAAACTCATGTGGAAAATATTACGACAAAGGCCTTACGAGTGTTCGGCATGTGTCGTTCCACCTACGGTAAAACTTGGGGATTAAAGCCCAAAGTGATACGATGGCTGTACCGAACAATGATAATACCTATTATCACATACGGCAGCATAGTGTGGTGGCCAAGAACAAAGCTTGCCTCGTGCAAAGCGCCACTCACCAGGTTACAAAGAACAGTGTGTCTCGGCATCACGGGCGCTTTCAGGACAACACCTACGGCAGCGATTGAGAGATACCTCAATATCCCTCCTCTGCATATGATGATTGAATTCGAGGCAAGGAAGACATTACATCGTCTTGCTGTTGCTGGACTATGGGATGCCTCTAGGCCAAAGACTAACCATACAAAGTTTGATCGCAATGAAGGCCTGGATCGGATAACTAGCATGATATCCGATAAAATGCAAAGTACTTTTGTGTTTGAAAGGTCTTTTAAGGTCCAAATCCCTTCAATAGAGGACTGGACGAAGGGACTCGATCCACCAGAACAAGATAGTCTGGTGTGGTACACTGACGGATCCAAAATGGAATCAGGTACAGGAGCGGGAATATACGCAAAAGGTTACAAATGTAGCAAAAGCTTAGGGAAGATGGCAACTGTATTCCAAGCAGAAACATATGCCATAATAACCTGTGCTCAAGAGAATATAGATAGAGGAACCAGAGGTAAATCCATATATATTCTTAGTGACAGTCAGGCTGCAATCAAAGCCATGGCATCCTACAAAGTGGATTCCCATCCAGGTCCTAAACAGGCTTGGGAGGCATAACAGGGTGAGACTGATGTAGGTCCCTGGACACAAAGGAATCCATGGTAATGAAATGGCAGATGAACTGGCAAGAGAGGGCTCAGCAAATGATTTTGTGGGTCCAGAACCATGTGTAGGCATTTCGACGTGTCTCGTAAAAGCCACATTTAAGGAGTTTGCAGATCACAGACAACAAACACACTGGTTGTCTACTACTGGTCTACTACTGGTCTACAACACTCCAAGAAATTCCTAGGCTCTACGTTCAAAGCCCGGGAATGCATCTGGAATATGAGCAGGGGGCAAATCCGCTACCTGCTTGGGGCCTTTACTGGGCACTTTGGAACCAACGACATGCTCATGAAGATGGGTCTAACCGCGACACCCGTATGCAGGTTGTGTGGGGAACATACGGAACGCATGGAGCATCTCCTGTGCACATGCGATGCACTGGCTGGTAAGCGAATGAGTCTACTAGGGGTTGGATATCCTAAACCAGAAGACTATAGGCTCATATCTCCCAGTCTCGTTGTAAGACTCATGAAAAGAGTTTTCAACGAGATTGGGGAGGAGTAAGTTATCTAGGGGACCACAATAGATCCCAATGGGTCGAAGTGTCCGAGTTGCTTCTCGGCCCCTCCATAAGATAAGATAAGATAAGAAGGCCTCTGATCAAGGCGATTACAAGACTCATGGTGACAACTGTCCTGAGCAGAGCCGAAGATAGAGTGGCCTGGAAGCAGCTCTTCAGTGACTCCGTCAATGAAAACAGCGAATACACCAGAGAATTCTAACATTAAATTGTAGTGTAAGTAAGCATTGCTTGACATGAATTCTTTATTAAATACTAGTTTCTGTGAGCGGCTTCGCCCGCGTCAAAGTCGAAAATTATCAGTGTTTCTCTACTATATTATGCATGTGTTCTACAAATAAACCTTCCTCTTGAATCACGCTATTTATTAAAAAAACCACATCAAAATGCATTTTGTAGTTTTAAAGATCTAAGCATACATAGGGACAGACAGACAGCGGGAAGCGACTTTGTTTTTTACTATGTAGTGATTAACGATATAAATAAATTTAAAAACAAATCAAAAATTTCTGATGAAAAAGACATACTACACAATGAATGAGTACCTGTCAGGTAGGTTCTTTTTGTATTATTCATTAGACAAAACTAAATATGACATTATAAATTCTGATATTTATATACTTACTTATGAATATGAATTTATGACATTGTGTAACGTATTCATTTAAATTTAGGGTATTATTTTGAATTTATGACATTGTACAGGGTATTAATTTATGAGATTTTATAAGGTATTAATTTGAATTTATGAGATTGTATAGGGTAATAAGTTTGATTAAATAACATTGCATCTGTCATCGAGACGTCAATTAGTACGGTCACGTTAATTATGCTTCTTAAAAAATCTTAGTGAAAAGTTATCGTACGACTGCGAGCTGTCGACACTCAAGGACGGAACCCTATTAGCTGCAATCACATAATTTCTTAATCGATAAAAGTGTTTTTGGTGGTGATAATAATTAATGATTAAACGAACTTACCTGTAAGTGAAGTTCTATCATAATTATGCGAGGTGTTTCGTTCGAAGAGATTAGATATACATACACTTGTAGTCACACATACAATGTCGCCACTATTGCACTAAGTTCAAAGAGAAAAAATAAAATAAAAATAGATGTGGGTACACTGACACATCTCATAGGTTTACCGCGTTTAATGCCTCATTTAGTTCAGAGATAAGATATTCATTTCACAATTTAGGGGGTTAAAATAGGGAGGGTGGGCTACTAATCTCTTCGAACGAAACACCTCGCATAATTATGATAGAACTTCACTTACAGGTAAGTTCGTTTAATCATTAATTATGCTTCTGTGTTTCGTTCTCGAGATTAGATATACATACACTTGTAGTTATTGAGAGTTCTTTGTGAAATGTACATAGGGTATAAGAGTTAGATAAATCAATAAAATATTGAAAGAACCGAAATAATTCAGTAAACAATATTTTTAATCACAGCTGATAACATGTAAATAGTACTTTTTATCACAATCATAGTAATTTTACCTAGAATAGGTTACAAACAATCATGTTACTAATTTATGAATTATCATTGACCAAAATACTCCTAGCAAATAGGTTTCTAGAATCTGTTATTGCCCTGTTATAAAACTTGGCAAATGTGGTGGATGTGCCTGACCATCCGGCAGTTGTCCTTATCAGATCTAAATTGACACCCACTTTATGAGCTCGAGAAGTACTGGCATGTCTAGTACTGTGAGCAGAAAATTCGGTTATATCGATTCCACTGACCTCTAAGGTACTCTTTATCCACCTACTAAGTGTTTGAGCACAAACTTTATTATGTGGCTTTTTGGTATTAATAAAAAGAAAGGTGTGATTATTACGCAGTGGTTCAGTTACTCGTAAGTAATCAATTAATAATTTAGCAGGGCATATTTCGGGTCTTTCCCGAAAGTATGGTAGTATCAGCATTGGCTGTCTCGATTTTACACTGGAAGTTTTGATTAAATCAGGAATCTTAATAGATATTTCATTAGGTAATGTACTAATATTCTCGACTTTAATTTTTGATAGGGTTTGAACCCTGTGGGCTGTAACAAGTGCAAGTAAAGTTACCAATTTCCTTGTCATTTTATCTAACGGTAAATTATCGTTAGGTATCCAGGTAGACAGAGTTTCTATAACTAATGAAGTATCCCACGTTGAATCGTATTTGGGTAAGGGTGGACGAAGTCTAAATAGCCCTTTAAAAAATCTTTTTACCCGATCATCTTTACTGATTTGATGACCTAAAATTAAAGACAGTGCAGACCTGCAACTGTTCAGCGTACCAAATTGCGCACCAGATTCAAATAATTCGGTAAAAAAATAAATAATCTTCGGTATGGAGGCCTCATAAATATTAACGCTGTTGTTCTTACAAAAAAGATACCATTTTTTCAAACAAGTATCATATTGTTTGATGGAATTATCCGAGAGGGACGCCAACATGATGTGAATTGATGCAGGAGGAATACTTCTTCTCAGTAGAGATTCCCGCACAATATTCCGGCAACCAGGGTAATCCGCTTGTGTATTTGACGGTTGCTGGAATGAGAAATTATTAATTCTTGAGAAGAATTAAATATCAAAGGTTTACTTTGCAAAAGCTTATTAAACAAGGGATACCACGGTTGTGACGGCCATGCCGGGACGACTAGTATTCCTCTAGCTCTATCACTAATAATCTTTCTTAATGTTTTTAGAATAATTGCGAATGGAGGAAACCCGTAAAAATACCATTCTGACCAACATATGGAAAAAGCGTTAATATTATAAGCGTCAGGATCTTTTCGCCATGATACGTATTTAGCGCATTTTTTGTTTATACGGCTAGCAAACATATCAATATCAGGCTGACCAAAAGATTTAATTATTTTTTGAAATGCAAAGTCTGATAATTCCCATTCAATGTCGGGGTGAACTCGTCTCGACTCAGCATCGGCGATACTATTCTCGACTGATGGGATATAAAGAGCAGAAACGAAAAGGTTGCGAGCCTCACACCATTGCCATATATCTTTGGTAAGTTTGGTTAAATGGGGAAACTGCACACCTCCCATGCGATTAATGTAAGAAATCGCTGTCGTATTGTCAATTCGTAAAATAATTTGACAGCCGAATAACTCTTTGCTAAAAATTTTAAGACCAATGAAAGCAGCCATTAACTCTAAATAATTAATATGCTGATTTCTTTCCTCTTGACTCCAACAACCGCTTGCCGTTTTCCCCGCACAAGCTACACCCCATCCCGTAGTTGAGGCGTCAGACTGAATTTCCAAATTATAATTATCAAATTTAATTTTGCAAACAGATTTATTGATAGAGTTTATCCACCAATCAAAATCTGAATCTAAAGTAGAAGGAATGGTCATGAACTTTTCATAATTATCATTGCCTCTTAAATTTAAGAATTTACATCTCTCAAACTCTTTAGTATACATCCAGCCATATTCAATGGCAGGGCAAGCAGATGTTAAAAGTCCTACTAAGCGAGCAAAATCCCTAATTTTACATCTATCGAGATTTTTAAATTTTAACAATTCCTTCCTTATCTTTTCACGTTTTTCAGTAGGCAAACTAATTTCCATTGTTTTAGAATCAATGACAAATCCTAAATATTTACATGAATTGCTGGGAATCAGACAACTTTTAGATTCATTTATGATGAAGCCCAAAGAACAAAGAAATTTCTTTGTAATTTCAACATTATCAACACAATCGCTGTAGCAATGTGATACAAGACATAATATATCGTCAAGATATATTGTTGACAAATTACCAGTACATCTCAATAATTTGACAACAGGTTTCATGATTTTGGTAAAAACGTAGGGTGCGGTATTGAGACCAAACGGCAGAACATTAAATTCAAATAAGTTATTTTTCCATTTAAATCGTAAGTACCTTTTAGAATTAACGTGAATTTTAATTAAAAAATATGCATCTTTAAGATCGATTGTTGACATAAAACAATCTTTTGTAATAAGCTTAATTATTGTTCGAAGATCTTCTAATTTAAAATGCTGTGTATTTATAAATGCGTTTAGTTTTTTTAAATTTAGAATTAAGCGAGTTTTGCCGTTTGGTTTCGGTACCAAGAATATACTAGATATGAATTGCCCGTCGCAAGGTTCACATTTTGAAACAGCACCTATAGTTAATAAATTATCTATGGCCTGGTCAAAATCATATTCTTCATTACGAGAATATTTTTTAGACGGTGGCATATTAATCTGAAATGGAGTTTGTGCAAAAGGAATTTCATAACCCTTTATCCATGACAGTACAGTTTGGTCCGATGTTATTTGCGACCATTGATCGTAAAAATGACATAGCCTGCCGGCAAGATTTACCGTAGATTCTATTGACGGTTGCGTCTGCTGCTCGGACGTGAGTCTCTGGATGGCTGCACGTGCTGTTGCCTCGTCGAGGGTGCAGACTCCTTCGTTCTCCGAGGCCCCATCGGTCTGCGGTACGGGGCTGGAGCCTTCCAGTTTAAATTCCGGTTGGATGGTGGAGGCCTTGGCTTGTTTGCTAAAACTTTGGGTGGTGGAACAGACTTCAGTTCAGCTCCTGACTTATTTATAGCCTTAGCCGTTCTCAATGTGTCAGCAAGCTCTTGACCAAAGAGTAAGCTATCTATTTTGGTTAGCAGCATCTGATCTTTTAAATCTTTTTTCAGAACAGCAAGGATAAAATTACGCCTAGTGACAGAATCATTATGTTGACAGTCGCACAAGATGCGCCCTGTGTCCACAAGTAATTTCAATATGTCGGGATCTTTTGTTTCTTTGGACAAAAGAATAGTAATAGCTTCACTAAGACATGCGATAGCACTGCCTATCTGCTTCTGCTTCGACTGCATAGCATTATCTCGCTTTACTATGGCGTCAGTGACAGCCGCCTTAATCTCTGGATTAAGGGATGGTGCGTTTATTAGCTTACAGTTAGCTGGAGGCAAATGAGATTCTAAGAGCTCCTTGCGGAGTTCTTTTGTCAGACCAGAAGTGGCTATGAACTCAAAACGTACGGCTAAGTCCTTCTGGATATCTTTACCAAACAATGTTCTGATTAATGGATCAGTTCCCAATATTTCCAACACGGTTTCGTCTAAATCATCAAGCTGATTCTCACTTTCAGCGGGGGTAGCCTCTTCAGCCTTGGAAGGAGGCTCTTGTGTCGCTTCAGATAAATTTGACTTCTGCAGTGACTCCAAGCATGATGCGCTAATCGATGGTACCGGCTCGTCAAGGTCCACCGGTAGGTCTTCATTATTTTCCGATTCTATTAATGCGTTATCTGCAATCGGAAATAATAAATTGCTTTACTATTCCCGTTAGGGTAGTAACAATATAATACGCTATAAGTAACGAGAGTTATCGTTCATATTATAATTTACATTTAAATATGTAATTCGATGCATAGTTACGCATGACAATTAATGACAATGGGTAAGTAGGTACCTTAACAGGTAATAACGGATTTAATACAAATGTTTTATTTTTATTAAACGAGCACAGCGGGTAAGATGAACTCATAGGCGTTACATCGTGAACCCGAGTTTAGTAAATGCATAATTTGCTACGTGATTATAATTGGGTACCTAAACAGGTAACGTAGTAATATTTACATGTAATCACACGTACAGATACAGCGGGTAAGATGAACTCAAGACGTTGCATCGTGTACCCGAGTTTGAAAAAGGATAAGTTGCAACTCGTACGTTGTAACGTTAATCCATGAAACAATAAAACTTATTCGTCATAAAACGTAAACATTTAGGTACCTTGAGGTTTTGGTAACATCCGCTCAGAATCCGAGGATGATGAAGATCTACGTCGTCCTTTTAACAATTTTCTTTCCAACTTCCTAATTTTCTTCTTTATATAACTCAATGAATCCTTGTCATCACGTTTCCTTTTCGGCATTTTTCGTTAAGAAACACAAAAACACTAAACTGTCGAAAAACTGTAACGGAATAATATAAATACAAAGTGGCGGAGCACTGGAATGTGAATGAGGCATTAAACGCGGTAAACCTATGAGATGTGTCAGTGTACCCACATCTATTTTTATTTTATTTTTTCTCTTTGAACTTAGTGCAATAGTGGCGACATTGTATGTGTGACTACAAGTGTATGTATATCTAATCTCGAGAACGAAACACAGAAGCATAATGAAAACTTATTTCATTGCAAGTTGTCAATAGTGAATTATTTCTAATCTACCGCCTGTTGTGCAAACTTCGTGTTGTCACAATACAGGATTCATAATTTCGTGTGTCATGCTAAAGTCTTGTTAGCTCTGAGCTCTAACGCACAGAGTACTTTTATTATATGGACACTCTAACGTCTGGCACCCGTACACGAGGAGTCGCGAGTTCGAGTCCGACAATTCACTGTTCGTCTTTTCGGCTTTGTTGTACTGTTTGAGCGATTGATTGCGCATTTTAAAAATGTCTAACTGTGATACTTGTAGATTATAAGTTAAACAGAATGAAAAAATAAAATGATTTAATTGCGATAAATTATATCATCATCTATGCGCATAGCTGAGTACTACTGTGTTTAAAAGACTCAGTAAAGCTGCACGTTCTAAGTGAAATTGTCCAAGCTGTTTATCTGAGTGTGAGCATAATGAATCGATGTCTGAGGTAATTGGTGATAGCTCTGAAGGCGAGAACGACAAGATCAGTGACATACGACTTGTTATGCGGGAAGAAATTCGGTATATCTTGCGGTACATATATATATCGGTATATATTTATATTGAAGTGAAGAATATGATTAGCGAGCTTAGATTTGAAATGGACGAGTTAAAAAAAAGATTGATGAGTTGAAGTTAATGTCAGTGACAGCCAATACGGCTTCCGCCGAAATCGGTCAACTGGGGATCTTCTGGCGTATGCCATTCACGTCTGGAGTGAGGCCATCGAGAGGCACGGGGAAGCGCTTGCTGTCTCCCTTGACATCTCGAAGGCTTTCGACAGGGTCTGGCATGAGAGCCTTATTGGTAAGCTTCCTTCCTTCGGTCTGCCTAGTGGCCTGTGTGACTGGATTGCTGACTTCCTGAGGGATCGGTCCATCCGTGTGGCTATCGATGGCTGCTCGTCCGGTCAGTTAGGTATTAACGCCGGAGTCCCTCAGGGGTCAGTGCTCTCGGCTACACTGTTTTTGCTGCACATAAATGACCTGCTAAAACCCGGCACCTTTGGGTACGCAGACGACATCACGGTTGCTGAGAGATACGTGTCCGGCGCACGGGCTACTGGGCCTGAGACCCGGTCTCTCCGGGAGGCCATGGTTGAGCGCTTGAACCTGTCTTTAGAGGCAGTCTCCGAATGGGGCGATGCCAATCTAGTCAGTTTCAATGCTGCTAAGACCCAGGCGTGTCTTTTTTCCGCAAAATAGAGCCTATTCCACCCGGCTCCATCTTTCCGTGGTGTAACCGTAACGGACCATCTCGACCTTCTCGGTGTTACGTTAACATCGACCCTCAATGTTGGTCCATTCTTTGAGGCAAAGGCTCAGTTGGCTGCAAAAAAGTTGGGGATCCTAGCAAAGGTGAGATGGTACTTCACGCCTGAACAGCTGAAATATCAAATATCAACTTGATGCACTTGAGTCGATCGACAAACGGGCCAAGAGGCTTATCGGCAACGATGCACTGGTCGCCTCAAAGCTCCAGAGCCTTGAACATCGACGCCAAGTGGCCAGTCTGTCGTTTTTTTATCGTTTACATTTCGGGGAGTGTGCGATGGAACTGCACAATTTGATTCCACCAAGCCCTTTCCATCACCGGACAACAAGACGTACGGCAATGCGCCACCGGTACATGGTGGACATCCCACCCATACGTACAAAGACTTTTGCGAATACTTTCATTGTAAGCACAGCTAAGGAGTGGCATTCCCTGCCGGAGTCTTTGTTTCCTGATAGCTACAACCTTGGGGTCTTGAAGTCAAGAGTGAATAGGTTACTTATAGGCAAGCGTGTTCCACCGTCAACCACAACATCGCTTAACATCAGGTGAGATAGTGGTCAAACGCGAGCCTATCGATAAATAAAAAAAAAATGTCTGGATCTTTTGACATCTCTCAAGTTAACGAGTTAAAAACGGAACTCCATGGGGTGCAACGTGAGAACACTGAACTACGTTCTTAGAACTCCGCTATGCCCAAGAGTATGGTGCAGCTAAAAACGCAAATAAACTCCCTTGATCAGAATATGCGCCAGGCGAATCTTGATATTCACGGCTTACCTAAAATCAGGAATGAAGTATTACCGACTATGTAACACAATTGGCTAATGTTGTGTCATATGCCCTAAACGACTGCTATATTGTGAAGTGCGTAACAGGGGCCACTATGAACAACAACAAGTCTCGCCCGCGCTCTATAACAGTAAAGCTGCGTAGTCCTAGGTGTCGCGACGAATTTTTCTCTGCGATAACAAGATACAATAAATCTCAGCAGAGTTAAAAAAAAACTGGCCAAGTGCGAGTTGGACTCGCGCACGGAGGGTTCCGTACTTGGTAAATTGCGGTTTACGATTTATGACGTATTAAAAAAAAACTACTTACTAGATCTCGTTCAAACCAACTTTCGGTGGTAGTTTATTTTTTTTTTAATTTTATAATTCTCTTATTTTAGAAGTTACAGGGGGGGGGGACACATTTTACCACTTTGGAAGTGTCTCTCGCGCAAACTATTCAGTTTAGAAAAAAATGATATTAGAAACCTAAATATAATTTTTGAAGAACTATCCATAGATACCCCACACGTATGGGTTTGATGAAAAAAATATTTTTTTGTTTCAGTTTCAAGTATGGGGACCCCCAAAATTTATTGTTTTTTTTCTATTTTTGTGTTAAAATCTTAATGCGGATCACAGAATACATATACTTACCAAATTTCAACAGCATAGTTCTTATAGTTTCGGAAAAAAGTGGCTGTTACATACGGACGGACAGACACAGACAGACAGACAGACATACAGACAGACAGACATGACGAATCTATAAGGGTTCCGTTTTTTGCCATTTGGGTACGGAACCCTAAAAAGATGTATTTATTATTTGAATTAAATAGTAGTTTAGTGCCTACTTGTCATGTTTACTTTTTATTTAGTTCAATGGATAGTATTTCTATTTTTATCAGAATGTGAGGGGCATGAAAACAAAGTCACATAAAATTCTAATGCCAATTTTGGTTCTAAATGTTCTAATGTCGTAGCATTATATGTCTGACATAAACGTGGTAAGATGACTCGTTCTTATTCTCTGAATACGTTGATCAAATATATACTGTTGTACGCCCTGACCGTAGTGCACAGTTTAATGATTTGTATTATAAAAGTTATGGTGATGGGTTAATAATAAATATAATTGTGTTAATAAAACTGAATGACAAACCTCAGTTGAGGCTATTGGTTATGTATTAGTACTGGTGGCGTCTGTATGAATATTTGTGTTGTGTATTTACCGTCTTATATACCTTGCCATATCTTTGTGCAGTTCTTGGCCAGGGCTGAAGAAATCCGTTTGCGTTATACATATTGCACCACTTTGATTCTTGGTGATTTTAATCTTCCTAATCTGAACTGGCTTAAATCGAATGATCCCTTTCTATGAATTAGTGACCCCTTTAAGAGACTTTCTTAATATCACCGGGTTTGTTCAAATTAACAATATCGCCAATAAAAATAATAATATCTTAGACCTCATCTTAGTGGATGAGAGCTGTAGTCTTTCTGTTTCTTGTGTAACCCCCATCAGTAAACCAGATGTGCATCATCCGCCGCTAGAATTAGTGCTTACTATAACTTCAATTTCTAATTTAAATTATAATAGTTTACAGTTGAAATATATTTTTATTAAAACAGATTATGAGGCATGTGTTCGTGATCTGCGTAATCCAGTTTGGTTGTCAGCTTCGTTAATTAAACTTTTTAAGGAAAAGCATAAAAACAGGACTCGTTTCAAACGGTACGCAAACCCTAGGGATTACGACACTATACTTTTGTTTACTTACGGATGCGAGCTGGCAGAGCTATGGAAGACTGTTTTAAAGATTATATAGAAAGAATTGAGAGTGATTTGAAAACTAATATAAAAGCTTTTTGGCGTTATACTAAGTCAAAGAAAACTTTAAGAGGTGTTCCTAACCAGGTTTTGTGTGGTGATCGTGTTGGTGAGAGTGGTAGTGGTGTGGCTGATCTATTTGCAGAGTATTTTGCATCTCTGTACGGTGTTAGTCAACAGCCTAGTCTTATCTACTAGCCTTATCAACAGCTTTCTCTTCGTCCAATTACAGTATGTATTCCATTGGAATTGCTGAAAGTGACGTTAGAGATAGCATCAAAAAGTAAGATCTTAATAAGGTAGCTGGTCCGGATGGACTTCCTCCTATTTTTATTACTCTCTGCATATATATAATAAATCCCTTAAGGAAGGTACATTTCTCGAATTATGAAAAATCTCTCACGTTATCCCCGTGCATAAATCTGGTAGTATGAATGACGTAACTAACAATAGACCAATATCTATTATATCAAGATTTGCAAAGATGTTTGACGGGCTTATATACAATGCAGTTTATTCTCACCTCCGTCATATAATTAGTTCGAAGTAACATGGGTCTGTGTCTAACCGTTCTACTATATCTAACTTACTTATTTACACTACTTTCATGTGCAACACCTTGAAAGCTGATCAGGTTGATGCTGTTTACAGAGATTTTGCAAAAGCCTTTGATCGTGTTGATCACTCTTTTCTTTGCTCTCTGTTGCGGTGGTTCGAGAGTTTTTTAATTACTCGTTCTCAAATAGTTGCCGTAGCGGGATATTAATCTGTATCTTTTTCGCCTGGCTCTAGTGTTCCACAGGGGTCTAAGATGGGCCCTTTGCTTTTTCGGTATTCTTGAATGATCTTTTAGATCTAATAAATTGCAATTGTTTAGCCTACGCTGATGATTTAAAAATATACTGCAGGATATCTGACCTGAGTGATTGTATGAAGCTTCAAAGAGATCTTGATGTCCTTCAACAATGGTGTTTCAACAACAGAATGACGCTTAATGTTAGAAAATGCCAGACTATTACATTCACGAATAAAGTGAATTGCATTAAATTTGATTATCATATAGTTGGATCCATACTGAGCAGAGTATCAATCATCCGTGATCTTGGTGTACTCTTTGATACATCCGTTTCCTTCCATGATCATGTAGATACTATAGTTGCTATGGCTTAAATAATGCTTGGCTTCATAATCCGCATGTCAAAACCTTTCCGTAATTATAGTAGCATTATTCTACTCTATAACGCACTGGTAAGGAGCAACTTGGAGTATTGTTTAACTATTTGGTCTCCCTATTACTCAAGTTATATTAATAATGTTGAATCAGTTCATGCCCATTTTATTAGGTATCTTTGTGTATAGAATGGGATCTGAGAAGCAATACCTGATTACAGTGATAGGATACGGAACTATAAGATGATTAGTCTTAAAGTAAGACGGATCAATTCTGACTTACATAAACTGCACAAAATTATAAATGGTTCCATAGATGCGAGATTGACTAACTATTCTAGCTTTAGGACTAGCGAACGTAGCAAGTGACATTATCGCATTTTTCAATTGCCTATATCTACCTTAAATACTACCTTTTATAGCCCCCTAACACGTATGGCAAGGCTATATAATGAACGATCCAACTTGACGGATTCTATATGTGTTTCGCTTCATACAGACGTTCCCTATATGAACAGTGCGAACAATGTACGTCTATATAGCACAATTTATTTGTTTTGTAGTGTTCTAGATTTAGGTCTCCTGAACACACTTTTTATTACCCGACTGCCGAAGGAGGGTAATGTGTTTATAATTTTTACTTTGTCTCTAATATTCATAGTGTCAATGTCATGCATACCTGTTATTTGCGAGGTTACTATAATGTCGATTTTAGATGTTATTTTATTTGAATTGTAAGTGACAGTGCTGATGTTGTGCTTATTTTAAATACATAAATTAGGTATTAATTAGGATTTACGAAATTGTATAATTTTAATGATAATTTTTCATGCCTGAATTGGTGCAACACAGTGGACTGCCGATTCACTTGACATCTGGAAATGTGTTCAGCAATGAATATTTGAATTTGAATACATTTTCTGCAATACAGTCTACATCTCTCTCGCTAATCCACCACTCGAAAACCGGACAGGTACATATAGTACACCCACATTTCACCAGTTATGTTTAAGTCGCAACAGGGGTCGAGCCTGTTGCCATCAACTGGCCACAAGACCTGACTCCGAGCTGCTACTGAGAAATTCCAGTTTGGAAAACGAACCCAAGACCGTATATTTTGCACCGTGAAATTTGTTTTTTTTTGGTTAACTTGCAATGACAAGAATATTTACTTTTAAAGTATTAAATTATTTTATTTTAATTATTGTGAATGTGAGGACTATGTCGATCATTCTTTTTTCGTTTTTAATTTATTTAAGTTAGTTTTTAATCATGGTATGGCAGCTTGAGTAGTTTATGCGGCCTACCCGAATGTCTTTTCTTTGGTATTGTTCGTCGAATCGTTGAGCTCCTTAAATTCTGAGTTTAGCTGCACGGTTTTTGACAAATGCGTGCACTGACTGGACAGGTCCACGCATTTTGGCTGGTTCTTTCCTCAAAAGACCATTTCAGACATCTGTCTACATGGTCTTCACATGATCAAACTAAGATTGTTGTCTGGACTTTAAAAGAGACTGTGACCTCTGAATTTGTTTCGGCCTTTCTCTCAGGGTAGTCAGATAGGAAACGCCGACATCATCTAGTTTAAAAAAATATGATCCACATGTAAAAGTATTTGTACAAACCAACTTACAGAAATAAAATCATTTATCATAAAAGCAGCAGTAGCACTTGCGGGAGCACTAGACCAACGAGGACACCGCCCTAGGGCCGCTACTGAGCGTTGTCCTCGTCCTGAAACGTATTTTGTTCTGTTTTCATTCAAAGATATTCGGAACTACGCAATGACCTTCATGCGGCGGTGCGTAGGTGAGAAATAACATCCAGATTGTGTGGTGACCACTGATACATAGACAGGTAGCATTATGATCTAGGGCTGCATGGCTAACGATAGTTTCAGCTGAATTGTCGTGTGCGAAGGCCATAATCCGTATCCGTATTTAAGTAATTGAACCTAATAACCTTATTTTACTTTTATGTTTATCTTCGGAACGGTAAGTTTTTTTTAAATTTTGTTTTGACTATAAAAAATCATTACACAAATTCAAAGCAACGTAAGTAAAAAAACCGGCTAAGTGCGTGTCGGACTCGCGCACGAAGGGTTCCGTACAATTATCGCAAAAACGGCCAAAAAATCACGTTTGTTGTATTGGAACCCCACGTAAATATTTATTTTATTCTGTTTTTAGTATTTGTTGTTATAGCGGCAACAGAAATACATCATCTGTGAAAATTTCAACAGTCTAGCTATCACGGTTCATGAGATACAGCCTGGTGACAGACAGACAGACAGACGGACCGCGGAGTCTCAGGTAATGTAATTGGGTACGGACCCAAACCCTTTTACCTATATGATTTTCATCAAATAGCCAAACGTTAGCGCAGCGGCAACTTGATTATTTCCGCGGATTTATGACAAAAAAATTTTTTTTTCTTTATTATCTTGCGCTTGACCACTATCTTACCTGATGTTAAGCGATGTTGTGGTTGACGGTGGAACACGCTTGCCTAGAAGTAATCTATTCACTCTTGACTTAAAGACCCGTAGATTGTAGCTATCGGGAAACATAGACGATTCATTCATAGGCGATTTCATTTAAATATACACACAGAATATATACACCTCTCATTACACACTAATTATTGAATGTATTTTTTTCTTGTACGTCCATAGGAAAAAGTGCCGCTAGGATGACGTAGTTCAAGCGGAATCAGTTTTTATTGAATAGCTCCCCAATGGTTGGATACACAAATTTGTACTTATTATACACAATTATACGACATCATACACTAAATATCTGCTAATCCGAAGTTAAGCGTGCTTCACCCTCGACCACATCATCACTTACCTTCAGGCGAGATAGTGGTCAAACGCGAGCCTATCGATAAATAAATAAATAATAATAATATAATAAGAAATTCGTCATTTTTCCGCTGCAACTACGTACACGATCTTTTTACAATTATAAATACTCACCTAATAGCCATACTTGTTCATTAGTTTGATGAAGTTCATGCATATATGATTTAACTCTACTAGAAGACCACCATGTGAACCATGTGCAGCTCCACCAAACTTTGCATTCACATTAATTCGAAGATTACTATCACAAATCTAAAATAAAATTATTATTAAAAAGTGATTTAACTAGCTAAAACATTCCATACAGTATAAATAAGTATTATATCTACCATTTGAACATATAATGAATGATACCCTTTTCTATTATAAAAAGATGATCTTCATCGTCGGGCTTCACCAAAGCTAGATGGGTACAATCTATGCATCCAATCGTACCAGGCAGGTCAAATCTTCTTTGGAACCTGAAACAATAATTGTTAATATAAATTACATTACATGCACTTAATAATTTAAAAACTGATAAATTGTTTGCTATGTACTCACTCTTGTTTTATAAATGCTCTATGTTGTCGTATTTTCGGCAACACAATCCATTTTGCCGATAGCAGGGTGGTACAAAGCGTCAACTACTTGTCTGATGCAGCGATTAGCTGTGCGTTGGGCAAGATGTTGAGTTACGCCAACAATACGCTGATAGGATTCTATTGCTAGGAAACTAAGAGCGCACAACACCTACAACAACATCAAAAAAATGAAATGATAGCAAAGTAATAAAAAAATTGCTAATACTGTATGATCAGTCAGATTAATAAGCACATAAGTACCTGAAGTTTTAGGGGAATTTCGTTGGTTCCTTTTAGCGAAGTTTTTTTGTCGGACTTCTTGACAAAGGGCTTGGGAAGTCGTTTTGTCTAGCCGAAATTGCTGCACAAATAAAGTTGCCGGCATTTCGCGTATTGTCTCCATGCACTGACGATTTATGTCTCTTTTTTGTCGCCTAAGCCACACTTCTTCATTGTGAGCGCCCAACAACATATTTAAAGTATGCATTTTAAATGCTTAATGGTAAATGTAGTCCAAAATTATGGTAAACAAACAAAACTATTCGCGGTCTCAACACAGCTGTATCATAAAGACGTCATTTTTTTAGGGTTAACTCTTGGCTCTCAAATTGTAACTTGGCTACCATTTCTATGGGATGTAGCGATCAACATTGTAGGAACGATTACATTTCATTCTAACATTTTGAACGATACGTTATGATGTAAACTTGGCCACGAATTTTCTATTCGTATGGTCTAACCACGTGCCTTATCGTTCAGATGAGGTCATTTGACAATTTTGTCTATTAGCGTTATCGATTGTAGAATGTCAACTTACAAAGGCCTGCAGAGGTGCGTGCCTGATTGAATCTTCAACCCCATGTACGTGAAGCGCGCGGTTTTATCCATTGAGCTACCTTCGCCGTAGTACCGATTCACTATAGGTTAACTCCTCCATAGACTATCTATTCCTTATTTCTAGACATTGTTAGCTGATTATCATAAGGAAACCAGAATAGATTAAAACACTTATGAAATGTTCACGTCCGCATGGGTAAGAGCTTTGCTAACTTTTGCTGAGGACGACAAAAATAGTGCTTACTATAAACTTTATATTAACTTGAACGGCCCCTTAACATGCCTGGCCCGCTGTTCCGCTGATCAGCCTTACATGTTATGTAAGGGGTTTGGTTTCTTCAAGTGGACCATTGTGCGTGGGCCATGGCGGCCGTTTGGTGGTTATTCCAACCAGCCCATCTCCCTGTAGAAGTCAATTAGAGCTCTTGGTTTAATCAAAACATCTGTGTAAGATCTGGGTGACTCGAGGGTTTGTGTTCTTATCTGAGTGACACCTGTGCATTCAAAGAGAAAGTGCGCAACAGTTTCCTCGGCCTTCATGCATGCCCTGCACAGAGCACTATCCGTTATGCCTATTGTGTGGAAGTGTTGGTTGAGTGAGCAGTGTCCCGTGATGGTCCCGTCACCAGGCACAGGCCATTCCTGCCCAGGCGTAGAAGATGCCTGGTAAGCCTACTATCTAAGGATGGCAAAGCTTCTTTGGACTGCCTACAGCCCGGTGTCGAGGTACACCAGTTCTCCGCCTGTCTTTTTTCCATTCGAAAATGAGGCACTGGTTAAGTCAAAGCGCCAGAGCCTTGAACATCGTCGCCGAGTTGCCAGCTTGTCGGTTTTTTATCGGTTTTATTTCGGGGAGTGTGCGATGGAATTGCATGATCTAATTCCGCCAAGCCCGTTTCATCATCGCATTACAAGACGTACGGCGATGCGCCATCGGTACATGGTGGACATCCCACCCGTACGTACTAAATATTTTGGAAATACTTTCATTATGCGTACTGCTAAGGAGTGGAATTCCCTGCTGGAGTCTGCTTTTCCTGAGAGCTACAATCTAGGTGTCTTTAAGTCAAGAATGAATAGGCTACTTCTAGGCAAGCGTGCTTCACCGTCGACTACATCATCGCTTACCATCAGGTGAGGTAGTGGTCAAGCGCGAGCCTATAATGTATAAAAAAAAACCATCTGCGTATCTGGTTGAAAGGGATTGGTACAACAGGTTCGGGTCCATAGATCGCCGTACTAGATCTACGTCTCGCAAGCTCGTCAGCCGAGTCGTTACCCAGTTATCCGCTGTGTCCCTTTATACATTGCACTGTCACCGTGTTACGACTAGATACAGTTATTTGTTCTAGTGCGTTGTGACATTCTAGTATTATTTCTGATGCAATATATTTTTTCCGTAAAGATTGGAGGACTGATGCGCTATCAGAGATGATATACGTATGTGGGTCCATAACCCTCCTGACTTCTAGGGCGTAGACCACTTTTATGATGCCCACACACTCCGCCTGATAGACGGTGTTGAACCCTCCTAGCGGTCTGGATATATTTATATTGAAATCGTGTGAGAAGACTCCGAATCCGGTACCGGAGTCAGTCTTCGATCCGTCCGTGTATAGTCTCATCTCTTTCGAGCCTGAGTAGTCACATCGTTCTTCTGTGAGTATTATGTTGTAGTGCCTATGAAAGTGGTGTGTTTTTGGGGCTTTTTCGCATGGTGATGCTAACATCGGTCTTTGCTTGATCGCATCTTCCTTTAGGCTTGTTTGCTTAATTCTGGAGTCTTTATTTAGAGTACCTGATAGATAGAGTCTAAAAGTGGCCAGGGCTGCCTCCCAGCATTGCCTGTAGGGCGGGAGTTGGTGTGGTTCTCATACCGCTAGTGATTGCAACGCAAGCGAACCACTGCAGTTATTCGAGATCTATTTGGGCTGTGCTGAGATCGGTCCAGGGTCACCAGACCAACGAGCCGTATGTGATGATTGGTTGAATGACTGTGGTGTGTAGCCAGTGGATGACCATGGGGCTAATCCCCCAATTCCTGCCTAGCAGTCGTTTGCACTGCCACAAGGATATGCTGGTTTTTGTGGTGATATAGTTCATGTGTTTTGCTCAATTCAGTTGTTTATCCAAATAGATGCTTGCTTGCTTGGTTTCGATTGAAAGGCTTAGGATTGCTCCGAGAAAACGCGGTAGTTGCAGTGTCGTCGGATTTCTCTTTTTTGTGTAGAGAATTAGTTCAGTTTTTGTGGGGTTCACTGAGAGTTGGTGCTCACCACATCATTCCTTTACTATTTTCAGGGCTTGACGCATGAGATTGCATATAGTTATATAGTTGTATATATAGTTGTATGTATATATGTATATATAGTTTTCGTGGGTCCCGTTTATTATTATTGTTATGCCACCCGCGTAGCCAACGGTGAAATAACCTCTGTCGTTGAGTGTCTTGAAGAGGCTGTCAGCTACAAGGTTCCATAGAAGTGGTGAAAGGACGCCTTCCTGTGGACAACACTTCGCGGAGACGGCCCTTGTAGTGTCGTTAACCGTGACTTGAACAGCTCTCAGTTTGAGCATGGTGGTGATCCAGCCCCCTAGGGTTGGGTCTATGCTGTGTCTGTCGAGGGCCGTGTTTATGCTGTTGAACATGGTCTTATCGAAAGCGCCCTCGATTTCAATGAAGGCAGCCAGTGCTGAGCATTTGTTTGTTGATTTGCCTGTGAAGTACGCATGCTGTAGTTTATGCAGTGGTTTTACCCGGAGAGGCCCATCACGAATGTGCCTATCACAGAGTCTTTCGAGGGTTTTCAGTAAAATGGATGTGAGGTTTATAGGTAGTTATACGCCTTGGGTTGTGTGTAATCAGTTTTAACCCGAACCTGGGGGTATGAAAATGACTTTCACCTCGCGCCATGCGAGATCTATGTATCTAAGTGCTATGCAGGCCCGATAGATCTCCAAGAGCCATGGCGTTAGATAATCTACCCCCCACTGCAGCAGGGCTGGGAAGATGCCATCCAGCCCCGCCGACTTGTATGGCTTAATAGTGTTGATAGTCCATTTTGTCCGGTCTACTGTTACTATATTGTGGGCTCTTGACCAGTCTTGTTCCATTGGAGTCCATTCGGGTTCAGCCTCCGACGTCCTGTCCTCCAGGAATTGAGAGTCAGGAAGTAAGTTTCAAGGAGGAACTTACTGGTTTCATAGTCAGTTTGTGTGTATGAGTTATCGGGTTTTATCAGCGTGCCGAGGGTTCGGTCCTGATCAGTTGATAGGATCTTCCGTACCCTTGCGGCTTCATTATTTGTTTCAATGGATTCACAGAATTGCCGCCATGCCGTCCTCCTGGCGGTTCTAATCGGTTTTTTGTATACATATTGGGTATCTTTGTATATCTCCATGTCTTCCGGGAGTCTCGTGTTTTTTGCTCTCTTAAATTGCTTACGCAGCCTATCTCTGAGTTTACTTAGTTCAGCGTTCCACCAGGGTTTCTTCTCGTTCCTTCTTTGTGGCGCTCTTGATTTACAGCATGCGTGGTAAGCTTCAGTTACGTATTTGGATTTTTTTTACAGTGTGTTCTAATTGTGCTTGGTCCCTTACGGTTACCAGTGCTAGATGTCCAGCTAATAGTGAGGCCAGAAGGCTTTTATACCCGGGCATGTTGGTACGCCTCCGGGTTTCGCCTTGGTGCAGGTTAATTAGTGTAAAGCGGATCCTTCTGTGGTCTGAGCAAGAAGGCTCGTCTGATACGTGCCAGTTTGTGATAAGGTTTGTCGCGTTTTCTGTAGCGAGTGTTAAATCTATGATAGTTTGTCCACGGACCGTGACCCAAGTGGGTTCTAAGCCGCGGTTAACAATGTTAAGATTAGTCTAATAACAATATTTTTTGTCAAATAAATAAATAAATTATTAAAAAAAAAAAAAAAAAATAAAAAAAAAAAAAAAATATCATAAAGAGGAAAGATTTTTTTGTTTGTTTGTACCGAATAGGCTCCAAAATTATTGGACCGATTTTAAAAATTCTTTCACCAATAGAAAGCTACATTATTCCTGAGTGACATAGGCTATTTTTTAATCCCGAAAACGGGTCCTGTGGGGTGGCCCATGGGAGCGAAGCCGTGGGGAACAGCTAGTATAGAGAATAAAAAGGTGGATAGTAGCTCTCCTCTGGAGTTCGGTATGACACTGCCCCAGAGCGGGTGGTGGGCGTTTGCATCGGTGCAGATGATCAGGTCCAAACTTGAGCGGTCACAGTGCTGCACCAGGTCAGCTAACTCCTTTGGCGGGCAGTCTGTGTCCTCGCCCGGCATGTATGCCGAGGCCAGCACAACGTCCGGAGCGCTACCTTCGGTATGGAGTCTGAAAGCTGTCAGGTCTCTGGAACAGAATTGAGTCAGTGGCGTAAAGGGAATTTCTTTGGGTATGTAGATGCAGGTTCTTGGCTTATCTGAGCCGTGTGTGTCGAGAATTATCTTATCTCCGATGTTACCGAGGCCACATATTCTGTTGTTCCTGATCCACAGCTCTTGGATCAGTGCGATGGTTATGTGCTTGACCTACAGTGCCCTGCGTAAGCTAGCCATGGCAGTCTGGCTATGTTGGAGGTTTGTTTGGATGATGTTGAGGGGCGCTGGTGGAGGTGAAGTGGAGTTAATCGGAGACGGATCCATCGGATAATCCCTCCGTCTCCATCTCTCGATGTTTGTCATCATCGTGTGATACGGGCAGTATGTTGGACATGTCCGTGTCACTCGTCTGTTTAGTTGTTGGTTCTGGGTGTCGGAGGGCTGGGTCGTAGGCCAGAAACGCATGTATATCGACCCTAACAGGTACGATATCCGTCGCTCCCGCCCCAAGACCTTTTCAGCTTCATCCGGTGGCAGCCCCAGAGTCAGGTAAGTCCCGTAACGGTCGCCACCGATGGTAGTTGCCCTGTACAGCGACCACCTTGTAATGTCGTACCAGTTGTTCTGACGGCTCAGAATACCGTGGAGCCTGTTCACGTCACCTCTGTAGCGAGGGACGAAGAGCGAGGTTCGGACACGTGTGGGTACGTCAGTCTGTCTAAGAACCGTCAGTGTCTGGTCATTGTCGGGGAGTCCAATATGGGGCACATTTTGAGTCAGCCAGGTCAGGGCGTTATCATCTTCGCACCATATCTGCACCGTACCTTCCGCTAACCGTGGGTATCCGCGGAAGGCCGGGAGTGGCGTCGATGGGTCCGAGTCCATTAGTCTGTCCTCCAGAGCGGTCTTAATAAGTTCGGCCTCATCCCTAGTTAGCTCCCTACTTGGGTGGGGCAGGCAGATTGCTACCGCCAGCCGCGCAGGAATGTCCTTCGTGGCTCGCGTGTAAGTCCTCTGCCCCTCCTGTGCGGAGTGAACCCCCACAAGCCTCACCTCCCCCTGGAGCGTACTAGGTGAGGCCGTGTCGTCGTGGCGCGTCCTGTTCCCCAGCGCCGTCCCACTCGGTACAGGCTTTGGGTTTGAGGTGCCTGGCAGGGCGTTGGATGCTAGCAACGCTTGGCGTGAGGCATGGGAGCGCTTGTCCCTGGTGCGTCTAGGTCGAGTGTGGGTTTTGTCGGTGTCTTGGGGTCGGGCGTCGGCCCTAGCAGGTGTTTTTGCGTGCGGAGTTTCTTCGCGTTGGGTTGCCCCTTCGGGTACCTTTCCCCGCTCACTTGGGTCCACGTCCGGCCGCTTTTCCCCTGCACGTATTTGCGGGTGATCGCGTGGCCCCGCGTCCGGTCGCTTGTCACGCTGGGTTTCCCCTACGCGTACTCGTGGCTGGTCGCGTACCTTCCCTTCAGCGTCCGATCTCGCTTCGCGCTGGCTGTTGCCTTCTCGAGAGCTACGCTTTCGTTCACCTATTTCTTTCTCTCGGGCTGGGATTTTGCCGAGCTTTTCCAGGCGTACTTCATTGAGTTCATTCAGGAGAGTGGTAGAGCTGCTAGGTCTGTCATCCATTCGCGTGTCTGTCTTATTGTGTCGGTCTGGGTCACTGTTTACGTAGGTGGAGCTGCTTCGCACGACGCTCTGTTGCCAGAGGTTCGCGGGGGGCATGCCCCGTGTAGCGGGAATTGGCGCGTGAGTCGCAGCCGGAGTCGGGTGTAAGGGCGCGTTAGTCGCAGCCAGGGTCGGGTTTATGGGCGCGTTATTCACAGCCAGTGGTCTGGGCGCTAAGTCAGCAGCTGGCCGCGCAGAAAAACGTGGCATTAGAGTGTCACTACTGCAGTTAGATGCTCCCCCCATACTACGTTGGGAGCTGAACGCCGAAGCGGTGTGGGATTCCCCGGCTTGGCCGGGAACCACCTGGGTAGATGTATTGTCTATCTGCATGTTCATGATTTGGGGGGTAGGCTTTGTTAGAATCAAGGTTACCCTTCCTCTGGGGCCGATCAGCCTTTGTAGATATTCACAAATCTGACAGGATGTGTCGTTGTTTGAATGGAACTCACAATTATGAGATTCCTCCAGGAAACGAGTTAATCTAGAAGTATCGAGTTTCCTGACTATATCGATGAGACACACACCTAATTCGTCAGACCCAGTTTCACACGCAAAGACACACATGCGATTATATTTAACGATTTCTAGAAATTGGTCAAAATTGCCGCTGTTTATACATTTCTCAAAAATCGACGTATACAAAGAAATTAAGTTACGATAACGCCCAAGTACAGCTATGATTGGCGGCCAACGACGTTCTCTTCGGGCTATAAGCTCTTCACCCTTCTCTATTAACAAACTACATATTACTTCTTTATTATTTTCAATAACACTCATCAGCGTTTTGTCAATTTTGATTTTATTATCAAAAATACTTCGAACATTTTGAAATGGATACTCAGATAATATCACTTCAAATATGAATTTAATCAAGATAGTTAAATTTTCGCTTTCATTTGCATTTTTTAATAAATCACAGACATATTCTACTGCAAAGTATTCACCGAATGTCATGTGTATAAAAATCGGGATTCCGTTTGCTACACTACATATCAGACCAGTTTTCTCTTCTCCCTTTTCTATACATTTTATAGTCTCCTTGATTTCTCGCAAGACTTTCTCAATAAACAGTTTGTCAATGTACCGATTGAAAATAGCATAAACTGCCAATTTTTTATGCTTTGCTATACAATCTGCACGTTCTTTGTCGTAAAAAATCTTAACATCAGGATTATAAATGTCCATTCTGCCTTTATCTTCAAACCGTATTTTTTTCAGTTTCGTTTCCAAGAAATGTTTGTAAAAAGTGAATGTGTCAACTTCTTTATTCCAATTGTTACTATTTTTTCTAACGTCTTTTATACGGCTTATAAAAAAATGTGCCATCAAAAATAAATGTAAGGGATTTTTATGACTACTAGCTTGGAGTCCAAATATTTCGTTTTGTCCCCGAAGTTTCTGTAGAAGGTTGTCGTAGAAATTATCATCATAACTTGGATAGAATTTACAAGTATTGCCTGAGCATTTAATCCTATTTAGCAAAAAGTAACTGGCGTTGACGTAAATTTCATATGAATCTTGCTTCTTGTGGATTTCTGATCTAGAAATAAACTTCAGGAAATCATGTACATTTTCCAGTTGCGTTGTATCAAGTTCCTTCAGATTCAAATTGGTCTCCCAAATTTTATTTAGATATTCTTCCTTTGTCTCATAAGAAAAGTGTTCTATTTTATAAGTTTTACCGAAAGCTCGTTGTAAAATAGTTTCAATTTCAGTGTACGGCCTGCTTGTGACCCATATTTTATGCTTTTTAGGATGGTTATTGATTACTTCTATACATTTGATGGCCTCATTTATGTAATGCGGACTGATTTCGTCGAAACCATCAAATAAAAATACCATCTTGCCAACATTAAAAAAGTGTAGAAACAACTTCAACTCGAATTCACTCGACTGATCACCTGTACAATCTTTGAGATACAAACAACCATTTTGTTCCTCCAACGAAATTGCCACATCACTTTGTTTGCCAAGTTTTATGCGGAGTATAACTTGACACATAAACTTTAAAGTCTCTACTAAGTCGATGGTTGTTTCATCTTCCTTCCAATTGCTGAGTTCTCTCGAGTATTCTAATAAGTTTACTCTTACAATCCATACTTCTGGGCAGTTTTTTTTGGTTTCAAGCGATAAGTGAGTAAGTAGAGTAGACTTGCCCATCCCGGGCTCTGCTGTTACAAGTACAACGTCATCTTCTATATCGTAAAGAGTTTTTGGTGAGAGAGCAGGTCCATTGGCCTTATGAACCTTTCTGTCAATATACAAGTGCTTTTTTTCATTATAATCTCTTGAGACAATTAGTTTACCGAGTTGAATTGTGCCCTTATTGATAACTTTGTTTAGAATGTCCCCTTTCACAAATGCTGTTGATTTATCATCGACAATCAAACCTAATCTTACTTGTACGCCTTGAAACATTAGTCTATTAGTCTCCAAGATGCTCTTCTGTGACTCGACACTCATGTCAAACAGACTATTTTCATCATGTACAGGACTATCTGTTCTTGAGAAATAATTCTGTAATGTCTGAACTGACACAGAACGGGTAATAATAATTGGTTTTTCGTTCAGAATAATTTTCGCGATGCTTTCTAATATTTTGATTTCGTTTCTGGTATGTTGCATTTTATCGCATACAAAAACAATAAGTTTTTCTTCATTTATATTCTTCAATTCGGTGCCTAATACGTGACGATCTTTTGTTGGTAGATTTACAATATATTCTAGATCTAACAGAACGTGGTCCTTATTCTTGAAATGATGCAACACTTTAACAACAGTCAGTTCGCTGTTCTCTGTAATGATAACAGTATTCGAGTGATTCTGCAAGTTCCAAGAGCTCACCACGTCTTTAGTAAATGTGTAATCAATCAAATGATTTATTTTGCTCATATATATTATGTTTATAGAGCTCAACAATGGGTCTTTTATAATATGATTTACTGCGTTCTCAAATATATCGCTTTCTTTTGTAAGATACGGTGCCCGTACTGGTTGCATCCACCATTTCTGTATTTTATCGTGATATTTAAGAAACATTGCATCAGTTCTAGCTTGCAAGTAGTTGGAGTGATCAAGCTGGTACTCTTCTATTTTGTCTTTTAATATTTCCTCCACGCGGTTCTCGTCGGCTTGTTTGCTATAGAATAGCAGTTTGCTTAAGAAATCTCTCGCTAGAGTCTCTTCATACTCACTGCAGTCAAAAAGAAGTTTTGGGAACTTGTTTACGTTGAAATAAAATCGAATTGCTTGCAAATTGTCAATTTCGTCATTTAACTTTTTATACAGCTTCTGAGCATGATCTCCAAGTAATTCCCAATTATCTGTAATCTTCATCAGTTTGGTGTTTTCGTCAAGCACAAATAAATTTCCGATTGCTCCAGCTATACCTCCATTAAGCTGCAAGAATCCAGTATCTAAAGAGTTATCTATAGTGACTATGTTACTTGTTTTAGACATGGACGTCAAGTCTTTTACTTTTGACGTTAAATATGTTATTCTTCGCGCTTTCTTTGTATCACTGCCGCTTAACATCAGGTCTTTGTTACCAAATGCAGCCGGGACTTTTAGACCCTTTGATAATATTTCTCTTGCAGCCAGATTAAAAGCATCTTTGACAGTCGATCGAGAAATGTCCACTTGATTCAATTGTGAATTGAAGTCTTTAGTAGATGTTTTTACAAATTCTAGCTTGCCATTATTGTATGTTAGAACGGTCCCTATCAGTTTGCTCAATTTTGTAACGTCAGTGGGCTCGGCTAAGTATTCAGACAGTAGATTCTCTTCAGAAGTTTCTATCTTTCGTCGTTCAAGAACTTCTTTGTAAAGTGTATCTTTGAATAGTTTGAGATATCGATCTTTGGTATCGAAGAAGTCTTGTCGAAAGGCAGCGATTCGGTGTCCATCTTGTTCAATTGCTGAAATATCGACCACTTTTAGCGCCAGAATGACATGATATGTTAGTATCAGCTCATCAGCTAGCATCATTTGAACATTTCTTTCACCACTTATAAAAGTGGCTAGCTGTTTGGCTAGTGAGATGGTTTGGTCTTCCATAAATATTTCACACAGGAACTTTATATCCGCATTACGTTTATAGGGTTGCTTGGCTGTGCCCTCGGTACCAATAAGCTCGTTTAGTTTTGAGGCAAAATCACTTTCAACTGGGTCATTACCAAATGTATCTTTGCCGGACGTGTATATAATGAAGAACATTTCTGTTTCTTGAAATTTGCCTTGAAATAGGTCGTTTTTATAATCCAATTCAAATCGCTCTCTAATTTTCAAATAACTTTGAAAATATTTCATCATATTGATATGAAGAGTCTGTTCAGTGTCGTCTTTATGTTTGGCCTGTATGGACACAATCAGAGGTTTCGGAAATCCCTTCACTTTGACTTTGATGCAAATATCATCGAATGCCCCTATCTCAGCCATATTGGTAGCTAGCTGAAACTCTTCGATACTGTCGTCATGCTTCGCTCTGTAGAATATCAAGCTGAGCAGCTTGGTCTCGTACAGCTGCCCGCGAATCCCCGACGTTCCTTCACTTTTTTTGTACGTTGCAGCACTCATATTGACTAAGTCTAAACTACTTTACTTAACACAGACTTCTAGGTTAAATATCAACACGGAGGCAGGCGGCACTCGCAGACACGGGAGCACTCGGCAGCTTCAAACTCCTAAATGTCCAGCTGAGGACCTGAACCTGAAACAATTAGACATCTGCATATTACTATGTGACTATAAACCAAACTCTCCTCGATCTGCTATCAACGATTCCTAAGTTAGTTTGGTCCTCTTGTCTCAGTAGTTTGGTTGTTTTGTTCGGGATCAGACTACTGAGACAAATTTTGTCGCAGTAGTTCGGTTATGAATTTATGACTATAAACCGAACTGTTGAGACTTGTTCTGTAGTTCGCTTTTTGATGTAAAATCACATAAGTATCATAGCAAAATGGTTTCTGGTTATGTATTTTCCTTATGTTAAACGAACATCTTATACCTAAAATCTTTCTTGGTATTTCTGTATCGACAGTTATTTTCTTTGACGTGTTTAGGTATATATAAACGTTATCTAAACTATTAGAATTGTATGGTATTATCTGTTCCATGGCTAATATCAATTAACATGAAAGCAGCATAAAGTGAGACTCAATGTATCAATGAATCTTATATTTATGCCTGAAGTTCATTCACAACTAAGATCCTAGTATTCTTACATGCGTTGCAACACAAATAATATAATACGCTAACAGAAAATAAGTCAACGCAAACTGAATCCATTATTGAAATTAACATTACCAATTTATTATATCCATAGAAGATTTTGTCTGTATGTCTGGAGTATAGTGTATGACAGCCGTGTAATTATAGATATTATCATAGCTGTTTCTTTTTGTTTAAATTTTGATGCTTTTAAAAAACATTATTATGAACATCTTAAAGGGTATCTTTGAGGTGAGACCCTGACCTCCAAACTAGTAAAATACTGTATCTTGAAGGTCAGTTCCTTCCCTTCACAAACGTGTTATTAAATACAAGTACATCGATCATATATCATAGATCATCAAATTAGATTAGATTACAAATTAGGACAATAGAGTCAACCTCTTGCAAAATTTTACAAAACGAAAATTGCAAAATAAATTCAGTAAATAATATTAACCTGGTGCATCAAAATATTCAAGGCTTTATGAACAAAGATTTAGAAGTAGAATTGTTTATGAATTTTAACAGTATTGATATTCTTTGTATAACAGAACATTGGCTTAAAAGCCACCAGTTATTGTTCAATTTTAATAATCACCAGGTTGGTAGTTCATTCAGCAGAGTTAATGCTATACATGGTGGCTCCTTGATTTTAGTAAGTAACCAGCTTAAATTTAAAGACTGTAAGGATATTGTGAGCCTATCTGTTGAGCGAACAGTTGAAATAGCTTGTATAGAATTGGAGCAGTTTATTGTATTAAGTGTATACAGACCCCCTTCAGGATTGTATGACTGCTTTGAAAAGGTAATGGATGAAGTGTTACACAAGATTTGTAACTCTAATAAATCCATTATAACTTGTGGTGATTTTAATGTTAATTTGTTGGAAAACTCAGGTTCTTGTAGTAAAATAATAAGTCTGTTTCAGTCCTACAATCTTGTTAACCTATTTTTGGAGCCCACAAGAATAACCCCTACTAGTGCCACATGCTTAGATAATATTTATACTAATGTTGTACCAGTCCACAAAGAAATTATAAATTTACTAGATTCTGATCATTGCGGGCAGAGGATCACTATACCAAACCGAAACAACAAAGTGGCTAAAAAGGATATCACTGTTAACCCCAAAACTGCAAGTCGCTTGAAAGCTTTTAAAGTTAAACTCATTGATAAATTACCAATTTTGCCAATTCATGCTGAACCTAATCATCAATATGATGTTTTTTTTTAATATATACTGTAGACAATTTAATTCCACCTTTATTCCCAAGACAATCTCCGTTAATGGTAATGCATCATTCAGTGTTTGGGCGAACATTGGTATTCATAAAAGTAGAACACGGTTTTATGAGCTGTACGATGAAAGGACTTATGTAAACACTGCTGAATTTAATTTATATGTTAGAAATTATTCAAAATTATTTAAAAATGTTTGTTTTTTGGCCAAGTCGCGTTATTTGAGTTCGAAGATTAAAAACAGTAGTAATGTTATTAAAACGACTTGGAATATTATTAATAGTGAAACGGGGGGATCTGGTAACCGAAATATTGACTACAGCCTGTCTATTAATGACAACATCATAAAATCAGACTCACAAGTCGCACTGGCCTTTGAAAATTTCTTTTCAGATATTCCCGTTTCTACTACTAAATCCTTAAACTCATCACCTTCTGTTGCTGAGTCTTTGCTAAAAGAAAATGTTAATGTTTGCGATTCGGAATTTATTTTTGAACATATTTCTTGTAGAGACATAATTAAAACCTTTCACACTTTAAATGTTAAAAAGACTGCTGATCTGTGGGGTCATTCTGTTGAAGTCGCCAAGTCTATTATTGATATTGTCGCACCAAGTTTAGCTATTATCTTTAATAATTGTATCGACTGTGGGGAGTTTCCTGACCTAATGAAAAATAGTAAAATAATACCTTTGTTTAAATCAGGTAGTACATCAGACCCTATAAATTATAGACCTATTTCAGTACTACCTACTTTTAGTAAAATATTTGAGAAATTAATTTTAGAGCAATTGCAAAGATTTTTTAATATACATAAATTATTACATAGCAAACAGTTCGGTTTTACAAGGGGTCGTTCAACTACTGATGCCGGTGTTGAGCTTTTGGGACATATTTATAATGCATGGGAGGATAAGTGCGATGCCTTGGGCATCTTTTGTGATTTGTCCAAGGCATTTGATTGTGTTCTTCATGAAACCCTAATCAGGAAACTCCACCACTACGGGATCCGGAAGAGCGCTCTGGATCTTCTAACTTCATACTTGAGTAATAGGATTCAGAGCGTTTACGTTAATGGAAAAAGATCTCCTGGATCTATTAACAATGGGAGTCCCGCAGGGCTCGATTCTTGGTCCTTTCTTGTTTCTTATTTATATTATTGATTTGCCTTACCTCATAAAGGATAACCATAATATAGTGTTGTTTGCGGATGATACTTCACTTTTGTTTAAACTTAAACGTCAGCAGCTGGTTACTGACGATGTAAATAGTGCGATCTCAAAAGTAGTTCACTGGTTCAATGTTAACAATTTACTTCTTAATGAAAAAAAAACGAAATGCATTAAGTTTACCCTAACTCACGTTAGGCAGGTGAAAACTGATGTGCACTGCAACTGAAAAATTGAATCCTGAAAATAGCACAGTATTCTTAGGTTTAACTTTGGATGCTAAGCTTCAGTGGGGCCCACATATAGATAAATTGTCAAAGAAGCTAAGCTCCGCAGCATATGCTGTTAGAAAAATTCGTAACTTAACGGACATAGAGACAGCCCGTTTAGTATACTTTAGCTATTTTCATAGTGTAATGTCGTACGGTATTCTGTTGTGGGGAAATGCCGCCGACATCCAGACTATCTTTGTTTTGCAGAAAAGAGCTGTTCGATCAATTTATAAATTAAGCCCGAGACACTCTCTCAGAGATAAATTTAAGGAGATTAATGTAATGACTGTGCCTTCTCAGTATATTTATGAAAATCTTTTATATGCCCATAAAAATATAAAATTGTTTAAAAAATACAGTGATATCCATAATATAAATACTAGGAACAAACATAAAGGGCAATGCCCATTTTTGGCCACGAAACGCCCAACAATTTGTTTTAGTTAAAAAAAACGATATTGTTTTATATTTATTAATCGCAAAGTTACAATCTTGTTGCAATCTTGTTTCGTTAAATGAATACCTCATTTAACGAAACAAGATTGCAACATTTTTGCAAAAAAAAAGTACCGAAAAAATCTAATGAAATAATGTAATCATTGGTTTGTGTGTAAAATAAAAAGTGTTTCCAATTATTAATTTCATTCAAAATATACTGGATTATCTTTTATTCAATAGATTTTTTATGGTGTAATTATAATGCAAATATTATTAGTTTTTTGCGAATATACCATAAATTCTTTAGATCATAACAAAAACGCTACTGCACAATTTAACTGTCATTCTTATATTTTTTCAAAATACATTAATAACAGAATTATAAAAACTAAAATAAACATAATAATAATCTTTGGGGTGCTTTCATTACTTCGTTCGTTGATTAATTCGTGTTTTACAAAAAATCGATATCGATTCATGGATTTTTATGTCTATTAAGTGGCAACATCGAATCTGACATTATGACAGCACGGTTATCTGTCATATGTGTAAATCAGTAAATAGAAACTAACTAAATAATCACAACCCGTTTGCATTTGTATCATTTTGTTTGTTTTGTTTGTTGCTGGTAGAAGTGCAATTAAAAAGTATTGTTGCAATTGTATTCTAGGCCGTCGAACGGTAGGATCCGATGCCCATATTATGACAATAATATGGTATTTGGGTTGGGCACGGCATCAGGCTGATATTTTCCCTCCTGCTCAATTTCTGGATGATGTACTAATTGTTTATGATGCAAATGATGTATAAGATCATCAAATACATAATAGATCTAAAAAAACTGGATAATATATGTATTTATTATAGAAAAATGATTGTTAAAAACAGTATTTGTGAAATAAAAGACCATTTAATATCTTAACAATCCGGACTTTTTTCTAAACCAATTCCTATACCATTTAATTCTTTAAATAGCATAATTATTATCATTTACATATGCTTTTATATGTGGGCACCCAGGGCCAAAGTGTATATGGACTGTGGGCATTCCCCTTTGTAATACCTACAACAAGGCTCAATAAAATAGGTGGCTCGTTTAGATGTCAATGTGTACGCTTTTTAACCGACTTACAAAAAAGGAGGAGGTTCTATGTTTGACTTCTTGTATGTTTTTTTTTTCTTTTTTTTTTTATGTATGTTCACCGATATCTCCGTCAATTTTGGACCGATTTTGAAAATTCTTTTTTCGTTTGAAAGAGTATGTTTCGAAATTGGTCCCATTTTAATTTGGTAAAGATCTGATGGAGAACTTCGGAGATATACAACAGAACTCTTCAATAAATAACGGCAAATCATTCGGAATTGCTGCAATCGCATGTCTGTTTATTGTATATACCATTTCATAACATAACATCACGGCAGTACGTACTAAAGGGGTACGCAGATCTCTCATTTCACTGATTATGTTAAAGTATCATGTTATTCGGGTGATCTATTCTAGCGTTATAGGTACCTTACTAAACAACTTGCCTATTTTAGGTAGGTAGCTAAAAAGGGAAAAATAAAAATCTTTTTTGCAAAAAAATACTACCGAATTCCAAATGAAAAACTATAAAGTGAAAAATAACTTAACTTTTCGAAAGTCGGTGTCCATATCGCAAAAAAATGGTACCTACGAAAGACACCGACTTTCAAAAGTTAAGTTATTTTTCACTTTGTAGTTTTTCATTTGGAAGTCGGTAGTATTTTTTTGCAAAAAAGATTTTTATATAATATGCTTCAAAGCCACGTACAAAATCTAAGTCTTAATAAATTTAAATCATTCATTAAACGTAAGTTGTGCCAAAAAGCGTTTTATAGCATTAAAGATTACGTTGAGGATAAAACGGCTTGGGAGTGAGCTGCTCCAATTAATTTAGTTTTTTTGTTTAAATATTTTGCACCATGAATTTTCCTTTTTTTTTTTTTTTTTTCTCGCAATGACAAGAATATTTACTTTTTAAAGTAAATATTATAATATTACTTAATATATAATATTACTTTATTTTAATTATTGTGAATGTGTAGACTATGTGGATCATTCTTTTGTTTTTTAATTTATCTTAGTTTTTAATCATGGTCTGGCAGTTTGAGTAGTTTATGCGGCCTACCCGAATGTCCTTTCTTTGGTATTGTTCGTCGAATCGTTGAGCTCCTTAAATTCTGAGTTGAGCTGCTCGGTTATTGACAAATGCGTGCACTGACTGGACAGGTCCACTCGATCTGGCTGGTTCTTTCCTCAAAAGACCATTTAGACATCAGTCTACATGGTCTTCACATGGTCGAACCAAGATTTTGTCAGGACTTTAAAAGAGACTGTGACCTCTGAGTTTGTTTCGGCCTTTCTTCTCAGAGTAGTCAGATAGGAAACGCCGACCTCATCTAGTTTTAAAAAAAAAAATGTTAGACATGTAAAAGCGTTTGTACAAACCAACTTACAGAAATAAAATCATTTATCATTTATCAATAAAAAACTGATAAAACAATAAGCCATTCGGAATATCATAGATCTTATATCTTAGACCAGGGGGGTGACCATCCCCCCCGGTGGGTTCCCGCATTGTCGAGGCGGGGGGGGGGGGGGGGTTTAGTAACCGTAGCTTGGTCACCCAAAGCAAAGAGTAACCCGAGGAGGGGCCGCTCGTCAGGGCTTTTGCCGATAAGCCGACGACGTAGCGGCCAACATGTAGGTTGCGGTGCTGCCTGGAAGACATCGCAACTGAGGCGGGCCGCGATATCGTAGGGGGTCTCCCAAAACCCATACGATATCGCGGCTGAGGGTTCGAGGCCGCGGCGGGAGAGGAGTGCCGGTATTGCGGTACTCCGCTCTTTCTACCTTCCGCGGCCTAGACGGGGTCGCCAGCGGACAGCCGCGGCGGGTTCGCGGTGAGTGCTAACGCGTACCCGTGTTCCCGCCATAAGCGGCACAGGAGGACACCGTGGAGTTTTAGTGAGTTAGAGTCCCACATAACTGCACTATCTCCCCGTGGTAGTGCAGTATGAATGAGCATTTCTATACGGAAAAAAAAGACTATAAGCTCGAGTAAGTGACAGATGTATACACGTCATATACATCTGTCCCTTACACACACTCAAAATAACCTTACTCTAAGAGCTTATGGTCACCCCCCTGTAAAAAACAATATATTATTAGATTCCAATATAACTAAAACTAGAAAAATAAAAATCCATGAAAAAAAGAAAAAAGGAATGTTTGTGTGTAGTTGAGTATGAGTGTGTGTGTATATATATGTTTATGTGTGTGGGTGTGTGTATATGTGTGTGGCTGAGGGTGTGCGTGATTGAGTGTGTATTTCATACAGTTACAACAAAAAGAGAGTAAATTTTTTCATAGTCATAACCATGCAATTATTTTACATTTGACTTGATTATGAATGATGAATGAACTGATGTTATGAATGAACTGTGTTAATTTATTGTATAACCGTGCAGCTTAGACGTTGTAAATATCTAAAATTTTGGGCATTCCACTAATGCACAAAGTTTTTGTGCTCAACTTGTTCGTCAGCTAAAGCTAATATCTCCCACAATTTTCACCAGGGGTATGATGTACTGATCTTTCCAATAGTCAAACTGTGAACTTTTATGTTCATGGCAGGATCAGTGGAATACCACCGGTAGGAAAAAGAGCAGTTTCTTCTATGCAGTTTACACTATCGTTAAGGGTTTAGTTTTCAAAATCTATTACCACATTTCATTTCAAGAAATGTAATGTGTGTATGTCGTTTTGTGGCAATTAAATATATTTTTCTTTCTTTCTTTTTTACTTTCTATGCAGTACAGCCTACTGTAAAGCTTCTACCCATACAACACAAGATTATTTACCAACAGGTTAGCGCACAGCTCACAGACGCTCAGCATGGCTTTCGACCGGAAGGGGTACTACCAGTAATCTTTTCTGCCATATGGTTCATCTGGTGCCGACAGTGGATAGCGGGTGGCAAGCTGATGCTGCTTACTTCGATTTTTGAAAAGCATTCGACTTAGTCGATAATGACATGTCGCTTGCAAAGTTAGCTGGTGTTGGTTTCACCCCGCATTCACTCCAGTTTTTTGCCAGCTACTTGAGAGATAGCGACAGTACGTGGAATATACGGGACACGTGTTAGATCCGTATTTCCCGATGTCTGGAGAGAGTCGGGTAACCTTGGAACTTTGAGATTGCTCCTGGTGGTAAACGACCTACCAGAAGTAGTCCATGATGCTCACTATTTGTTGTTTGCCATCGACCTCAAATTGTCCCTCACAGTGGAAAGGGCCGAAGACTGTGACAAGTTACAAAGGGATATTGACTACCATAGTGAGCTGGAGCAGAGAAAATCTGTTGCAGTTCGATATCTCGAAATTTGTGGAAATCACTTTTTCTCGTTCACACAATCCTATCGTGCATGGCTATCATATTGATGGCTTGCCTATGACACCGGTCATGGATGTCAAGGACTTGGGGGTAAGTTTTAATACCAGCTTGTCATTTCGTGATTCCGTTATGCGTTGCTGCAAGAGTTCATATAGAAATCTAGGCTTTATGCTTCTTACGGTCCGAGGGTTTACGAATGTTAAAGCTATTTTAGCTTTATATAACGCGTTGGTTAGAAGCCAGCTAGAATGTAACGCTGTCATCTGGTCTCCACATGAACCTAAATATAGTCTCATGCTGGAGAAGGTACTAAACAAATTCATTAGGTATTTATATATGATATATTACGGTGTTTACCCATTTTATTCCTTAATGTATCCTACTTTATTTATTTAAGGTATGGTAGGATACAATGAGTTAAGGATTTGGAGGGAACTGGCACTCACCTCATATATTTTCAAAATATTGTGAGGGAAGGTGCATACGAGTAGTGCAACTGTTTTAGGACAGGTGTGCCTGTGTGTTCCGAACAGGTACGTCTGGCGAAGCTGGCGGCCGAACCTCCTAGTTGAGCCGCGCAGTCGAACTAAACTTTTAAGAGAGGCGCCGCTGACGCGTGCACTCCGCACGCGTCAGCGGCGGACCTATTCTGCTGTACTCTGGGTGAATTAACAATGTTTATATTTTTTTAGTTATGTAATAGATTAGGTTTACTGTAGTTACGTGAAGTAATTTAGGATAAGCGCATTTATTTATTGGGTGTAATCCTGTAAACATTTATTGGATAAGGTTATAATAAATAATTTTATTTTTTATTTTTATTAAGTACAAAATTGTTTGCCGTGATTCAATTTTGGACCTGATGAATAGGTTATTCACATCATCATGATTTTGTGGGCACAGATCTATTTTAAATATCAAAGATGTGTCATCAGCAAATGACACGGTTCGGTTGATTATGTAATAATCGGGGCAAATCGTTAAACTAAAAAAAAACCCAATCACTCTGCCCGTACCAGTAATTGATCCTATCATGCTCAGTATTAGAGCTTGTGACCACAAGACCAACGAGCCAGTCAAAAGCGGCAAAGAAATTATTTAAACAAAGGAGTAGCTTCTACACTTACTTGATGATTTATTTCTTGGTGTTTTTCCTCATTCTGTTATCACAGTTGAGTCATTTATTCAGTGCAATTAGTCATTATAAATGAAAAACTACCGAACGCAAATAAATGAGTGTATTTTATTTTATTCGATTTTTCTTTTTAGTATCGCAATGCGCCACCGGTACATGTTGGACATCCCACCCATATTACTACTTATATTACTACTTATATATATATTAATACTTATATAGAATACTTTCATTGTGCGTACAGCTAAGGAGTGGAATTCCCTGCCGGAGTCTTTGTCTCCTGATAGTTACAACCTTGGGGTCTTTAAGTCAAGAGTGAATAGGTTACTTCTAGGCAAGCGTGCTTCACCGTCGACTACATCATCGCTTACCATCAGGCAAAATAGTGGTCAAACGTGAGCCTATAGGTAAAAAGAAATAAATAAAAAATATTCTAAAAAGTTTACTTAATAAAAATTACCGCAGTTTTAAAAACCTGCAAAATTAAATAATGGGTGGGGTGCTTTTTAAGATATTTTCAAAAACAATAGGTACTTTTACCGATATCCGTCAATAAAAGTACTATAAAAATTAACATTAAGCATCTCACGCTTTTTTACATTTACATTACACTATTCTTAATTTAAATTTATTGAAATTTATTTTTTACTTTTTAGTTTGGTTTTCTGTTAAAGTGTGTTTTTTTATTTTTTTAAACGATTATGAATTTTTTACTTTTTAGTTAACTGGCTTACTGGTGTATCAGCTCACCCGACGAAGAAGGCAGCCAAGAGCAGAGGAGGAGGAAATAGTCAGAACCTACAGAGCGTAGCGTGCTGGCGAGACATGGTCGCCCCATGGGCCTCCAGCACGCCATTTCGGATGCCAGGTTGACATGGACCTGGACCTTGAGGTCTTGGAGGGAGCTTCTTGAGGGACTGGACAGAGATCCATGTGGCGACATTATAAGGTGGTTATGGCCTAGCTACGTCCATGGGTCCCACCCATCACAGAAACTACGTATGCGGAGCTGCTGGAGAGAATAGTAAACATGCTCTTTCCAGTAGCCAGGGAAGGTCCCTCGGCGCTCTTGACCCCTTTGGACTGGACTGGCGAGTTGGAGGTGACTGAAGGTGAATTAGACCGAGCCGTTAGACTCATGGGGGCTCGAAACACTGCGCCGGGCCCGGATGGTATCCCTGGCCGAGCGTGGGTTCTGGCTATGGCAGCTTTGGGGGACCGACTAAGACAGCTGTTTAACAGCGGCTAAATATACTAGAGAGCCAGTCTTTACCTAATCATGGACTCCACGAGCCAGGTTAGTGACTGTCTTGTGGAGCTGGCAAGCTTTTTGAAATGTAATATCACTTGCCAATACACATCCAATAAGTCTAAACACGATGGCGCTATCTTGTCTGGTTGAGTAGTGGACATGGCCACCAGCCAGTTCTATTATGAGATCAGCTCCATAGTACCATACTATTCCAATGTTTCCAAAGTTACACAAGTACGCCAAGTTTCAGATTAATCGGATGCCAGGAAGTGCTTGAAAACTTGATTACTAGTTGCCGGACAAACATAATTATGAAAACAAGATAATATAATTAAAGCTTAGATAAACTCACCTCAAAGATAGTCCACAAACGACGAACACTAACTCGTTCAAAGTAGTATTTAAATAAATTACACTTTACTCTTTACTTTGGAAAGAAAATGTCACAAAGTAAACTTTGGTAGAGACAACGGAAAATGTTTCTTAAACATAATGCTCTATCGTAATTGTTTAAAAAAAAAAACAACTCACAGGTGTTGTTCGGTTTCAAGTAATATATAAAATGAATAAGACTTCTTAATAAACCAGAATAGGGAAAACGAATAAAAACACCTTGTATTAATCACACCTATTTTGGTAGGTACCTGTTTTCGACTCAAAAATTAATTGATTTGTGTGCACGGGCTACGATTCTAACAGGAAAAGGTGTCATTATTATTTTATTAACCGACATCCCGAAAAGGAGGAGGTTTCTCAATTCGATCGTATACTTTATTTTTGTATGTGTGTTCGCGGATAACTTCGTCGTTTATGAACCGATTTTAATGATTATTTTTTTGTTGGAAATGAGAGTTCCTAAGGGTAGTACCATGGTAACAAGAAACTAGGATCTAATGATGGGATCCTAGAGAAATCGAGGGAGCTCCTCAAATATTATAGGCATACCTATAGCGATTTTGGTATTTTCATCAATAATGCAAGCATTTACACTCAGAAAGTATCATTGGTGAAGTGGAACTGATGAAGAAGACCACAATGGCCACTGCCACTTCGAAATAAATCAATGTATCCTAGTCGTGTTTGGACTTACCTTACAAAACTAAAAAGAGGAAAATAAACAACTCTTTTTACTTTAACTTCGGAAAAGAAAATTATTTTTCACTTTGTAATGTTTTGTTTTGGAAGTTGGTTTGATTTTTGTTAAAAAGTTTTTTACCAGCTGCAACCCACGGCTCTGCCCGCGTGGTATTAGTGCCTCCCCCATTATCTTGGTGCATTATGAGAATATTTACCTACCCATCCATTGATGTATTAAAAGAGGAAGATGCGTTTCGCACTAACATCGCGATCAGAAAACCTGGGCTCGGCGCACAACTACATGCACCGAAACTCACACAACTGTGTTCAGTGTCATCAGTCCCAACCCTACAGTTACGGATAGACAAGGACAGAGATAGGAGACGCCGCTGAAGTGCGAGCGATATCGCGTTAGCCGCCGAATGTTGGCCGAATGTTTACTATTATGAATGAAATGGCATTGCAATATGTGCGTATCGTGTCTCTCACGCATGTTTGTAATATCTATCTCGCTCTCACAAATATGGCGAAGCAAACATTAAATATTATGGTAATTTTCAACAAATTAACCTTTTTAACTGTACTTACGAGTGGTAAGTGATCCCGTGTGACTTATTTTTCTTCCTGGTATTATTTAAACACTTTTTAGCTACACAAGATGTCATTTTGGTGCGTATTTATTGCAAAAAAACATAAAAACACTGAAATTAATGAGCTGTGTGATCAACAATGTGCCGTGTGCGCGACTGAGTACCCGCTACGGGCATGCACTTAGATTATTAGGACCAAGCGCTGGGAGTAGTCCCGTATCTTCCTCTTTTTAATACATCAATGTACCCATCACATTCCTTTTTATAAAAAATACTAACAAGTGCGAGTTGGACTCGCGCACGAAGGGTTCCGTACTTGATAAATTGCGGTTTACGATTTATGACGTACTAGCTGTTGCCCGCGACTTCGTCTGCGAAGCATTAGTAATTCGAATAGCTTATTTTTTATATCGCAGCATAATATTGTGGGTTTTCCATACAAACTTCTACCTCTCTTTCCACCCCCTTAAGTAAGATTTCCGGGATAAAAACTATGCTATGTCCTGCCCAGCGTCTCAAAATATCTCCGAACCAAATTGCATCGAAATCGGTTCAACGGTTTAAGCGTGAAAAGGTGGACAGAGAGACAGACAGAGTCACTTTCACATTTATAATATTAACTCCGCCCGCGACTTCGTTCGTGTGATGGCAACCAAAAATAAGCTGCTATTAAACCTGAGACAAACGGTCCAGTTCGGTTATTCGTTCCAAATCGATGTATGAGGTCTCCATCCTAGTGCCATTTGATTTGATTTTTGATTTTTGATTTGCCAAAGAAACTTTGACACCCCTAAATCGTCTTCTGGGGGTAAATCCGAAAAACTAATGATGCCATCCTTTATTATTTTGCCAAAGGAATAAGATTTTTTATACAAATAAATGTCTCCCTTTTAACCCTTTAAAAAGTTGAATTTCCAAAAACCCCTCCTAAGTGCTCCCCAACGTCATAAAAAGAAGCTATGTGCAGTAAAAGTAATCAAAAATCTTTACCATCCCGAATTCGTATTTTAAGGGTAGTTTCGAAAAACTAATTATTGAAAACCTTTATTGTTTATAGGTTGGTATTTATGTCAAGTTTCATGTTTATTGACCCAAGAAATCAGATTCTTCAAAAACATTAACATACCCATCGTCTTTTGGGGATAGTTTTTTTTTTTTATTTTTTTTTTTTATTATAGTTTCAAAAAATTATAATAGCGACCTTTATTATTCATTGAGGTTAGTAATTGTGGCAAGTTTCAAGTTTATTGACCCAAGAAATCTGATTTTTCAAAAACACTGTAATACCTCCTAAATCGTCTTTTGGGGGTAGTTACAAAAAACTAATAATGACAACCTTTATTGTTTATTTAGGATGGTATTTATGCCAAGTTTCAAGTTTATTCACCCAAGAAATCAGATTCTTCAAAAAAACTAACATGCCCTAAATCTTCTTTTGGGGGTAGTTTCAAAAAATTATAAAAGCGACCTTTATTATTAATTTAGGTTAGTAATTGTGGCAAGTTTCAAGTTTATTGACCCAAGAAATCGCATTCTTCAAAAAAAATAACATCCCCTAAATCGTTTTTTGGGGGTATTTGCAAAAAACTAATAATCACAAACTTTATTGTTTATTTAGGATGGTATTTATGTCAAGTTTTATGTTTATTCACCAAAGAAATCAGATCCTTCATAAAAATTGACATCCCCTAAGTCGTCTTATGGGAGTAGTTTCAAAAAACTAATAATGACAACCTTTATTGTTTATTTAGGATGGTATTTATGCCAAGTTTCAAGTATATTCACCCCCTAAATCTTCTTTTGGGGGTAGTTTCAAAAAATAATAATAGCGACCTTTTTTATTAATTTAGGTTAGTATTTGTGGCAAGTTTCAAGTTTATTGACCCAAGAAATCAGATTTTTCAAAAACACTGTAATACCTCCTAAATCGTCTTTTGGGGGTAATTCCAAAAACTAATAATCACAAACTTTATTGTTTATTTAGGATGGTATTTATGTCAAGTTTCATGTATATTTACCCAAGAAATCAGATTCTTCAAAAAAAATAACATCCCCTAAATCATCTTTTGGGGGTAGTTTCGAAAAACTAACAATGAAAGTCTTAATTGTTTATTTAGATTAGTATTTATGTCAAGTTTCAAGTTTATTAACTGAAGTAATAAGATTCTTCAAAAAAACTTTAACACCCCGAAATCGTCTTTTGGGGGTAGTTTCAAAAAATAATAATAGCAACCTTTATTATTCATTTAGGTTAGTATTTGTGGCAAGTTTCAAGTTTATTGACTCAAGAAATCAGATTTTCCATACAAATTTCAACAACCCCTAAATCATTATTTGGGGGTATTTTAGAAAAACTAATAATGTCAATCTTTATCATTTATTTAGAATACTATTTGTGCTAAGTTTCCAAAAATTTGGTAGAAGTAATTAGATTTTTCATACAAACTTTCAACCCCCTTTTTACCCCCTTAGGGGTGAAATTTCCAAAAATCCTTTCTTAGTGCACACTTACGTCACTTGAGGAACCTTTCTGCCAAATTTCATGCTTCTAGGCTTAGCAGTTTTGGCTGTGCGTTGATTGATCAGTCAGTCAGTCAGTCAGTCACCTTTCGCTTTTATAGATATAGATTTAAAAAAAACTACTTACTGTATCTCGTTCAAACCAATTTTCGGTGAAAGTTTACATGGTAATGTACACCATATATTTTTTTAGTTTTATCATTCTCTTATTTTAGAAGTTACAGGGGGGAAGTGTTCTCGCGCAAATTATTCAGTTAAGAAAAAAAAAAATATTAGAAACCTCAATATCATTTTTGAAGACCTATCCATAGATACCCCACTCGTATGGGTTTGATAAAAAAAAAAATTAGTTTCAGTTTCAAGTATGAGAACTCCCAAAATTTAAATGTTTTTTTTTTCTATTTTTGTGTGAAAATCTTAATGCGGTTCACAGAATACATCTACTTACCAAGTTTTAACAGCATAGTTCTTATAGTTTCAGGAAAAAGTGGCTGTGGCATACGGACGGACAGACAGATAGACAGACATGAAAAATCTATAAGGGTTCCGTTTTTTGCCATTTGGCTACGGAACCCTAAAAAAACCAGCCAAGTGCGAGTCTGTCCCGCGCACAGAAGGTTATGTATAAACATTCAACAAATTAAATAGGTAACATTACTAACGTTTATAAACAATGGAAGCAGCGAACACATGTCCATATACGTACCAAGCTTTTACTTTTCCAAGTACATTTTATTAATTTTGTTATATATTGTAAGGCGATAGATGGGGCCTGAGAGCCGTCATGAACTTGACAACGGTGTAGATAGCAACACGCGGGCCACTCGCCTAGCTCGCATATTGCACCGAAGTCCGCTTCCTCTTTTCTGGCGGACACTGACAGCTTAGGACCTAACATTTTATTGTACTGTAACAAGTTTATTTTTAATTAAATAATTTATTATAATTTCCCCATGTTTTTCTGAGCTCTTACAGCTCAGAAGTAGGATTGAACCGTTGCAGCCTACGTAAGTGTTTAAAAATAATAACTAAGTGTATCCTGATCAAGTACCTACAGTGTTTGACTATTGCTTGAATTTATTTTAGACTTGACTGTTTACCCTATCTATTGCTTCTTGTGATTATTTTATTATAATGGGACACCATAAAAAAGTAAACATAAAAATAAGGACGAAATCGACAATGAAAAATCTTTGCGTCGCCATCTAGTGAAAGATACTAGGGTACTAGTGTAGATTACTAGAACGCGTAGTAAGCACACGCAGAGAGCTAAGGGCACTGACTACCTTGTTTTCATTTCTTGACTCTTCCAACTCCCCTAGTTATCTGGCTCCTCACTTTCAATACATTTGCGCCAACCACAACAAAAATCTTCGCTCTTCACATAACCGTCTTCTTCAATGTCCCACTCACCGCACTGACTTCATTCACTGTTCTTTCTTCGTTTAGTCTATTTGTCTGTGGAATGCGCTCCCTCAAGAAATCATGATTGCAACCAACCAATTGGCATTCAAAGTGAAAGCTCGCGAGCATGTTCGTAAGAAGTTGGCAGTAGTATCGTCACAGCGATAATTTTAGTTAATATGTTTCACTATCTATTGTATGTATTTAGAGTATGTATGTATAGCTTTTTATTTGAATAAACCTACCTTAGGTATCGTGTTTAACTTTAAATATTGCACCTACCACTATTTTTCTCTGCATCAGCCAAAGGTCGACTGGTAGAAAATGCCTAAGGCATTAAGGCCGCCTCTGTACGTTTGTGTGCAAGAAATATTAAATAAATATTATTGGAAAATCTAGTCTTACAAGGCAGAGTTAGCGTGACACCAGCATCCGAGGGTAGTTCGGGCGCCAGGTCGAATGAAGCAAATAAAGACGTAGATGCCCAAACTGGTGAGCGTTCGTATACGCCGCCGTCACTACCCGAGGTACCCTTCCTGAACCAATTGCCACCAGTACCTAACGAAAGCCCGTTAGCACGTGCCGGAAAGGGGTCCCCACAGACACACACTGTAGCAAAGGATCCCTGCGTTGGAGATACCTGTCGTGAAGTACATTCTGAAACTTCCATGCAATCGGCATCGGTGATGGTCACGTCGTTAGAAGCTACCACTGCAAGTCGATCAATCACGCTGCCATCATAATATTAATCCGTCATGCTCAACTTCCTTAAGATTTATGTCGGTCGTAGCGATACAATACCGCAATTCAATCCTCATATTGAAAAGTTGAGGGTATTTCAGACATGTACGTAAAATGTACTCTGTGCATGTACGGTTGGGACCAACAAATCGTCTATATTTAATTGTTCCTCTAAATTAAAAAGCTATGCGCGGCGTTATTATCGATGTCATCTTAAATTGGTTAGATTAGAAACAACGTTTTTTCAAAATAGGTCATATAAAAGAGGAATGTCTTAAACTTAAAAATAGTCGTAAAATTTCTAACAATGAAAATGACGAACAATAACATACGATGCGCGTAATCACTAATACGTCAGGTAGTTCGAAATATTATATAGCCGTAATGATTTCTCTGTGTACGGTTTTATTGATTTTGGAAACGCTTGCGTCACAATAACATGATCAGTAGCTAATCGATTAAAAGAAGAAGCGAGTCCTTGCGAAAATATTGTTTTGTCCAGTTTTGGTGGCTCAAAAATTAATCCCATCGGTGTGGTAGTTGTTAAAATTCAAGTTGAGGAGGCTACTTGTAATTGTAAGGTTTTCATAGTACCTGACTCTGCTCAAGATATTGGCACAATAATTCCACCGTTTTAGCGATCTTTATATTTAATTGAACACACTAAGTGATTTTTTTGTGTTGGCAATAATTTGTTTGATATTTTTATGCTTGCAACAAAGATGGACTGCTTTTTGTCAGGTTGTTAAACGATAAGCTTGCACTTCTCGTTTCCCGCCCATTCCCAGATTATAAATAGCGTGGCTCATGCCATCAAAGGCAGTCTATTTTTGCTCGAGGCGTCATTAATAAGTATTAGCTTTATAAACTGTATTCTATATACTGTGTTCTATAAACTATGTTCTATAAACTATTTTCTATAAACTGTATCCTGTGTAACTGTGTACTTGATATGAGAATACACTGGGTGATTAAACCCTTTTAAGCATTTTTATTTACATCGCCATCCCCGCTGAAATACCCACACAAGATTTTAGTATTTTAAGTAAAAGACAACAACCGTATATGTGATTAAAACACCGACATCGTTAAAGATATTTAATGCAAATCAATTTCTCAAACTACCTGCCAGTGCATGTAGTGAAGTTGAGCGCGTCAAGTTGGTTTCGGATGACGACGTAATTTTGCAACCCGGTGTAAATAAAATACTATTATCTTGTTTTGATTTTGTCTCTGGTATTATATCCTCGTTGGTATTATATTTAGTACCTCGGCGTATTATATTCAGTAGCACGCAGAGTAATCTCTGCGTGCTACTGAATATAATACGCCGAGGGCGGAGAGTATTATTCCCGAATGGCCCACCGAGGTTATTGATGGCAAAGATGTCTTAAACATTAATTATGTTTATATTAGTAACTAGCTGACCCCCGGGGCTTTGCTCCCGTCAACTGGCTACCTACCTACCTACCCTGCCTACCCTACCTACCCTACCTTACCTACCTGGCTGTAATTTTTTATCTATCATCAATAGTTTTCTCAGCGCACGCCAAAGAATGAATTTCATTGGAAACATTTTGCTACCTTGGGTTAATGTATCTTGCATTTTTCATTTTTCATAAGGATCTCTAATTTTTTGAAAATATATTTTAGCCTATGACACTCAGGAATATTGTAACTTTCCCAAATACGGATTCCCTTTTCCAGAGATTACCCCTTACAACGTCACAAACTCACAAACTTTACCTCTTTATAATATTTATTAGTAATATTACTAGGTAATTAGTAATGCGGTCATAAAACTACCGCGCAACCGATGAGTGGCGCGAGCGATGACGATGAGCATAACGGTCACGGACGATAATAATAAATACAAAATAGGGTATTACCTGGAATCATACGTCGTGACTAACCTATAATCTTTACTACACGAATATTCTGATTGCTTTTCGGGTAGTGAAAATAAAATTCGAAAATGTTTAGTCCAAATGCACATTGAATTATTTGATACGAAGCCTATTTATTACCGTCCGTATCAAAAGTATTTAGGAGACCGGGAGAAAGTCCGTGATATTGTATCAGACCTATTGAGTAAAATAATAGTGTAGGAAACAAAGTCCTCATATGCCAGTCCCGTCATATTGGTGCCCCAAAAGGTCGGGTGAAGTACGCATGTGCGTGGATTACCGTGCATTACATAAAATTACTAAAAAGGAACGGATTCCTTTACCCGTAAAACAAGATCAGTTAGACCGGTTATCCAAGCAACGCGTTTTCACATGTCTTGATATTATGTGAGCCTAGCATTGCATTCAAATTGCTGATGATAGTAAACAGTATACAGCGTTCATAACACCGGATGGGCACTACCAGTATACGCGTATGAGCTTTGGATTGGTGAACGCACTGTCAGCGGCACATATATGTGGATGTTTCTAACTATTCTCAATCTCATTAATTCTTTTTTTTTTCCTTCTTTTAATTAGTCTTTTTACAATGGTTTTCAATCATCTTCATAGCCCTTTGCTAAGAATAGTTACCACATGTTAGATTTAGTCTTTTTTTTTATTTTACTTTTGTATAGATTCTTTTACCGATTGTTTTGTAAATGTGTGAACATTGTAGGCCTTCTAGATGCTTGTTAACATTTGTTAACTTTTTAATTCGTTTTATTTTCTTTTGTTTATATATTAAGTAATCTTTTTGTTTTTGTTTTTCTTACGACTTATTGTCGGGCCTACGTTGTCCCCCTATATCTGTAAAGTACTAATGCTGTACCAAGGAAATATTGTAAAAAAAAAAACATTTTTTAAAAGAGTAACCATGAAGTTTCTTGCCGGTTCTTCTCCATAGGAAACGACCAACCCGAACCGTGCACCTTTTGTCGACGTTTTATAAGTGCCCATAAGGCCTACGCCTATATGAAATAATAAAAAATGATTTTGTTTTTTTTTTATTTTGATTTTGTGTGTTTCCAATGTGCGACAGCATATTTAGATGATTTTCTCGTTTACGCTGAAAATTATGATGATGCATTGCACCGTCTCAAAGCCGTATTAGAGGAAATACGGGATGCTAATATGACGCTAAGGTTAGACAACTGTTCTTTCTTAGTTTCAAGTTTAGAATATTTAGAGCATGAGGTGTGTGATGGCGAAGTCAGGCCGTCCAAGTATAAGCTCACTGCAGTTCATGAGTTTGCTGTGCCTGGAAACGTACATCAGGTTCGTCAGTTTCTCAGGTTCATCAGTTTATCAGGGTCTGGCAAATTATTTTAGGAAGTATGTGCCCAAAATTGCTAGCCTCACTCGTCCTATTACTATCCTAACCAAAAAGTACCAACCATGGGTAGGAACAGTCAGAGGGGTGACGAACAGTCTCTTGCATTCCACCGTATTAAATCAATTTTAGTAAAACAACCAGTGTTGGCGTTGTTTAATCCGGATTACGAGGGCGGCACTGAAAATTTCGGGCATCAAGGAAGTGACACAACATTACTATTTAAAAATGTATTTATTGCTTTCCGAAGTATTCTCCGCGAAATTTGACACATTTTTCCATACGATGGAACCAATCATTGAAGCAACCATTCCATTCGGAAGTTGGGGTCTCCAAAATGGCCGTTTTGTAGGCGTCCACAGCTTCTTCAGGTGATGAAAATCTCTGACCACGCAATTTATTCTTTATTTTAGGGAAAGTATCGAAATCATTAGGGCTTAAGTCGGGGCTGTACGGCGGATGGTCTAATAATTCTATGTTTTCTTGCTCTAAAAACTCTTTTGTTCTGTGCGTGGTGTGAGAACTGCATTGTCGTGATGGAGGATGATGCGGCGGTTGCAGTTCTCTTTACGGAGTTCAGAAACGACCTGTGGCAAACAAATGCTAGCATACCATTCTGCATTAACCGTTCTTTGTCCCTCAAGAGGAATAGTAGCAACATGGCCAGTTTTGGAGACAAACGTGGCCACCATTTTTTTTGAACGAACAATTTTTGTTGGCTTTAACTCATTTTCGAACACCCAAACTTGTGACTGGTTTTTTGTTTCGGGTTCGTACGTATATATCCAGGATTCGCACCTGATACGATGTTGTATACAGCATTTGAGGATCTTGCGTGGAATCTTTCGAGAGATCTGACGCACCAAGTAACGCGAGCCGCTTTTTGCTCTTCACAGTCAATAGAATCTGTAATTTGTGAGTTAGATTAAGTGACATCACTGATTGTCAATACATTTGTACGCCATGTTATGGCAGGATATGCTGAAACTAATTTACTGTAACACCTTATGTACCATATTCTAGCAAATAAATATTTTTGATTTGATTGATTTGATTTGACAGAGCGAATGCGGTATCCATCGGGAAAACAACTTTTTTACACCTAATTGTTAATGCAAGATTATTTGTATTTGACTCATGTCAATGTCTAAAGTTGCCTGAATTTCGCGGTATGTCACATGTCGATCTTCTTCAATCAGCTTACGCGCAGCATCAACGTTTTCTTGGGTGACTGCAGTTTTGGACGACCTTGACGGGGATCATCACTGAGCTTGACACGTCAACGTTGAAATTCAGCAAACCAGCGATAAATTGTGGTTTTGGATGGGGCTTCATCACCAAATGCAGAAATCATCCGGTCAACACACTGTTTTTGTGTTAAACCACTTCGAAAGTCATAATAAATCATCGCTCTTGAATTTTCTCGACTCAATTCCATTTTCTCAATGACTAAACAAGTTTGACAAAACCTTGTGACAAGACCAAAGACCTTATACGTATTTCTTACTACTAGACTGTGTACCAAAAATTTTTGTATAGCTAAAATGAAATCTATTACCATACATCTAGGTTAGCTATTCCCTTATAAGCGCTAGCTAACCAAAAGCGGTCCTGAGCGAGAGGGTGCCCGCTGGTGGTGTGTCCTTGTCTGACATCTTGCCAGCTCAACTAATCATTGGGTTTGGTAGAAATGGTAGAAAATTTTATATTTTCTTTTATATGTAATACCAAAACGAACAAATAAAAAATATATTTAAATACGTTTCAAAGTCTATGAAACTTTGAAGCGTATTTAAATATTTTTACAGTTCCTTTAGTTCATCAATTCATTGTATTTAAAAAATAATTCATTAATACTGAGTAAGAGTAGTACTTTTAAATGTTTGGGCCTGGTCATACTAAATGTAGGACCACCAGGTTTGTGGAGTTTTTGGCGGGTTTTGTTCGAGTAAAATTCAGCGGCTGTTAATATTATTCGCAAATTGATTGCTAGTGGAATAAAATTGGTGAAGTTAAGTTTCTCAACTGTCTACGCAACTGGACATAAAGTGAAATAATTGAGATCCTTTGGGGTATTTCAAAGCATCGTCTGAAGACTGCAGGATCAGCTCACGCCTCTCCTTCATGAGCTTGAGAGTAAGATCAGAGAACTTTTTGTTCCTATCTATACGATTGGTCTTGAAGAACAAGACTTATCCAGACTTGGGATTTGAGGGTTATCGAGTCCCCCCCTCTCTTCGAACTTCAGAAAACCCTATAATACTCCATCGTAAACTGCTCAATTCCTCTTCGAGTTCGGTGATCTTATCGTCGGTCCGGAGTCCGGAGTGTGCGCGTGTTGTACGTTGCCAGGTCCTGTCGTCGGTATTTGTTGGGGTAGCCGGATCTCGTCCGGGATTCTTTGCACCCCTTGCCATACCTTAACCTAGATCGCTACCGTAGTCGAGGGTAGGCAGGCTGCCGGGCACTAAGGGCTATGTTTTATTTGTGCTATTCATGGGGAGTGCTTTGCAGGCGGGTTGGCGATCCCAGTATGGTTGTTACAAATGCACAGAGAACGCTGTTCCCCATTCTCTGGTTTGTCCCTTAGTCGCCTCTTATGACACCAATGCAAAAACATGGGCTGTTGAAATTCTTTATGCCCGACACCATAAGGTAAGTGATGTAGATTCCAAAAAATATACACACGTTTCTTTTTTTTCCTTGAATTTGGTAGGTTTAGGTAGCGTAGTTAGGTAGGATATATACATATATCGGGATACTTATACTATTGTTTTTACTATCAATTTGTCCCTTGTTATGTTTGGTCATGGTCACCTCATTAGAAAGTGACACACTACCAACGGGAGCCCTCTCGCTCGGACCGTTTTTTGCGCCATAGTGCACAGTCTAGTAGTAAGAAGTATAAAGTCTTTGGACAAGACCGAGAATCTTTTTTAAAATAAATAAATGGTATTCGATTTTTTTAAACCAAGGAGTTTTCAATTAAAAAGATATGACAGAAACAGTGGAAATATTCCATTCCCGATACTTTTAGTGCAGCCTATGTATGAAACCCAAATTCATACAGACGCATCCAAAATAGCGTTAGGTGGAATATTCCTTCAGAAACAGCCAGACGGCGCGTGGAAACCAGTCGCATATGCGAGTCGTCAGACTGCGTCTGTGAAACAAAAGTATCACAGGTTCAAACTAGAAACGTTGGCTGTTGACATGAGCCTGAAAAAGTTTAGGTAGTTTTGGTTTAGTTTAGTTTAAGGTATACGTATCAGGTTTAAGTTTTATTCTAGTAAATGATCGTAGCGCGTTACGCTGGATATGGACCAAACGTGATTTATCTCTCCGTATAGCCCGGTGGTAGCTTGAAGTTCAAGGCTTTGATTTTACTGTTGAGTATCGTGCCGGCAAATCCATGGCTCACGTGGATGCTGAGTCAAAATCCTGTGGATTCAGTGATGCGATGTGTTGAAAAGGACTTAATTGAATGTGTGTAGCAGGATGACGACTCGTTGCGTACCTTCGTGGACCAGTTGAAGGATGAGGTTGCGAAGGGCATAACTAATAGCTTGGCTAAAGATTTCTTGTTTGAGAATGGTGTATTATTTAGAAAAGTTGGAAATGGTCAAAATGTAGTCGTCCCCCGAATGTCACGTTGGTCTCTCGTTCAAAGTTTGCATGATAATAACGGTCACGTTAATTTTAATAAAACTTACAATGCCATAAAGTCAAAGTATTGGTTTCACGGTATGCGTCGGTTTATCCAAAAGTACACTCGTGGTTGTTTATCGTGTCAATATGCTAAAAAACCAACTGGTCGTTGTGTGGGCTTGTTACATCCAATTGAAAAGGTGGCCGTACCTTTCCACACGGTTTATGTAGACCATCTTGGCCCGTTTTGTTAAAGCCCATCAGGCCAAATGCACATTCTAGCAATAATAGATGCCTTCAAGAGATTTATATGGATCGAAGCAGTTCGAGACGTCAGTTGTTATCATCAGTTGTAATAATCATCAAGTGTCGGCGGTGATTGTCTCTTAAGAGGAAATACGGGCGGAGAGACTTTTGAAAAATTGGTATTTGAAAAAACTATCGCTGTCGCTCTGCGCACTGCGAGCGCGTGGCGTCCGGTCGCCCTATCCATGTGTGTGTAAGTTGACAGTGTGTGCGTGCCTCCGCTCCCGGCCGCGGCTCGTGCATTTCTTGTAATCGCCCCAGTCACTCGTTACTTTTGTTGTTGTGGATTGTGGACTGATATCCAACAATATCTGTTATTCTTAACAGCAAACGCAGAAAATCTTTTTTTGGACGTGACTAATAATACAGTAGAGCAATTTAATAATGTAATTGCTAAATTTATTGGCGGAAAAAGAATTAACTTTGCAGGAAGTGGCTCATATCACATCAGACAAGATGTTAAGGAGTAGTAACTTCATGGAATAGCGAAGGGCTATTCATGTACGCATTCAAAAAAGAATACAGGGCTGCAGTCCAGGCCAATATACAAAAAAATATATAGAACAAAAGCAGCGTTCGAAAAAAATCACAGAGATTTACCGAAAAAGGAAACTGACGTATCCCAAAGACGGAACGAGCAAAATAAAAAGAACTACATAACCTGTTAAAACTACGGTTGCTTAGAGTTGGACGAAGATATGCCTTTGGATTTATATAAATTAAAAGAAAAATAAATTTCTTGAAAGATTGCTCTCAACCAAGGATGTTCAAAGAAAAATAGTGGGGGCCAAAGCGATAATAGCTAATGGGAAATTGAAAGACTAAAGAGGCTTACGGCATCGAATTTTGGGCGAATATGTAAGATGCGACCGAAAACATCGGTTCGCAAAAATGAAAAACCTTATATATAACAAATTTAAAGGAACCGTGGCTACCAATTATGGCAAGGAAAAGGAATCTGAAGCGATCGATCAATTTATCAAGCACACGGGGCTACAGGTATGGAATGTTTATAGATGAAAACAAACCCTTTTTAGCGGCAAGCCCGGATGGTCCGGTAGGTGAAGACTCTAGATAATAGAGGTAAACTGTCCTTATGAAATTGAAGTATGTCACCTGAAGACGGAATTCATCAAAAATAAATGGATTTAGAGCTGTTTTCAAGGGTCATCACTAATCGTCTCCGTAGACCACACACATACGCTGCGGCAGGTTATACAGAAGACCGAAGAGTACAACCTGCCTCTCTGTTTAGCGTTTGTGAAATACGAGAAAGCCTTCGATTCGATCGACACCTGGGCTGTTCTGCAGTCTCTCCAACGGTACCAAATTGACTACCGGTACATTGAAGTGTTGAAATGTTTGTATAAAAACGCCACCATGTCAGTTCGACTTCAGGATCGACAGGAACCCGTCCTTATGCAGCGAGGTGTGAGACAGGGAGACGTAATATATCCAAAACTGTTCAACGCTGCACTGGAGGAAGTCTTCAGGGTTATGGACTGGAAAGGGCTAGGCATAAATGTCAATGGCGAATACATCACTCACCTTCGGTTTGCCGACGATACTTTGGTCATGGCTGAGACTATGGAGGACCTCAGTACAATGCTCGATGACCTCAGTAGAGCTTCCTAAAGAGTGGGTCTTAGGATGAACATGCACAAAACCAAGGTGATGTTGAATGTCCATGTTACACTCACTCCAATCAAGGTCGGATACTGTACACTCGAAGTTGTGGGTGACTATGTCTACCTGGGACAAACGATCCCGTTGGGTAGGGCCAACTTCGAGAAAGAGGTCAACCGTCGAATCCGACTTGGCAGGGCAGTGTTCGGGAATTTGCGGTATCTTCTCTTTCAACTTACCACAGTGTCTCAAGACGAAAGCCTAAGACCAGTGTGTGTTGCCAGACATATGGCTCTAAGACATGGTCGCTTACTATGGGCCTCACCAGAAAGCTTACAGTCACCCAAAGGGCAATGGAGAGGGCTATGCATGAAGTTTCCTTGCGTGGTCGAATCAGAAATGTAGATATATCCGCAAGAGAACCAGGGTTACCGACATAGCCCGAGCAATAGAATTTGGCAAGCCCGAGAATTGCCAAACTTAAGTGGCAGTGGGCAGGGCACATTGCTCGCAGAACGGATGCCCAATGGCGCAGAAAGGATCTGGAGTGGCGACCGCGAACCGGAAGACGTTGCATTGGAAGGCCTCCCACCAGGTGGACCGATGACTTGGTGAAGGTTTCGGGGATCCGCTGGATGCGAGACGCACGGGACCGATCAATGTGGTGACCCTTGGGGGAGGCCTATGTCCAGCAGTGGCTGATATGATGACGATGATGATGATGAAATAGATTTATGTATGTTTAAAGGCAAAATGTTACAATTAAAACAGAATCACAATTACTTCTACCAAGTACAAGGCCAACTACACATAACTCGTCGAGATTTCTGTTATTTTATTTTATGGAGTCCCTAAAGCTTTTATTTTTCAAAATATTAAGAGGGACGATGCATTATGGCATAAAAATGGAACCATTATTAGAAAAGTGCCATAGATTTAATTTGATTTGAAAAGTTCTACCACATTAGTGGCAAGCCTAAGGCATTAGCCTTTTACCAGAAATCATTGACGGTTGGATACCAAAGAATAAACCAGTGAGAGAAAGCTCGTCGTCATAATCTGCCTAGCCTTTTCCCATCTACGTTGGAGTCGGATGCAGCTGAATACCAGTATTTTGATGGATCGACTGCCTATCTTTCCTTTGCCGAATTTACTTACACAATTAGGCTGCGGGTCAGACTTTCGGGCTGTCAAAGCCGAAAATAACAGCCGGGACCAACGGCTTAACGTGCTTGGCGAGACACGGACGGGTCTTGGTATGTAAAGATGGTCACCCATCCACGGACCAACCACGGCAAGCAAAGCTTAACCTGATCGATTGACCCGTGCGGCTGACGTTGAAATAAGTTTAATTTCGCTGATGTATCTAGTAGGCGATCTAGAGATTGCGGATACCTATCCGATATATAATTTACTGTTTTGTATTGAAAACTTTTTGTAATAAACATTTATAGACATGTACTTTATTTTATTTTGTATCCAATACTTTTTAATACTTCTATTTGTATTTCTCACGAACAGCACATACAGTAAACAATATAAATGTGTTTATCGATAACTGTTTACAACACTAGTATATCGATATTATCTTCAACTACTACGCATCACCTTTCCGTCTGTGTACGTATTATGCAGACCCCTTGCGTCTCACCCCGCCCACAAATTCGTGCGATAAGTACAACTGCAGATTCGACAAATTTTCTTAAGTAAAAAGTCATAATTCGAGGTTTGGCTCTCGTCTGTTTTCTCCTCCAATATTGGAGCGATTTAGAAGATATTTCATAAACTGAATAAGAGGGATATTTACTATGTCCCTATGTTTTCCTTTTTTCATTAATAGTTGTCAAATTTGTACACTAAGGCTCTGAAGACAGCGACTCAATACAGACAATTTTGAGCATTTTGAGAGGGTTCTAGTCCTTATACGGATAATATATCACCAAAAAGGAAAACATAGGGACATAGAAAAAGTTGATATTTATTTTACTGTAAAAAATCATCGCTTTAAGTCATAAATCAGAGAGAAAACAGACGAGAGCGTTTGTATGGACAAAAGACCACCCCCGTTTCCTCTTAACAGGTGCAACGTCAGTTGTAATCTGTCTCGTTGTGTTATCGCACGATGGGCAGCGCCAAGAATTGTTTATTTTACGTTTATTTTTAACATAATAGGATGTAGTCATGTTCATGCATCGGTAGTGGAACAGTAGGTGACAAGTACTACAGCTGAGCAATTCTCCTCGAGCTATTAATTGTTTACAGGTCGCACAATTAATGTTTTCGGTGTAGGGTAGAAGTGTTTCGCGGAGCAATAATTGAACGTCACGATGTATCGCTGGGTGACTCAACTCAGTGGGCGCTGTCCGGGTTGTCCTAGGTAATTTTTTACACTTATTTCTGTTTATTCGTTTCATTGATAGTTTTTCACTTGATATATTGTTGTTTTCAATGATTTATTGTTTCACTTTTGAATGCTGTTCGCGTGAATCGCAGTAACTAATCTCAGCTTTGACATTGATTTGGAAAAACCATGTTACGGGTTATTGTTTTGGTGTTTTTCTTCGATGTTTACGTTTGGATTCGCTTGCGGAAACTTTCACAGCGTTATAGGAAAACACAAATTCTGTAGCGTTAGTTTTCAGCACAGTAAACACGAATAAAACATTTAATAACTAATGCGGAGCCGTTGTTGCTGTCGGCAGAGCGCGTCTACCCTCCGACTTAGCCGAACAACACCAGGTACTTCAGTATCAAGCGGCAAATTATCAAATGTGCAGTGACACATATGAACTTACTTTAAACCGTGCTTCAGAACTTGAACAAGAATTGTGTAATGCCCATAAGGCCCTATCTATCGCTGAGTCTGCTAAGGTCAGCGAGCAGTGTAAAAAACTAATAGTTCATATAATGAGTTAGTTGGCAGTTTTCAGTCAGAACCAGTGTGAGTCTGATTTTATAATAGATTTGACTGGTAAAGACACTATACCCTTATGTCCTATTGTCATGAGTCATAATAAATAAAATAAAATAAAAAAAAAAACGGTCATGGAGAACGATGAAAAAACAAAATCTCTTAAAATTGACATTCAAAGCTTGCTATCTTTATAGTGAAATTAAAATTTTATTAACATAATTATATACAATTGAAAATTCTAAAAACAAAAACAAACCTATATACAAATACAAAAGGGAGACGGAAAAGACCTCACTGTGCATCAAAAAATTCGTCCATATCGATGTCAATGGGAAACGTGCCCAGAACGCTGGCAGCATTGCCACGTTGGATGGCAATGCTGATTCTCTGGCCGAAGAAAAGGCTAGCCCTCTGGTCACGTGAAGAGTTGACGAGCTTTGTACTAATTTCTCGAAAAACTCGATGCGCACTCGGACCCCATGTACCTAATGTTTCAACCCCAAACGGCTCAAACATATATCTCCCAATAAGGTTGATATATTTGCGCCGTTTGAGGTTTTCTGCACCGGCAGCAGCCGCTCAGCACAGCCCGCCGTGCTAAGAAGATGGGATGGCGCAAGGGTGTTGACACATGTTGCATCCCACACCAAAGGCGTAGGCCTTAAAAGTCCACCTTCCAAGGCATTATGGTTATCCCGTCTGGTCTCTTCCCATCGTCGCGTGCCAAGCCATTGGGTTCTAAAACAGCTGGCACCCCGGCGGTGACAAGAGCCCGACGTATAATGTCATTAATGCTGGCGTGCCGTGCTCTCCAGCCAGCGCTCCTACTGCAAGATAAGCCATGGTGACCGAGGCGGTCGACTGCTTCACCACATTGACAACGATGTGGAGCTCCGCTAGGAGCACCCAAATGCAGACATGTAGCGATCCGGAAGGTGTTGTCACTCAACATAGTACCTATGTTGAGTGACGGTAGTGCCTGTAGCCAGAGGCCCGACTCCCACTCTCCCACAGCCAGCAGGCGGGCACGCTCAGCAGTATTGGTGGACGTATTCATAAGTTTATTCCGTACCAACCTGCAGAGCGGCTCATCCCACTGTCTCTGGGCAGATGGGTTCTCGGGAAACGCCGTATTCGGGCAAGCCACTTTCCAGGCGCACACTGCGTCGGTCGAGCACGGCACTTCAAAGTTAACCAGTGAAAGGGATAAAAAAATTGTGGTTAACTTTTCAGTGCCGTGGACCGAAGACAAGAACGCCGGTAGGCTTATACTAGAAATTTTGCGGATGCCGAGCCCGCCGAAGCGAATGGGTAGAGTAGCTTGCATCCAGGCTCGATCATCCAAGGCCACATTTAAGATGGTATTCAGAGTGAATCGAATAATTTTGTCATTTTTTTCCAAGAGATGTGGCTGCTTCCATAAAGGGGAAGAGCGGAGAAAATACATAAAATTTGGTCCAAAACAGCAATACCTAATAAGAGTAAAAGCCGAATGAAGATTAATTTTGGAGAGTCTATCCGAAATATTATTAAAATGGTTAATTTTGCCATCAATGAATGAAGAAAAACTGTCTTCCAAAATTGGGGAACCTAGGAGGTGCAGTGAACTATTATCTAAAATTTTGATCTCTGGGGCTATTGCATAGAAATTATGTAGGGTTGGTTGTCTGTCGGTATTGTCACTTAGAAAAATTTCACATTTCGAGTGGTTAAGGTCAAGGCCGATGGATTTAAACTGCTCTTTCAGGAATTGAAAATATGCTAAAACGGTTTCTACGTCACCTCCTAGTGTTCCATCATCCAAATACCATACGTTAAATTTCGAATTTAGTTTCTGAATAATGGGATGAATAGCCCGACTGATATGACTGGCCCGAGAGGGTCACCTTGTTGGCAACCAACTGAAGATTGCAAAACATTTTCTTTGTACTATAATTTAGATGGGTGCCTATAGCATTGCCACAAAAAGCCGAAAATTTCTGGAAGCTCTTTTTTTGCTTCAGCCAACAAAGTGTCCCTGTTGACCGAATTGAAGGCTTTTTTTACGTCAACCTTGAGGATGACCTCACCCTGGTTAGAATTTAGGAAGGTAGAAAGGGCATGTACGGCAGCCTCACAGCCCCCTCTAGAGCCAAAGCCAAGCTGTAGGGGCTGGAATCTGTTTGTAAGCCTTTGACCGTAAAGCTTACAACAAATTTTGGCTGCCATACGCCTGTAGGTGCACCCGACGGCAATAGGACGAATGCCGCCGTCCCTCTTGCACAGGGCACATAAGTTGGCCCCGTACAAGACATCGACGACGGTATCGTTCACGCCGCCGGAGAGCATTAAGTTGACTAGTGCCGCAAGCTCCTTCAAAAGCGACTCACCAGCTTCCCTGGCCCCTGAACTTAAAAGATCCATTAAGTGTTGCGGAGTCAGGCCGTCGAGACCGCCGGTGGAACCGCTTCGGAATGAGCTCACGGCATCGATCAATAGGGTGTTTTTTTTTATTTTATATTTCAAAATTAAATATTTATTTAAGAAAGAATCGTGTTAACATAACAAGTAGATTAAATATGAAAGGGAATTAAATACCCCATATTTAATTCCCTTTCATATTTAATCTACTTGTTATGTTAACACGATTCTTTTAGCTAGATAAATTTAGGACAAAGTATGATGTAGATACTCAGTGCCTCCAAAATGACTTATTATATTAGGAGTGTTTACTGAAGGATATTTTTGAGAAATATGAAAGTTGACAACAGCAATTGAGTGAGCGCTTGTTTGAGGCCGGGGAATTGTTGGACTTGGTGAAGTACAATGCAGAGAGATATGAGTCTCTGAGTAGTGCCTCATGCAGCTGTGCCAACCATACACCACCCACCCCGCTGCAAGGTGACTTGTCTCCACCAATGTTGGCACTTCCAGAAAAATCTGTGTACCCAATTCACAGGAATATGAAACAATGATGTTTAGTGACGAAATAGGTTCTGGCTTTGGAAAAATATCAAATAATTACCTTAGCTACAGTTCTACAAATCATTGCTACCATAATATTAGTTTCAAGCAAATGATTAAAAAAATTATAAATTCGAATATGGATAATTATTCTACAATGGTTTTTCAGGATTAAATTTAAGAAATCTGATGGTATATGCTTTTCCATACTCTGATAGTTTCTCAGAACAGGAGAACAATCGTATTTTTAAATTAAATAACATTTTGCAAATGTTGACTTGTCATAACGACAAATTATTATTTTTTGACACTAATATTTACTTACAGTAACTCAGAGAGCTTTCTCTCTGTCATGCAAATGTAGACGTAAGATTGCTATGTTGATAGCATATTCTTTAAATAAATTGATAGGTAGAATAGTATATAGAATATTGATAGGAGTAATAGATCAAATTTTATATTAATTGATCAGTCTGTGTTGCCTAGTTTAACTAGCAACATAGATTTAAACTAGTCCTTAAGACAACAGAAGTTACCCCTGTAAATAATCAGTTATTATTAGAACATAGTAAAAAAAAGGTATCTTCTGGCAATCCATTTAGTGGTACAAAGCTGAGGGGAGAGCAACACTCTTTAAAATGATTTAATCAGAACATTCAGGTTTGCTCTTCCAAAACATCAGAAATTGAATTATTTTTAGAAAAAACCAAGTTTGATATTATTTTTCTAACCGAACATTGGTTAAAAGATCATCAAGTAAAGTCCGTTAATTATGAAAATTATTGTGTAGTTAGCCATTTCAGTAGACAACAAATGATACATGGCGGATCATTAATACTTATTAAAAACTCTATTAAATCTAAAGAAAGAAAAGACATTGTTAGACTGTCGGTTGAACACACCATTAAATTGTCTTGTGTTGAGCTTGATAAGCATGTTGTAGTGTGCGTCTACAGACCTCCAATTTACCAGAATATATCTGTGTTTGACTTAGTAATGGAAGATGTGTTAAAAAAGTTAGTACTAGTAGCAAATCAATTGTCATAATAAGTAAAATGGACGTAAATTCTTGTTCGTCGCTTTAGAAGGCCAACCATTCTTTATATATCCTATCACCTTTTGTAGAACCTCATCGCGGTTGGTTTCATTTCGGATGTCGTTCAAACTCAACGGTAGTTAATCTGATTCACTAACAAAATTAATATACCGTGACTGATCTATTTTCTTACCCTCTTCGTGCTCATTTGATTGTGTAGGCACAGACCACGATAGAAAATCAGCCACGTTTTCCTCACTCTTTACGTAATTCAAGAATAAAGCATAACGTTTTAATCTGTTCGCTGCTAAAACAGGCAAACCTTTTTCCTTTCCAGAAATCGACAACAGCGGTTTATGATCCGTCCGAAATACAAATGGCACCGTACGACCATATAAATAATGATTGAATTTTTTAATCCCGAATACAAAAGAAGTGGCTTCCTTCTGAATTTGCGCATAGTTCGGATTTCAACAACGTACGCGAGGCATAGGCTACCACAGCCGTCGGGCTGCTTCTGCGCTAAGACCACACCCAGGCCGGCCGGCCCGGCGTCGCAAGTAACGACCGTCGGGTACTCCGGGTGGTAGTGGGCCAGCACGCGATCAGAGGATAGCTCTTTCTTAATTTTATCAAACGCTTCTGATTGATTTTTACCCCATTTCCATTCCATGCCTTTTTTGAAAAGCTTGTTTAGAGGACTAGATGTATTCGGAAACAAAAATGCGAAAACATGTAATTGGTTACTAGTTGGTTAATCTGATGTTAATATTTTTTACAATGCATGTCCTCGAAAAGAGCGGTTTTCCAAGCAGCCAAACTGTGCGGAAAGTGTCACTTTTTTTCACTAGTGCTTTTTACTTTCCTGTATTTTTTAATTTTTAACTCCAACGTCAGCCCGACGCATAGAGTTTTTATTTTTTGAGAAAAGATTTAAAAATTAGATTATCATTATCATTCATACGTACAGATTATCATTCATATAAAAAAAGTTAAAATAAAACTAATACTTTATTTTAGGCGTTTTTAATTACTCTAGATTTAGATTTTGATCAATAAATTAATTTTAAATATTCATTAAATATGTTTGGCAGAACGTATATTTTGCTCGTGCCTTATTGCGTTACGATGTGACAGCTATTCGCACATGCGCAGTAGATATGCCCGAGGAACTATTAGTTAATCTGTGGATATGCTGAAAGCGCTTGAATAAGCCCGCAATTTCATTATTTTCATTTTATTAATTTATTTATTTCTCGCACAATGCATAGTAAAATGTTGTATGATACACGTACGTAAGATGATTTCCGACTCGTGTCTATTTATCCACTCACTCGCTTCGCTCGCTCGTGAATAAAAATGCCACTCATCGGAAATCACCTACCTTCCGCACTTGTAGCATAAATAACTATTTTCTTAAAAAAAACCTTTTGTTAGTTGTTAATACTGTTTGTTTTCCTATTACAATAAAATAAAAATAAAATAATAAATAAATAAACAAAACAGCGATAATAATTAACCATCCCTAAAAATGACTTTAGTTCATTAACGTTTTTAGGTGGCTCGCACTTAATGATAGCTTCGATTTTGATCTCGGACACATTACTGTTTGATTTATGCAGTCCGTTCCTATCTATAAAGTAAACAAGATACTCCACTGAGCTTTTGAACAATTCGCATTTGTCGTGTTTTAATCTTAACCCTGCGTCTTGCAATCTTTTCATCACGCGCTCCAATCTTACTAAATGTACGAACCTATTAGGAGCAGTGATTAATATGTCATCTAAATATATACATACACCGTCAATGTCACCCAATAACTGTTCCATTGTACGTTGAAATATAAAGGTAGCGTTAGCTAATCCAAATACGAGCACGCGGCTCGTATTTGGATTAGCTAACGCTACCTTCCTGCAGTCTGAGGATGCATATTCATGGGCTGGCTGACCAAAATCTAATCAAAATCCGCCTGCACTGCATGATTTTTTTCTTGTTTACGACTTTTTAGCTCGCTTTTGAAGCAGTCGGGTTTTTTTTGGTTTTTTGATTTAACTTTTTTATTTATAACTTTTTTTTTCGAATTAGATATATTTAAACATATAAGTGTTATACATATATACTCCATACGATGGGTTTGGAAGAAAACAAAAATTGGGGCCCCACAATATGTCACCCAAAATCAACCATTTTTCTATTATCAAATTTTAATGTAGCCTATGACACTCGCAGGGTTAAGACGAATCGTTTGACGTATCAATCATCAAATCGGCCAACGCGTTTGGTCTCTGGAACGCCATATAGGAACAAACATACATACATAGACTGATAAACACATTACCCTCCTTAGGCAGTCTGGTAAAAATGCACCACTCTTACACGCGGTGATCGAATGAGAGGTTGCCGCCAAACGCCATATGTTGTTATGTATGTTTTTGCGTGCTCCGTGCTTATTGAAAACACAATTATTAATGACACAGACAATAATAACACACATGAATATCGACTCGTCGCCAAATGTTCTGTATTTAAGGATATTATAAATAAAATACTGCAAATCATAGACTCGTGTAATGGCCAACAACCAACTGTCGTGACAAGCCTACCCACATATATGTATTTATCAGATATACCACACGAGGATATTGCCGTCTTCAGATGTAGATTTTGGCAAAATCATCATTCCAACAGACATTCAATTAGCTGATTCAACATTCCATATTCCGTCTGTAATTGACATTCTTGTGGCGCGGAAGTGTTTTGCAATATCTTAGGATCCTCATCTATGAATCTAGGTAGGAATCAACCCAAACTTCACGCAACAAGACTCGGATGGATAGTTTCAGGACCAGTTCCATTGCGTTCATTCTCTAATAAACAGTCACACTATTGCAACGTGTCTATGGATGAATAAAATAATAACTTGAACAGGTTTTGGGAAATAGATTCTGTACTATCCAAACATGCTTTTTCACAGGAGGAACGTGCATGCGAAGAAGGTTTTCGTCATAATACTACTCGGGATGATCAGGGTCGTTTTGTTGCGAAAATTGCTTTAAAGGACAATCCCAACATTTTAAGTGAGTCATATGAAATGGCTAAACGACGTTTTCTATCACTGGAACATCGTTTCCTGCGTGATCCATGTTTCAAGAAGCATTAAGTTGCCTTCATGCAGTAGTACGAGAGTCTTGGACACATGACAGAAAATCAAACGTCTAGGAAGCCACATTCAGGTGACAATGTGTAGTATTTCTTGCCTCATCATGGGGTCGTCAAAGAGTCCAGACCGACAACAAAATTACGAGCAGTCTTCGATGCTTCAGCGGCAACCACGTCGGGCGTGTCATTCAATCAAATCCAGATGGTTGGCCCGAATATCCAAGAAGACCTATTTATCAATCTTGCTAAGATTTCGGCAATCCAAATAAGTTATCTCTGGTGACATAGCTAAAATGTATCGTGCCGTTGCTGTTACACCTTTGCAGCATGCTTTGCAGCAAATAATTTTCAGGACAGATCCTAAGTTACCGTTAAAAGCATATAGTCTTACCCTCAGTTTCCCAGCTCAAAATTATCGGAGAATTAATGTGACAAATTGTCAAGCACGCGTTATCTGCTGTGATTGGCTGTTGAAAATTCATTCAACCAATCATAGCAGATAACGCGTGCTTGACAATTTGTCACATTAATTCTCCGATAATTTTGAGCTGGGAAACTGAGGGTTAATACTGTGACCTACGGCACGGCTACCGCTCTACACACACTACTCCATAAATATTCAAATCTAAATCGTTTACAAAGAGTGGTGGCCTACATACTTAGATTTGTTTATAATTTAAAAAATAAACCCAGGTTACAAAACGCACTATGAAATCAAGAAGTTCAAGATTCTTTGAATTTAATTTTAAGTCAAGCTCAAATAGAGATGTTTCCTAAGGAATATGTCATTCTTAAATCTAGCAAAACTTTGCCTCGTAAAAATAGACTTGTTTCTTTAAGTCCCTTTGTTGACAAAGATGGTCTCATTCGTGTAGGAGGAAGACTTGACAATTCTCCTTATAAAATCATATTTTATAAATATCTTATAGATTTGTTAAACGCTGGCCCTCAGTTATTGATAGCAAATATACGGCAAATGTATTGGCCTCTTGGCGGCAGAAATCTATTTTAATCTATTGTGAAACACTTAATGTTTGAAATGAGATGTTCCAGAACATATAATTTAAGCTAAATAAATAAAAGGTTATATAATAAATGTTAAATGTGAAAAAAAAACCCTTATTAATTAATAGAACTATATAGCATAAACTGCCGGCGGACTGTTCACTAGACCTACAACTAAACAACTATTGCGCGTTTCCGAACGTAGCTGTTTGCAATACGCCGTAGACAGTGACAGACAAGTGACACTTCTACTCATCTGTCATTGTCGTTCTCCTCAATTCTGATTCATAGAGCAAGTTGGAACTTGATGTTATTTTATTATTTATTTTAAGCAGATACAGGCTTAAAAGCGTCAGTGTTATAAAAACATACAAGATACGCGCGAAACACATAACCCAGTCGGGTAAAAAAGATTATCTTTTATTGCTTACTGTGATTTTTCAAAGAATCTCCAAAAAAGACAAAGGCGTTGGTAAGCTTTTCTTTTTCTTTCGAACTAAATATATAGATTCAAATTCAAATTATATTTATTGCTTCCACAATGTACACACAGATGGTAAATATAAGTTACAGAAACAATTATGGACCCTGTCAGGCACAGCAACATTCTAGATACAGTCAGTGTCTAGGAGAGAGGAATAGCGCTCAATATTATTACAAATAAAACTATTTTCCTTATATATTAACATTTTAGTTATCTATTCCCTTTCTATTTGTTTTTATTTTGTTTAATGTTAATACATAAATCTTTTTATTTTCATGTCAAATTAAATATTAATCTTAAATATTAATTATTCGTTTAAGTTTTTATATTACAATAAGTATATTTGATTTTGATAGTTTATATTGAATAAAATTAATACATAATAAAATTTAAAATGTCCATATTATATTTAAGTCAATTATTTATTAATGTCATTTTAAAGTTTTTTAGTTAACAGTTGTCATTATTTTTACTTTAATTTTTCTGTCAGATATTCGTCAATTGTGTAATAGCTTTTACTTATTAAGAATTGTTTTAATTTATTAATGAAAATATTGGTTTTGCTTACTTGTTTTATGTATTCCGGTAATTTGTTATATATTTTTATCGACATAGCATATGGACTAGAAGAGTGTAATTTGAGGTGGGAGGAGGGTAGATCTAGTCTGTTTTTATGGCGCAATGAATATTTTTTTTGTATGTCTTCCCGTGTGCTGTAAGACTGGGTATTTGCGGAGTAGTTTACATAATTCTAATATATAAATATTAACTATGGTGAGGATTTTATGTTTCTTAAAGTAGGTTAGGTTAGGTTTCGACGGGCTGTTTCCGCAACTCCACGACCAAGCACGTATTTTGCGTACGGGTGGGATTCAGTCACATTATTCGATCCACCCCAGCTCCTCGAGAAAGGCCAGCAGCGCCTTCGTGCTGCCGACTATCTCCTGCAGGGTACCTGGGTCGCCGAAGTATTTGGCCCTGTAGTCAGCGACTACGGGGCAGCTTAGGAGTAGGTGTGCTGCTGTCTCTTCCTCCACCATGCAAGCTCTGCAGAGTGGGCTGTCCGTGATTCCTATGACAAAGAGGTGCTTATTAAAGGTCCCATGTCCAGTAGTTACGGCTGTGACCGCACGTAGCTGTGGCTTAGTCAATCGTAGGACCCTTTTCGTAAAACGGCCGTCAATGAGAGGTAGTGCCTCCTTGGCCTGCCTGCACTCGCTATGATCAGACCATAACTTGCTGTGTTGCTCCCTGGTGCGTTTTCTTACCAGACCGCGCAGAAACCCGAAAGGTAAGGGCACTATGGGCTCCGGGCCCACCGGTGCCATATTTGAGCCCCTTCGGGCGAGCTCGTCCGCAGCGTCGTTCCCTCGGGAGTCGCTGTGTCCTTTCTTAAAGTAAGGTTTGCAACTATCTGTCTGTTCTATGTTAGTTATTATTCGTATCAGCTTTTTTTGTAGGATAAATAGGAAGGGAGTGTCCGTGCTATTTCCCCATAATATTACGCCATAGCTTAACCAAGAGTGGGCATATGCGTAGTATGTCACTAGTGCGGTTTGTAGATTGGTAGTTTTTTTTATTTCACGTAGGGCATGTGAAATTTGAAATTTTCAATTTAACTTTCTGTATGTGGGTTTTCCAATTTATATGTGTGTCTATTGTCAACCCTAGGAGAGTGAAATCGTTAACTACTTCTATTTTTTGTTGATTGTATGTGAAGTTTAAATTAATTTGGTTTTTTTGCCGGGAGTAGAAAGTAATTAATTCCGTTTTTGTAAAGTTGATTTCAAGGTTGTGTTCGTTTATCCAGTTCATTATTAAATTAAGAATAGATGGGTGCACTCAGCTAGAATATATATATACCTACAGGCGGCTCGGATCACGCCGCGACTCGCTGCGCAGTAGCAAATTCATGTGACAGCGGGTTTGTGGGGTGGAGTACTGCAGTGCACATTGAAAACAGAACTTCACAGACTTCATTATCTTTGAACCAACGATTCATCATCTTCATCATCATTTCAGCCGAACGACGTCCACGGCTGGACCTCTCCCAGGCGTCGCCACATTGACCGATCCCGAGTGTCTCGCATGCAGCGAGTCCCGAACCGGATAACGAGGTATTTTTTTTTTTTGGTAAAAATTAAATAGGTTGTAATCTTGCAACAATTTAGAAAAATAGCAACAAGTTTCTACAATTCAATAAGTTTCAATAAGCCCAAACACTAAATGAATATATGTTTTTACTTGCTTCTGCCGGTGGCTTCGCCCGCATGGAAAGTGTTTTATCATCCCAAGAGAACATTATACCGGGATGAAAAGTAGCACTTGTGCTATTCCAGACCATAATCTATCTCTGTGCCAAATTTCATCCAGATCCAATCAGCCGTTAGAGTGTGAAGAAGTAAAAAAACATACAAACACACTCACAAACTTTCGCCTTTATAATATTAAGTGTGATTAGTAAGATTTCGGAGTCCCAGTATCTACCTTCCAACTTCATCACCAGATCAGTTCTTACTTTATTTATTTGTTATTTATTTTATTTATTTATTTTAGTACACAAAGAACAACAACACATTTTCATAGTACCATCATAATCATCAGTTCATAGTACCATTTTCATCAGTACCATTGATTTATAAGTATTTGTTTCCTCATAGTTGGTTAACTATTTGAGATATCTTATGCCTGATACATAGTTATCATTAAGCAGTTCTCATGGTCATCTGGATCTCACCTTTTCAATTACAAAACCACAATTGTGAATTCAATTCAATTTTATTCATGAACAATTTACATTGTAAGTTTTTAAGCTGACATGGTCACAATCATTAGAATTAATATTTGTTTCGGGCAATTTACATTGTGTTTGAACTCTTAATCTAAATAATTAAATAAAATCACGTTCATTAAAATTTTCCTAATACACATTCAATACAGTTAAAAATTCAAACTATTACATAATTATTATTACCCAGTCTCACATTATCCAATATCAAAGGAGAACGGCAGGCTTCTATGGGAGTTTCGTACCGCTAATAGACATTTCGTGTTTTGGGATATTTTTTGTTTTATTTGGTAGTTAATATGATAGATAATCCCTTTTTAAATTCTTAGATTTTTTAAACTTGGGACGTAAATGTTATAACCAGTTTTATTTTTTAAGGTTATGTACTAGTGTACCAATGTAGATTGTTACATATAGGTAAATGTTGCATTATGTGTTATGTAAATTATTTGTTGCTATCTTTGTAGTGTTTTACTTACCATTAAGTAGGTAAATTGAGGTGCGGATCGTACCTACTCAGGGCATTAGGAGATACCTATATCCAGCAGCCGACTGCAACAGTTTGATAATGATGAGTTTGATTATATTTAATGTTATTTCTATTTCTAAGTAATTAATTATCAATTAAATATTTGTGTTATTTTACGTAAGGCAATTTCTAATAACATAACTGCGTTTAGCGTACGATTTTATAACGTTTATATATTAAAATCTTTAGATTGATGTTATTAATTAATCCGAAGTTTTAAAAATAGTAAACTTACATGCAAATAAATGGCTTAGTTGACATAATAAGTGGTACAAATTCTATAACCGAACAACAGAAAAAGTATGCGGTACGAAATCTGCCATTCACCTTTAAAATGTGGATATGTCATCGTCTAGCGAATACAGACATTTCTCCAATAGGAACCCCTTGAGTGTCAACTTAAATGAGCTCTTGTAAATTATGGTTTTTATGTCCAATGGCAACCTGTTAAAAATCCGAACTGCTTGATATTGAGGACTGCTTGATGTAGAACTTAAGCTGGGGTACTATTTTGCTTTTAAAATCTTCTCTGTGGGTACTTTCCCTCAACTGTCTCTCCTCATCCGTTTCATATGTATGCAGGAATTTCTTAAAATTGACAGAGAAGATAATGAACATACATAAATAAACATACAGTTGAACATAAAAGCTCCTCCCTTTCAACGAATAGAATAGAATAGACTAGAATAGACTTTCAACAAAGTGGAAGTTGGTTATCCGATAATTGTTTGATTTTGTGGAGATTTCTAGTTGTTTTTTTTTTCAGACTGAAAGCTCCAGTAACCGTTTATTGGATAAACTTTTTAGTTTATGGTATTTAAAACTGAACAAAACAAAAAACAAATCCATTCATTATAACTGGGTTCCGTAATTTACTAATTGCAAAACAACGAAAATCACACTGAATATTAATAAATGGCATGGCGATGGTATTATTAATGGTTAATAAATGGTAATGGATGGTGGTTTGGAGAAATGTTTGAAATTCTTGACGTCGTTCCGTCAAGCCATTGGCATTCCACGTGACAATTCAGAGTGTGTGGTTAATTTTCTATAAAGGCTTGAGACCAGCTGGATTATACGGATCATCATGTTGATTATGATTTGTTGAAATTTAGCGAACATTAGTTCTAATCGGTGAGGAGCTCGTAGCTAAATAATAACAGCCGTCCTGCTGGGCCTGCAGTCTCGACATAGCTAACGATCGTTACGTTAGCTAACATTCGCTAACTCTTACCACAAAATAGTAAGTATACAGAAGGGCCACTCCCGCCGTTTGGAAAATTGACAGCTAAACTTGACAGATTCACTAGGGTTGTAGTGTTCGTGATATTAAATGGATATTTGATGCCCTGTCTACCCTCTAAGCATGATATGATGTATGTTTAGACGAATCTATGTATTTATGTTTGTAACTTGGGCAACCTACCCTTTTTTTTTAATTCGGAATCAATATAGTAGCAACCCTAGTGAATCTGTCAAGTTTAGCTGTCAATTTTCCAAACGGCGGGAGTGGCCCTTCTGTATACTTACTATTTTGTGGTAAGAGTTCACGAATGTTAGCTAACGTAACGATCGTTAGCTATGTCGAGACTGCAGGCCCTCTGGGCGATCATCAAGGTTAAGCAACGCTTGACGAGGTCGGTCCGTGGATGGGTGACCATTTCAAGATACCGAGTTTCCTCCGTGCCTCGGAAAGCACGTTATGCCGTTGGTCCCGGCTGTCATTTGAAGATCTTTGACAGTCGTTACGAGTAGTCAGAAGCTTGAGATCTGACACCAGTCTTACTAAGGGGTACCGTGTTACCCAGTTACTGGGTTGTGGAGGTCAGATAGGCAGTCGCTCTATGTAATACACTGGTACTTAGCTGAATCCGGTAAAACTGGAAGCCGACCCCAATGTAGTTGGGAAATGGCTAGGCAGATTTTATTAGTTCTAGTCGGTCTGGAAAGTTTTCAGAGTCAGTTAGTTAATCCTTCGTTCAGCGGTCTATCTTTTGTTACATCCATGTAGCTCCTTTTTGCTTCCGCGAATTTAGTGCGTCTTATGTTTTTTTTTTATATGGGTCTTCGAAATACACTTTCATTTGGCTTAAAAATCTTAGATTAAACATATCCTTATTATTTTTGTTGGGTTTTAGGTCCACAAAGAACACGGGTAATGCTTCTCTGGTAGACCAGTGTAGAACGCTTACTATCTGCCTCACCTCGTGTCCTTGTTCTTTCAGTTCTTGTTTGATTAGAGATGTATTTTCTGTAGCATGAAGTCCTCGTAGTACCACCGCAAAATAAACGGCTCGCCCCAAAATAAACTGCCCATGAACCGCCAGTGCGTATAAACGAAATGGAGCCCAGCCGCGAAGTGGGCTGCGGCCCTGTATTCAATCGCAGCGGTAGACATTTTGTGGCGGCTGAGCGTAAAGTGCGTACGATCACAAGAGGTTGCATATCAAAATGTAAAAGTGGCTAGCCGTTCCCGTGGGTTATCGCTAGTGCGTAAGAGGGTTTAGTGTTGAGACGCAGCGCAATTCTTAATATTTTATTCATATTTATTAAAGCAAAGAATATAGGCCGCAGTTTATAATTATTAGTGATTGCTTACAGGTACAACTGTCCAGCCGGGAGAAATCGATCAAGTTAGATGCTGCGGAGAGCTCCTGTATCTAAATGTTGTCTGCTTCTGTGCTAACTGTTCAACACTTTGTAGAGTAAAATAATTATTACCCAAATATGAGTCCTCCAAGCAAAAGAAAAAGAGCAATTGCTTCAACTGCCCGAAATGAAAACGGTGTTCCATTTTACCCCAAAGATAGAGTAACTTGCGGTTACAACGGGTGTGAGTACGAAATTAAACTTTTAGCCTTAATATGGATTAATTTGAAATATAACGACGAAGTCGAAGACTTTCTACTAGCCTCAAATCTCGAGGCTGTAGGGCCGCTTGACGACATTTGTTTCAAAATATTTTGGAAAGATAAAAAACGTAAATCCACAATTGTTTTCATTCAAGCTAAACATAAAATAAATCATGAAAGTCCTAAAATAGAATTGGTCAAAATCTTCAACGGTTACAGGAATATTAAAAATAAATTTAATGATAAAGAAGACGGGCTATTTAAGGGCAAATTTGACGAATGTGAATGCTACTGCATTTTATACACGAACGAAAATTTTAAGTTTGAAACAGTTCCTGTTACTGATTGCCACGAACTGAATGATATTATTGGAACGGGTGAGGACGGTACAGTCCAGCGCCTCAGCGAACGGGCCAAGAAAAATTTTACCCAAAGTTTGAATAAAAACGATAATGATTTGAATGAAAACGATAACTTGATGTTGGAACGTTTCTTGAACAGTCTGCTATTGTTTAGTGGACAAGCCAACGAGGAGGGCGTGGAAGTGAATTTAAGAAAACACATTGTCCGCTACCAGCCATCTCTTAAAAAAATATTTCAAGTTCAAACCGACGCAGCGACTGCTATATATATAAGAGAATTTGTGGTTTGGTGGAAAAAACTTGACCAGGCACCGTATCTAACAGAAAAGGATGACATTTTGAAGAACTCATTCAACAGCATTATAAAAGACCCACTGATGACCTCATTTAACATAATATATAAGAGTAAAATAAAACACAATTACACATTCTCTGACGACGCAGTGAACCCCTGGAACTTCCAGGATCACTCGAGTAATGTCATAATTACCGAAAATAGTGAAATGACTGTTGTTAAAGTATTGCAGCATTTCAAGAATAAGGACCACGTTGTGTTAGATCTAGATTATATTGTCAATCTACCAACGACAGAACGTAACGTATTGGGCATCGAGTTGAAGAATACAAATGGAGAAAAAGTTATTGTTTTCGTATGCGATAAAATACAACAAATCAAAACATTAGAAAAGATAGCGAATATTATTCTAAACAAAAAAAATATTATTATCACAAATTCTGTATCAGTTCAAAAATTACAGAATTGTTGCCCCAGAGCAGATAGTCCTATACATGATGAAAATAGTCTGATTGACATGAGTGAAGAGTCACAGAACAGCATCTTGGAGACTACTAGAGTGATATTTCAAGGCGTAGAAGTAAGATTAGATTTGATAATCGATGATAAATCAAAAGCGTATGTGAAAGCAGATATTCTAAACAAAATAATCAGTAAGGACACCATTCAACTCGGTAAACTAATTGTTTCAACAGATTATCATGAAAAAAAGGAATTGTATGTTGACAGAATTGTTCACAAGACCAACCAACCTTTAGTCTCACCAAAAAGTCTTTACGATTTAGAAGATGACGTTGTACTTGTAACGGCAGAGCCTGGGATGGGCAAATCTACTCTACTTACTCACTTATCGCTTAAAACCAAAGAAGACCGCCCAGAAGTATGGATTGTAAGGGTTAACTTGTTAGAATACTCGAGAGAACTTAGCAAGTGGAAGGAAGATGAAACAACCATCGACTTAGTAGAGACTTTAAAGTTTATGTGTCAAGTTATACTCCGCATGAAACTTGGCAAAGAAAATGATGTGGCTATTTCGTTGGAGGAACAAAATGGTTCTGTGTATCTCAAATATTGTACAGGTGATCAGTCGAGTGAATTCGAGTTGAAAATGTTTCTACACTTTTTTAATGTTGGTAAGATGTTATTCCTATTTGATGGTTTCGACGAAATCAGTCCGCATTACATAAATGAGGCCATCAAATGTATACAAGTAATCAATAACCATCCTAAAAAGCATAAAATATGGGTCACAAGCAGGCCGTATACTGAAATTGAAACTATTTTACAACAAGCTTTCGGTGTACCTTATGAAATGGAACACTTTTCTAATGAGATAAAGGAAGAATATCTAAATAAAATTTGGGAGTCCAATTTTATTTGAATCTGAATGAGCTTGATATAAAGCAACTGGAAAATGTACATGGCTTCCTGAAGTTTATTTCTGAATCAGAAAACCACAAGAGCCAAGCTCCACATGAAATTTACGTGAACGCCGGCTACTTTTTGCTGAATAGGATTAAATGTTCAGTCAATACTTGCATATTCGATCCAAGTTATGATGATACTTTAGACAACCTTCTACAGAAACTTCGGGAACTAAAAGAAGAAATATTTGAACTCCAAGCTAGTAGTAATAAAAACCCTTTATATTTATTTTTGACGGCACATTTTTTCGTAAGCCGTATAAAATACGTTAGAATAAATAGTAACAGTAGTAGTTGGAATAATGAAGTTGACCCATTCACTATTTACAAACATTTCTTGGAAACGAAACTGAAAAAAATACGGTTTGAAGATAAAAATAGAATGGACATTTATAATCCTGATATTATGATAGCTTTCGAAAAAGAACGTGCAGATTGTATAGCAAAGCATAAAAAATTGGCAGCTTATGCTATTTTCAATCAACACATTGACAAACTGTTTATTGAGAAAGACTTGCACGAAATCAAGGAGATTGTAAAATGTATAGAAAAGGGAGAAGAGAAAACTGGTCTGATATGTAGTGTAGCAAACGGAAGCCCGATTTTTATACACATGACATTCACTGAATACTTTGCAGTGGAATATGTTTGTGATTTATTAAAAAATGCAAATGAAAGCCAAAATCTAATTCACTGGATTAAAATCTTATTTGAAGTGATATTATCTGGAAAATATGATTTTATAAATATTGAAAGAATTTTTGATTATAAAATCAAAATAGATAAAACGCTGATGAGTATTATTGAAAATAATAAAGAAGTAATGTGTAGTTTGTTATTAGAGCAGGGCGAAGAGATTATAGCCCAAAGAATACTTGGTTGGGCGCCAGGAATAGCTGTAACTAGTGATAATCATAACTTAATTTCTTTGTATGTTTCGATTTTTGAGAAATGTATAAACAGCAGCAATTTAGAACAATTTCTAAAAATCGTAAATCATTGTAAAATGCTGTGTTTTTTATCGTATTTCAAGAGCGGTGACGAATTAGGTGCGTGTATCATCGATCTAGTCAGGAAACTCGATAACTCTAGATTAACTCGTTTTCTGAGGGAATCTCACAAGTGTGAGTTCTATCTCTACAACACACTTTGTCAGATTTGTGAATATGTACTAAGGCTGATCCATACAACAGCGGGCCAGGCATGTATTAAGTAAGCACCATTTTTGTAATTTCGGACCTTCCCCTCGTCAACAAAAGTAAACAAAGCTCTTATCCCATGCCATGCTTACGTAAACATTTCATAAGTATTTTTAATCTGCTCTGGTTTCCTTATTGATTCATGAGCAGCAGTTAACAAGTCTAGAAATAAGGAGTTGATAGTCTATAGAGGAGTTAACCTATAGTAGTTCGCTACTACGGCGGTGGTAGCCCCGTGGATAAAACCGCGCGCTTCACATACGTGGGTTGAAGGTCCAATCCCAGGCACAAATCTCTCCTCCCCGGTGGGTTCCCGCACTGTCGAGGTGGGGGGGCTCAGTAGCCATGGCTTGGTCAACCACAATGAACCGAAGAGGAACCCGAGGGCTCGTCAGGGCTTTTGCCGATAAGCCGACGACGCGGCGACGTAGCGACCAACATGTGGGTTGCGGTGCTGCCTGGCCGACAGCGCAACTGAGGCGGGCCGCGATGTGGTGTGGGGTCTCCCAAACCCATATGATATCGCGGCTGAGGGTTGGAAGCCGCGGCGGGAGAGGAGTGCCGGTATTGCGGTGCGCCGCTCTCCCTACCTTCCGTGGCCTGGACCGGCAGCCTAGTTGTGTAAGTGAATTCGGCAAAGGAAACAAACTGTTTCTTGCCCAAAAACGACTTTTCGCAATACAAAAAGTCGTTTTTGGGAAAGAAACAGATAGTTTCCTTTGGTAAAAAAAAATTGGTAAAGGTGACATTAAAATGGTATTTTTCCCTGTTGACGTCATTAGGCCGAATTTTAAACTTAAACTTCGCAGCTGCCTTTTTAGGTAGTAAAAGTTTAAAAAAAAAACTGTTAAAACGTTCATATGAATAGAATAGAATAGACTTCTTTATTGTACACAAAACAAACATAAGTATACAAATACAAAAAAAAAAAAAAAAAAAAAAAAAAAAAAAAAAAAAAAAAAAAAAAAAATAATAAGGCGATGCGCGTGCGTCGTTCTTGAGTATTGTGAGCGAGTGTCCCCGCGGCCGGCCCGCGCCGCACCTCTCGTCCGGTTCGCGTGACGTCATCGGCCAGGACTCGTAGGCGGCGCGAACATCCTGCCCCTCCTTGAAAGGAGCAATCACTTTCAAGACTCTATTCAGCCTCCTCCTCCTCTTCATGGTTTGTTAGGAGCGGACATACTTTGTTGACGGCGCGCCGCTCCGTTCCCCGATATGTGTTGAAGTCGGCGACGCGGACTACTCCGTCAGCGCCTGGGTATACTTTTTGTACTCGGCCCATCTTCCACTTGAGAGGTGGAAGGCCCTCTTCTTTGAAAACTACCAGGTCACCAATTTGTAAGTTTCGCTGCTGTAGGCGATATTTTGTACGCTGTTGCAACTCTGATAAATATTCTTGCGTCCACCGTGCCCAAAACTGTTGTCTTAAGTTTTCAATTAAGATGTATCGGTTCTTGGGGTTCTTGTTCTCGCCTGGAGGTGCTGGCAGTGACGTCAGTGGCCGCCCGATCAGGAAGTGCCCTGGGGTCAAAGGAGAGAGATCGTTGGGGTCAGGTGATAAAGGAGTAAGAGGTCGGGAGTTGAGGATCGCCTCTATTTGTGTAAAAAGCGTACTCAACTCCTCAAAAGTAAGACTGGCATTTCCTACAGTACGCTTAAGGTGATGCTTAGCACTCTTTACGCCAGCTTCCCATAGCCCACCGAAAGTAGGAGAATATGGTGGATTGAACACAAATTTAATGCCTTCATTGCTAGAAAAATCATGAACAGAACGTAGACTGGATCGCAACATCCTACCCAATTCGTTTTTCGCCCCTACAAAATTCTTTGCATTATCGCAATAAATACTATAAGGTTTCCCTCTTCTGGAAATGAATCGTTTAAGGCAAGCAATGAAAGCTGCGGTACTGAGATCGCTGACTGTCTCGAGATGTACTGCTTTTGAAGCGAAACAAATAAATATGCATAAATAACTTTTAGACACTCGATTGCCGCGACCCTTCTTACTTGATATCATGAAGGGGCCAGCGAAATCAGTTCCGCAGGTCTGAAATGGATAAAATTCAGTAACTCTGCTAGAGGGCAGATCACCAAAATACGGATTTATAGTTTTAGCCTTAAATCTTTTACATATTATGCATTTACGAACTATACTTCTGGCTAAATTTCTGCCTCCTATAGGCCAGAACTGTTCTCTGAATGAACATAGGAGAAGTTGAGGACCGGCGTGACCGAGACGCAGGTGATCGGCTGTCATTAAGAGATTTGTGAAATGATGTTTGGAATCTAGCAAAGCTGGATGTTTTTTCTCATATTTAATAGCAGCATTTTTGAGTCGACCGCCTACTCTCAACACACCGCTGTTATCAATGAATGGAGATAAACTTAAAATATGTGATTTAGGCTTAAGACACTTACCGTTAGATAAAGTTTCGATTTCATTTAAGAAAGATTCTCGCTGAGCCATTTTTATAAGAAAATCAAGAGAATGTTGAAGTTCAACGTCGTTCAACGGCGACTTGTTTTTAGTTAAAGTTTTACAATTACTAATGAATCGAAATACATAAGCATAGACTCTTTTAAGCCTTGTAGCACTAGAGTAATTTTCAAAATTAATGAATTTATGAATTTCTTGAGTAATATTAACCTTAATTTCTGGTAAATCTAGTTTTATGTTTGGGTGAGTAGGCCATTCCGATACCGAGTTTAAGAGGAAGGGTGGGCCTTCCCACCATAAACAAGAATTAACTAAAATACTCGGTGCTACCCCCCTTGAAGCCATATCCGCAGGATTAAGATCGGTTGGTACGTATCTCCAAGAGTTTCGTTCGGTAAGCTCATGTATTTCATTAACGCGGTTGCATACAAATGCTTTCAATAATTTAGGCTGAGTTCTAATCCAACCTAACGTGATGGTTGAATCAGACCAAAAGTATTTACTGTCTATTCCACAACGCAGTGCGTTACTGACTTTATGCATGAGGCGAGCACCCAGCAATGCCGCGCACAATTCAAGTCGCGGAATTGTCACAGGCTTTAAAGGCGCTACACGAGTTTTAGAACACAAAAGTTTTATAGTTACGACGTTATCAGCATCAAGTGAACGTAAGTACACACACGCTGCGTAGGCGTCTTGGGAGGCATCCACGAAGCAGTGTAGTTCCGTTTTAACGGGTGAGGAACCCATCGCGTACCTCGGAACAGATACTGTAAGAAAAAGGTTAAGATTGCTAATTACTTTTTCCCATGACTTTTTAATATCCTGTGGGACGGGATCATCCCATTCTAATTTTAGTTTCCACAACTTTTGCAACAATACTTTTAAAGTAATTGTGCAAGCGCTCAGAAGGCCAAGAGGATCAAATATTCTGCATGTATTGGATAGAATGTTTCTTTTTGTGAGTGTTTGTGTGTCTGTATTTATATTAATAGAAAATTTAAGTAAATCAGTGTTTGGAGCCCACAGGACTCCTAAAACATTAGAATCCTTATCTAGATCAAGAGATTTAGTCTCCATTGGGGATGTGAATATCTGGGAACAATTTGTACGGAATTTATGAATGGGAAAACAAGCTGAAGCTAGTGTCTCTGTCACACCTTTATGAATGTGTAATAAGTCATTTTGATTGGATGAGCCAGTAAGTAGGTCATCGACGTAAAAGTCATGTTTTAAGACCTCTGATATTATAGGATCTGTACAATTATCTGCTAGTTGCTTAAGGCATCTTGTACTTAAAAACGGTGCAGCAGCGGTACCGTATGTGACAGTGTTAAGCTGTAAAATGTTAATGGGCCCTGAATCATCATCGCGCCATAGGATAAGCTGTAAATTTCTTTGAGACTCGTCAATTTTTATTTGTCTAAAAAACTTCGTGATGTCGCCTGCCAGAACGTATTTGTGCTGGCGAAACCGAATTAGAATGTCAAACAATTCATCTTGAATGGTCGGACCTATGGCTTGAATGTCATTTAACGATTTTTTTGAAGTAGTCTTAGCTGACGCATCAAAGACGACCCGGAGTTTTGTTGTCTCGCTTGTCTCCCGTATCACCGCATGGTGAGGTATAAAGTAACCGAAGGATGGTCTATCTATTTTAGTAAGGTGACCAAGCTCCTCGTATTCTTTGATGAAATTACGATATTGTTCTCTTAGGCTTGAATTTTTCAGTAATTTCCTTTCAATGTTTAAGAATCGCTTTTCAGCCATGTAATAGGATTCGCCAAGCGCTGTTTCAGGATTCTCAATAAATGGCATTTTAACTGAAAATCTACCATCTTCCAAACGGGTAGTATTTTCAACAAAATGTTGTTCGCAGAACTCATCATGTGGTGATAAAGGTAGCTTTGAAGTAGAAACTTCCTCGATATTCCAAAATTTTGTTAAGTTATTATTAATTTCTTTAGTAAAATTACAAACTGTATTTTTAATCCCTGATTTATTAAGTGAACCTGTTGTTATATTAAGAGGTCCCGCTACAATCCATCCGAATTGAGAATCTTGGAGGATGGGCATCCCCGGCCCCATATTATGTTTGTTAGGAGAAATAGCTTCGAAAAATATCTCTGCACCTAAAAGCAGATCGACTTCTGATGGCTGACTAAAATTAGGATCAGCTAACTTTATGTTCGCGGGTAGATTAAGACGCGAAACATCCACAGGAATGTTAGGTAAGTGACCAGTTATTTTAGGCATCACTAAACACTTAAGATGAGTGATAAAAGGACTGTTTAGTGACTGAATAATCACCTCACAGCTGTCCGACAAATTAATCGTATTATTGCTAATGCCGGTAACGCAAAAACTAGTGTTTTGAGTTTTTAACTTCATTGTATTTTTTAAGTTTGTTGTTATGAATGATGATTGACTGCCTGCATCAAGCAACGCGCGAGCAGTATAAATATTTTTTGTTTTAGGATCCATGACTTGCACTACAGCAGTACCTAAAAGTACCTGACCTTGTGACTGTGCTGACAGCGAAACTGATAATGAATTTGAGCCTGTTTGATTATTATCATTGTTTTGATTTACGTGTAACAAAGAATTATGTCTTTGTCGGCAAACTCGACAACTGCCATCCAAGCGACAGTCTTTTACGGCATGGCCTCTCCTCAAGCAGTTCAAGCAAAGATTAAGTTTTATGGCCTCACTTGATCGTGCTTGCGGTGTCAAGTCTTTAAATGTGCTACATTCCACAATCCTATGCTTTTGATTGCAGAATGGGCATGTATGATTGTCAGTGTTATTATGCTTTGACTTGCTATTATTAGCAGAAGCGACAAAACTTTTCGAACTCTTTTGTTGAAACGAATTTTTATGATTATTATCACTATCAGATCTTTTTATATCTTTTTGTGAAGAAAAAACATTTTGTTTCGGTTTGTCGCTTTTACTAACGCACATAGTCTCAAGAATGTCTGCCCGATTACGTATAAATTTAATAAAATCATTTAAGGTAGGGTAGTCTGTAAAATTGTTTTTATGTTCTTCCCATTTTGATAAAGTAACCTGGTCCAATTTCGTAGTCATAACGTAAATAATAAGAACGTCCCACTTATCAGTGGGTAGACCTAAGGTCTCAAGTGATCTTAAGTTTTTTAATATGTGATCAATCAGAAATTGTATAGCCTTGTGCGACTCACGGGTCATGGGCTCTAAAGCAAACAAGGCTTTTAAATGATTGTTTATCAAAATTTTCTTGTTATCGTAACGAGCACATAACAGCTCCCATGCTATTATATAATTTTGAGCCGTAAATTCAATGGACTTAATGACTACAGTCGCGCTGCCTACCAAAGACGATCTCAAATAATGAAATTTGTTTATATTGGACATTGACTCGTTTGAATTTATTAACGCATCGAAGGTGTCCCTAAACTCGAGCCATTTAAGATAATTCCCGTCGAAGGTAGGTAAATTAATAGTTGGAAGCTTAATATTATTCATGTGATTGCAACCCGTGTTCGCAGATTTATAAGAAGGTTGACTATTTACGTCGTTGTTATTATCAGGATTAGCTTTCGAGTACGACTCAATGACTTCCTGAGCAAACGCTACGCTAGAATAATAAAGGTCCTCGAATAAATCTCGCTCGAGACGCTGTTTAGGTTCCTCGGTCATCACTTCGATTTTGTTTTGAATTTCATCGAATTCATGAATACCTAATATTTTCTATTTTACTCAACCGAACAATTAATTCCTTATTTTGTTTATTTGTAATAGATTGAACAGGAATTTCAGATAAAGTGCTTACGAAATTATTAAACTTAGTTAATTGACCTTTTTTAGTGCCTCTTAAACTTATTAATTCCTTTAAGCCTGCATTCACCGACGCGACTTCTTGAATTTCATCATTTCCAGAAGTCATTATTAATAAATACAATTATTGTTAAGGGCAAATAAACAAATTAGATAAGATAATAAATGTGCATCAAACCACAATGTTGATTATGCGGCGATCCAATCTTCGTAGCTGTTACTGCACGGTGTCACAGACGGCCGAGCGGCGGACGCTTCGGTGTAACCGCTTGGACCCTTGCACCTGCGCGCTAGCGCAGCCGGCCGGTCGGTCTAATGTAGGTCACGCGCACAACGCGCGATCCGCTGATATCCTGGAATGTTCGGCCAAACTGCGGTGACTGCCTTTGTTTATGATATTGAATTAATCTGAATAAGTTTGGGCATGAGAAGTGGCTTGTGAAAAGATTAATCACACAAAGAAATCCGATTATTAATTAAGAATGTGGGTAAATTAAAAATTTATTAATTTGCTATTTTTAAGCATAAGACTGAGCTAATTATGTGAAAGAATATCACGCTTGCGACAGTTAAAATGAATGCTTAGCTGTAATTATGTAAGTAATTATGTATTTAAGAAATAGCACGCACAAAATATGATTATGTACTTATTCTGCACATTAGCAATTAAGACGGTGATTATAATTATGGAACCACTCGTTGCGATGTGCACTTTGGAAGCATAAAGAATAGCTAAGCACCAAGATTAAGCATAAAATGCACTCACTGCACCGGCTAAGCGCGCAAGCAGATAACGGAACTCGCGTGAAACAATTCACTAATTTTATAGATTTAATGTTAAATACACTTTTACACAAATAGAAAGGAATAGTATGGATCAAAGGAATAAAGGAAAGAGCACTCCCCTGGTTCAGTAATGCAGCCGAAGCACACCCGGCAGCCACCTCCTTGATCTCGATTCCTTTGTTTCGTCACCGATGTTCCGTTACTTTTCAAACTTTTTGAGATTTTGCAAATTCTTTGCCTTAACGGTCGCCAATATTGTCCACGGAGCAGACAATTAAAAACAAAGTATTATGATTTGATTTGGTTTAATGAATTTCGTTACAATAAAATAGTTTTAAGAAAAAATAATAAGGCGATGCGCGTGCGTCGTTCTTGAGTATTGTGAGCGAGTGTCCCCGCGGCCGGCCCGCGCCGCACCTCTCGTCCGGTTCGCGTGACGTCATCGGCCAGGACTCGTAGGCGGCGCGAACACTTATGTACAAAGGTGAGCATAACCCATAATTGGGTTCTCTCAGTTCTCTGACAGCAAACTTCAGTTAAATAAAGATTAATACAATTAGAACAATTATCAAATCGCACAAAAGTAAAATTAAAAACTAATATAAAATTTAAAAACCGACTGCTAAACATAATTACTGAAAAGAGAAAAACAAGTACTAGACATGTTCGCGACGAAGCGTCACCAAAAATGAAACATGGTTTTAGTGTTTTATAGTATTACTAGCTGACCCGGCAAACTTTGTTTTGCCATAACAAGACCAAACATTTATCTACCCTACCTACCCTACCTTACACTACCTACCCTACCCTACCCTACCCTACTCTACCCTACCCGACCCTACCCTACCCGACCTTACACTACCCTACCCTACCCTACCCTACACTACACTACACTACCCTACCCTACCCGACCCAACACTACCCTACCCTACCCTACACTACCCTACCCTACACTACCCTACCCTACACTACCCTACCCTACACTACCCTACCCTACACTACCCTACCCTACACTACCCTACCCTACACTACCCTACCCTACCCTACCTATAAACCTCACGGAGCCCGAGACCTTTCCAACGAATGCAAAACCTTGGTAATCGGTTTGTCCGTTCTGGAGTTATATCGTCAGCAAGAAACCCGACTTATTTTTAAATAGTAGATTTTTTCTTACTTGATCTAGAACCAGTACATAGTGAAAGCTAATAGGATTTCACCCTAAAACTGTAAGTACTGACGTGTTTCATCATATTAAGTGGGCTATAGCCATATTATTGGTGTTTTGGCACATCCAGGCAACCTAGACCGAAACCTAGACCCTGTATCTACATTAAAGTCATTTATTTCTTGTAAATAAAGTCCATTTAGTTGAGACAATACGTTTGTACGAGCCAATTTTCATTCATTTTCTTCTAACATTTTATAGGGTTGGCACTTTCAGATGCGCTAGGTGCCTGAAAATTATAGATGTACTTTCTGAAGTACAATTTTTAGACAGCCTGCTATAATTACTACCAAGCCGTCTTTTTAAGGTGAAGACCGCTTGGATATTTTAAGCGAAAATCAACTTGTAAGTTGTAAAATCAATGAAATTCCCTTCCTTGCCGCATTCCCACTGATAAATATTTTCAGTGCGTATAAATTCTAATATGATTATAGGTCCTATAGATAGATGGCTTTACGGGGCATCCGCACATGTAAAATTTGTTGTGTTTCCGATGAAAACAAGGGGGTTTTATTGATTTTAAGAAGTTTAACAAAGATAAATTTCCAAAAACAAAAACCAGTCGTCGGAGCGTTTTTGTGGTCCTCGCTACGGTCACGGGGTCCCAGCGCTAAGAAATAAAATATGGTTCAAATGAATGCCACTAGATGGCGCGATAAGCATCGATATATTATTGAATTGTGTGTAAAATTAACATTTTCTAGAATTTATTATAAAAATTGTACCTATGTTCTTGTTTAATAAACTCTCATAATCACAAAATTATGGCATATTCAAATTAAAAAAAATATATTGGGCTCTTCATTCATATTTCAAAGATTATTTTAACGGACAATTTGAAATTGATTCCAATAGATGGGGCGGTTTTAAATTTCTGAGACATGCCACTAAGTTATGTATGACAATATCAAAAGGTTAACAAAATGCACATGATATCTGCTGTGATTAGCTGTTGAAAATTCATTTAACCAATCACAGCAGATAACGCGTGCTTGACAATTTGTCACATTAATTCTGCGATAATTTAGAGGTGAGAAACTACCAACTGAGTAGTTTTTAATTTAAGTGTATAAGTATGTAGTTATAGTTAGTTAAGTATTTTGTACACTGTGTTTATTTTTATATTTATAAATAAATGTCTACTTCATAAAACATTTTTTTTTATTTCTTCCTGGAATCTGTGAGACACCAGCGGCACAAATTGGCAGGCACGACCAAGCGCGTATTTTGCGTACAGTATATTAGATATCAGTTAGTTACCGGTTTTTAACCAGGAGAAGGTACTCCCGGGTTAAAATATATCCTACCTATGTCCTAATCTAGGTCATTGTCTACCCCTGTGCCAAATTTCACCTTAATCTATTCAGCCGCATTCATTTATTTTTAAGGCTATGCCACACTGGATGCGTTCTGCGTCCTGCGGTCTGGTCAACTCGAACATAGGGTGCGGGAAGTGCTGTAGTGACCGGACCGCAGGACGCAGATCGCATCCAGTGTGGCAAAGCCTTCAAAATGCGCATCCCTGAGCAGAGCAACTGCGTGCTTAATAAACCTAGGCTATAATTTTTAACTAAGAAATTGATATCAATTTGAAATAAGAATCTGTTAATCCGTGCTTAAACTAACCACGTGCTTAAAACGTTTTATAATAAAGTTCCACACTTAATTCAAACCTATTGCATAGTTTACCCGCGGATCTAACATCTAAAAATCCCAACGGGTAATTTCAAAAAGCATCTATTTTGTCAACTTTCAGCAGCCGCGTTTGCTGTGTACGTTACCCCAACAGGAAAGTGACTCCTAGAGAGATATGAGTGGAACGTATAATTCGTGCGTAATCTGCTGTGAATGTGCGCCACATAAAACATAAGTACGTGTCGACGTTTCTGAAAAAAAAACGGAAAAAAAGGTTCCTGCTGGGGTAACGTTGTTTCAGCAGGAAAATTCTAAACGGATGATCGTAATGAGAAATATTGTGCATAGGCAGAGAGCTTATATTTGTGCAAAAATGTGCGCCGAAAATATAACTTGTGCGTCATCAGGTTTTCGAGATATTGCATTTCCTGCTGGGGTAACGTTTTGCAGAATCGTGTATCTTTAAAACCATTGTACGTGCGCCTGCAGAATAAACATACACGAGTAGCTCTTGATTTGTGCCGGCAATAGATTGAAGAAAATATTTATAATGTTCAAGTAATTGCGCTATTTCGAAAACCCGAAAAAAATTCGCGGCGCCTAAATGAGAAAACGTAGAAGCTCACTGAAAACTTTATTCAGTCCATCTTGACGCTTTTATTAACCATAAAAAATTTCAAAAGCATACATGCTTCCGTTATCGAATAATATTGCTAAAAGTCAAAACGAGAGTGTCATAACTTTGACGTCAAAATACAAGAAACCGACTCAACCCAAGATAGGTAAGTGTTAACCACAAGTATGTGCGTTAAGTCAAAAATATATAGTGAAAATAGCTTATGCTTATAATAGCTTGGCATGCTTCGCATTAAGTAGATTTAAACAAAAAACTAAACATGTAAACAAAGGCTGGTTATCCGACCAAATTCGAATGACTACAAAACCTTACCTAACCTAACCTTATTAATTACTTGGTCCATGACATATGTTCGTGACGAGTAGTCACAAAGCTTATATACTAGCATAAGATATTTAAGTAAGAGGATAAGAAAATAAAAATATATTTATTTTGTTACTTGGAGACCCCTGTAAGAACGGGGATTCAAGTAGTTGTGTATGCGCTCCACTGACACAGGGTGGCGCACCAATCGTTATTTCTTATTTCATGAATTGTTTTGTTAGGAAACCCAAAGTAGATGTTCTAACTTATTGCCCATATGTCTATGACTGAAAAACAGTACATAATAACAGTACATAACAAGGGCTAATAGCATGTCACCCTGGAACGGTGAATACACACACATTTTCCTAAAATAAGTGGTCAGTAATTTTGTTATTTTCGTTTTAACGCTACTAGGTTACCTAGACTTGTATCTAGGCCCTGTATTTAGATTAGACTCATTTAATTCTAGTATATAAACACCACTTGGTTGAGATGATGTGTGTGTATGAACCAGTACAGAGGATTCTATATACTTGTTAGCGGACTTACCGCATTCAGACACATTTGGTGCCTGAAAGATTATCGATATGCTTTCTGAAGCATTACCTCTCGGGAGCCCGCTGGCAGGCGCCCTGCAACATTCATGCACGATGAACATCGCCAATTAGGTAGTTTGGGAAGAAACCAACCTATAAGACGGTGGGACCGTGCGATCTGCAAGGTTAGCCGTTTTCAGGGGCCCTTAGCACCTGAAGGCTTATGGTTATACCTATCATGTTACTACCACTCGCTAGCTCTTTTTCCTGTTTTCCCAACCAAATTTATGTAAGGAGCCTAGCTGTGGTGGTTTGGGAGACAGTTGAGTTGCGGGGTCCCACAAGTTTTTCATAGAATCGGCCCTTCCAGGGTGAATACCCGCTCGAGGGTTGAAATTGCACCCACCAAAGTACTAATTCAGGGTAGCCTGTCGGGATAGCTACCGGTCGTGTTTTTGGTGGGTGGAAAACCCTCAGATAGTTAAAGTACAAATTAACCTATTATGTTGAAAATTTGTACCTTTTCGTCGAACTGACGCTTTCAGGCAGTTACGCAACTGAAAAATTAAAATATAACTATAAACTTAGTGAACTTCTATAACCTTATAGATGGGCACAAGGCTCATGTAGTATCCTAGTTGTTAAATGTATAGTTTTAGAACAAAATTTCCCTTCATCCCTCATTCTTCCTGAAGAATATCTTCAGAGCATATAATCACGGACTTGTTTTAGGTATTATAGAATAGGCAATTTTAAGGCGCATCCGCCCATATATTTTTTTTGATTTGTCATGATTTCTTCATAAACAAGGAAGGTTTTATAGATTTGTAGGCTAAGTTGGTAATGAAAAATACCTAAAATAAAAAAAAACTAATTTGCAAGTGATTTCGGTGTCCTCAATAAAGTAAAGTGCCGGGGTAAGATAGTGCGCATGCACGTCGACAGATTTGTAGCCTAACATGGAAGTTAGTTTGCTTTACACACCTTCTGTTCTCTGAGGACCTGCAGAAACGCTACAGATAGTCATGAAGAATCAAGACTTTTATTTCCTACGTAAGAAGCCTTCACCTATCAACAAATAACAGCCATTAATCAACATCCTAGACTCCAGGACTCTTGAAAACTGAACTATAGGTACAGGGTGTCAACGCAATTGGGCAGGAGGCTTACAACCTCCCGTATACAGAGCTCAAGCGATCACAGGGATCCTGGCGAAATCGAGGGTACTCCACATATATTTTAGGCATACATATAGTGATTTTGGAAAGTATCATTTGGTGAAGTGAAACTAATCAAGAAGTCTACAGATGGCCACTGAAGCTCTTTAATGCTAAGTATGTCACGGGTAAAAGATATCTCGAAAGGTTAACCGACTATGATGAAGTAAATACTTATAAATAAATGGTACCTACTGAAGAAAATCGTACCATCAAACTGATCTGACGATGAAGCTAGAAAGTAGGCACTGGAAGTCCGAAATAAAACAATGTACCTATCCTAGTCGTGTTTGGGCTTATTCGAATCGTCATAAGATTTACTTCGGCTGTAATTATTTTTTTGTGATAATTGAAGGAACCTACCAATTTATTGTTTACATTGAACTCAATTTCAATTGTAACCCTTGTAACAGTAGCTATTGCCAGCGGCTTCGCCCGAAAGTTGAAATTAAGCTCAAGGGAACCTACTTCCTGGACAAAAAGCCTTCTATGTGTTAATCCATGGCATATACTGTTTGTGTGCCAAATTTGTTCTGTAGTTTTTGCATGGAAGATTATCAAAAGTCCATCTATATTTATAAACTTTTATAATAGTATGTTCAAGCTGCCACCCGCGTGGAATTAAGTACCTAGTAGTTATCTCAATATAAATGTAGGCCTAGGCATGCGTTTAAGCGATATTATCGTATTTTCTTGCGTGCCAGAGTATAAAATCCCTACTCACAAATTACATCGTAGTATCGTTAATAATAAAAGTACATAAATGGATTTTTAAGTATTAATAAATTAATTTAAAATTATAAATAATTATTTATTAATTGTCATCAAAGCATATAAAAAATCTGTAGAAAAGTCGTTTAGGTACATCAAAAATATAAAAAGAAAATAGCCAGGGAAACCAACAGAAATCATTTCCAGCATTTTTGAATTTTTTGTATGTTTGTCTGTTTATCTGCGCACGCATCACGTAAAATGTACGAAACTAATGTAAATAACTTTTATACACAAAAATTGTGCGTAACTTGAAATATTACTTAGTTTTTGTTTCATCGTAATCGGTTCACTCTATAATTATAAAGTTAGATGAATTTAAAGTGTTCAAGAAGTAAAATATCACAGCATACGCAATTCAGATGCTCGGACTGTTGAACTGCATATTCAATAGATGGCGCTGTGCATTTTGTGTCATTTTTTGAATGGCGTAGTTAAGATTTTTCGTTGAAGAATGAAACTAATAAATAGACTTTTTATATTATTTGAAGCAAATGGCAGCTAGCAAAAGCTTCGTGAAAAATTTGCACAGGTAAATTTTGTCATCTTTTTAAGATTTCATGTTATTGTCAAAACCTTTAGGATCTATATTTCAATACAGCAGTCTACTTACTTTCAACTCCGCAGGCTGAAGAGTGTCTATGAGAAAGCTTTGCTTAAGAAGCTGACTGTTGCGAACGCAAATACTTTGCCAACGCCTTGAAACAATTAACTCTGTAGCTTAATAAAGATGGTCAGGCAAAGCTGATTACTAGAATTGATGGAAAAAAGATTCAAAAAAATTATGAATAGGTACATATGCTATTGACAACATATTGCATTATGCTTATGATATTTATTACTTAAGATATTATAAAATAAACTGATTTAAGAAATTGACATGAAATTATAGTTAATAATACTCAAATATTCAAAATTGGTGAAAGAAGTACTAGTTACTAGTTGAAAAAAAAATTTAGTTAGGTACTAAACATTAATGTAATTGCTAGAGCTATATCACACTTCACACTAATATTATAAAGGCGAAAGTTTGTGAGTGTGTGTGTGTTTGTATGTTTGTTACTTCTTCACGGCCAAACGGTTGGACGGATTTGGATGAAATTAAGCACAGAGATAAATTATAGTCTGGAATAACATATAGGATACTTCACATTCCGAGAATATGTTCCCTTGGGCTAATTATCGACATTCACGCGAGCGAAGCCGCTGGTAGAAGCTAGTATATTATATGTAAGATCGAGGCCAATTACTTAGAAGTTATGGTTGGTTATGAGGAATAGAAATAAAAATCAGACAGTAGATTGTAATAATATTATATTTTTATGAACTTTATACATTGTATAGAAAATTACAAGACTAAGGAATCTAGTACACTAACAAATCTAGTTATAAACGAAATAAGCTATTTAAGAACTAATAGCGAAAAGAGATGAATGTATAAATTAAACTCAGTGTCCTAAACACACTGAAAATAATAATTGGGATTTGCGAACTTTTTTCTTACTATCCACATAACTAGTTTTGTATTATTTTATTAAAGTTTATTTTCTAAATATTAAAGTTTGCTTAAATATTAAAAATATGTTTCGGTTACATCAAAATACATTTTATCACTTTAAATTCAAGCCAACTTTATTAACTACAAAATAAACTTAAACAAAAAGATAAACTTTGCTTTTTTGCTAGTCGAAAAAGCAAATCCCATTTTTTGTTTAGTGCAGTTTGTTCCAGATAAAACCGTAAACAAAAAAATACAATTTTACATTTTTCCAATACATATTGTTAAGCCAATGTTGCCTCATTGCTGCGTAAACAAAAGTCTATAGATAAAACAAAATTAAGAGTCTACACATTAGACTCATATTATAAATTCAACGTACAGCAATGGAAGTCAACTTTGTATATTTTTATTATCTATTTGCTAAACTTATAACACGAACTTAAACACTTAACTTATAAACTAAACAAGTCTAAAGATTTTGTTTTACTCGATCAGAAACAGCATAGTTTAAAAACATTAACATCGAATCAGTAATCTTACACATAAAAATTAAAATTAAATCTATATTTCTATCACACGATCGAAATACGACGTTTAGACGGTAAAGGCGTAGAGCTAGAGTCCGCCTCCATTCTAATCGAGTCCATACAATCACATAAATATACACCACAGTCGCACAAAACTACCGCGCGGCGGCCGCGGGTCCTCTACGCACTATGTACGGAGAGTAATAATTGCCGCGACTGCAGCCCCTGGTGCTACGCATCGGCCTCCAGCCGGGGTTATACGAAGAGAAGCCGCCGCGGAACGGGCGGCCGCGGCCTTGCATCCCGCGAGGCTGCTGGTTCGTCGTTGCCAGCCCCGGCTTGTTAGTGCGCTTGGGCATAACTTTTATCTGTCGCCCCTTAAATAATGATTCGTTCATTGCCATAGCACTCCTTACACTGTCTCTGTCGTCAAATTCTATGTAAGCGAATCCTTTTGGGTGACTGTTGAATTTATTGCATAATATTGAGGTCCTCTTAATGTATCCACATCCGTGGAAATGCTCTTTCAGATCCTCAACGGTGGCGCTGTAGTCCACGTTACCGACGTACACGGATCTGTTGTCTACCTCGATCTTCTCCTTGATCGATATGTTTAGCGGCGTTATACGTCCTTGTAGGTTACCCGCACTCATAAGCTTGACTACTTCAGTTTGCATTCGTTTTAGGTTTTCAACCTCGTTTTCCAATTCACGTACTCTAGCCTGGCTTGTTAACTTAATGGCTGCGACGTCTGGCAGTTCACCGCTAGTACCTTCATCACCACCTCCATGACTATTGTCAGTAATGTTTAGAGAACCGTTATGCCCGTCTAAATTATTACTGTCCATCGTGATTGTTGAGTCTGCCTTAACTATTGCGGCTACTGATTCCATCATGAATCTCACATAAAATTACTTTTCACTTCACTAAATTCCGCTAACCAAATTCGTTAAAACACAAATGGTTTTCTTTAAAAAAACTTTTCACTTATAACAGTTAAGCTTTCACTTTAAAAGATTTAATTTTGTTGTGCTTCACTTCACGACGGAGTCACATCGACTATAAAGCTCGGAATATAGATTTGTACACAAAACGACACAGATATATGAGTTAAATACGGAATGCGCGACAGTTTCGAAACGTGTTCACTGCTCGACAGTCACCGACACACTGATCTCCGCTCTGTCGAGTTCCATGTTCCCGTCACTGTCGAGTGCTAGCAGGTGGAGGGTGAAACAAAACGTGTCATTCTTCTAACGAGCGACAAATACTTTAAAGGGTTTTTTACCTGGTGCAGCTAAATAGATTAATAAGACCCTGGGCAGGTACTAAACACGGTGATACCATACAGTGTATGAAACAATAGATTCACCATTTCGTTAATTAGTTAAAATGATTTCCGATTATGTATATTTTTACTTAATTGGTGTAACATTACATTTTTGACAAAAATTAAGTAAAATCCTGATAATTTCTGTGCTCTTTAGTTAGTGAGACTAATAATAATTAGCATGTTTTTTTCCGAGTAATTGCTAATTATTTTTTATTTCTTCTGTACTGGCTACACGATACCTAATTGACAACGGTCAACAGGTCAACAGTCATGTTTTGACATTTACTAATGAGTACAAAAAAGCCCAGGTCTTTTTTCCATTCATTTTAAATCCCAGCTAATTACTAATTCTAAATCATTGACATCATTATATTGTATAATAATGATGTCAATGTATTGACTAAGTTTATTGGTCCTTTCTTGTTTCTTATTTATATTAATGACTTGCCTCACCTCATAAAGGATAACCATGATATAGTGTTGTTTGCGCAGATGATACTTCACTTTTGTTTAAACTTAAACGTCAGCAGCTGGTTACTGACGAAGTAAATAGCGCGATCTCAAAAGTAGTTCACTGGTTCAATGTTAACAATTTACTCCTTAATGAAAAAAAAACCAAATGCATTAAGTTTACGCTACCTCACGTTAGGCAGGTGAAAACTGATGTGTTGATAAAGGGCGAAGAATTGAATCCTGAAAATAGCACAGTATTTTTAGGCTTAACTTTGGATGCTAAGCTTCAGTGGGGCGCACATATAGATAAATTGTCAAAGAAGCTAAGCTCCGCAGCATATGCTGTTAGAAAAATTCGTAATTTAACTGACATAGAGACAGCCCGTTTAGTATACTTTAGCTATTTTCATAGTGTGATGTCGTACGGTATTCTGTTGTGGGGAAATGCCGCCGACATCCAGACTATCTTTGTTTTGCAGAAAAGAGCTGTTCGATCAATTTATAAATAAAGCCCGAGACACTCTCTCAGAGAGAAATTTAAGGAGATTAATGTAATGACTGTGCCATCTCAGTATATTTATGAAAATCTTTTATATGCCCATAAAAATATAAAATTGTTTAAAAATACAGTGATATCATAGTATAATTTAGTGTTTAAATACTAGGAACAAACACAAATTTGTAGTACCTACAACAAGGCTCAAGAAGATAGGTGGCTCGTTTAGATGTCAATGTGTACGCTTTTATAATAAGCTGCCAAGCCACGTACAAGATCTAAGTCTTAATAAATTCAAATCTTTCATTAAACTTAAGTTGTGCCAGAAAGCGTTTTATACTATTAAAGATTACGTTGAGGACAAAAAGGCTTGGGATTGAGCTGCTCCAATTAATTTTGATTTTTATGTTTTTGCACCGTGCATTTTGTTTTTAATTTTGATGTTTTGTTTGTTTTTTTTTTGTTTTCTTGCAATGACAAGAATATTTACTTTTTAAAGTATTATATTATTTTGTTTTAATTATTGTGAATGTGAAGACTATGTGCATCTTTTTTTTTGGTTTTTTATTTATCTTAGTTAGTTTTACTCATGGTCTGGCAGTTTGAGTAGTTTATGCGGCCTACCCGAATATCCTTTCTTTGGTATTGTTCGTCGAATCGTTGAGCTCCTTAAATTCTGAGTTGAGCTGCTCGGTTATTGACAAATGCGTGCACGGACTGGACAGGCCCACCCAATCTGGCTGGTTCTTTCCTCAAAAGACCATTTCAGACATCTGTCTACATGGTCTTCACATGATCTTCACATGACCTAACCAAGATTTTGTCAGGACTTTAAAAGAGACTGTGACCTCTGAGTTTGTTTCGGCCTTTCTTCTCAGAGTAGTCAGATAGGAAACGCCGACTATGATCGACATGTAAAAGTGTTTGTACAAACCAACTTACAGAAATAAAATCATTTATTAATAGTCCTACTAAGTATCTTATAATGTAAAAGTAGAGTATGCATGTTTGTTACTCTTTCACGCAAAAACTACGAAACAGATTCGGCATACAGACAGTATATAACATAGATTAACACATAGATAGCTTTTTGTCCAGGAAGTAGGTTCCCTTAGGATGAATTTCAACTTTCACACGGGCGAAGCCGCTGGCAGCAGCTAGTGTTACTTATAAAGGTTACAATTAAAATTGAGTTTACTGTCCAGAATAAAACTTTGCAAAGTTTCACAGTCATAAAACACAAAACTTCACAAAGTTTGACACAACAGTTCGTTCAGAAAGAACTTTCAGAGCTCAGTATCACAAGCCAAATACACAACAAGGTATATTATGACTATACATATCAAGATAGTTACTAAATCTCAAGGCAATAAATGAACCTGTGCCAAATTATCACACCAGGTATAAAAAGATTCACAGGTAAGAGCAACTGATAAACTGTATCATCACGTGTGTGTTCATCACGAAAGTACCTGAACTGACTTGAAAAGATTATTTGTAAGAAAACAATCATTATAGTTTTGTTGTTAACAATGAATAAAGAAAATATGAAGAGGATAAGGACTCTTTTTTGGTAAAAAGACTGTAAAAGATAAAACGAAACAATAGTGAATAAAATACGATTTTGAATAGTTCTAAATCGCTTAGATACCTACAAAAAAGGGTTTCGGATCCATTTTGAGTTCCTGGCAAATATTCAAATCCAAATAATAAAATAAAACAATAAGTACTGCAAATATTAAGGCCTTGAACAAAAGAGTGTGGGGTTTATTGTTTCTGCCCACTAGATTTTAAAACTGAAATTGGTACTGTGAATGTTTAGCCTTTACACAATAGAGTAAGATAGTATTTATCTATTGTTACTTTTTGAGCTGTGTTAGTATTATGCCAAGTAAGCAAGCCAGCTGGCTGAAGGCAATTCTAAAAATACATGTGGTATTTTTTCGTTTATTAAAATGAACCAGGTTTTCAACAATTAATTTTGCGAAAATAAATATTATAATAGCTCCGTGTACAATATACGATGAATATAATAGAATATACGAAGGGTAGTAACAACAGCCAGATTTCGAGTTTCCGGAAAGATGGTATAACTTTTTTACTTGGCAAAGTTAGTAGTTATAATTATTATCATAATTCGTTTTATTTTCTGATATTGTATATCGGAGTTCATTTTATACTGGTCATAACGTAGGTGAAACAAAGGCTTAATTAGAGCTCTCGTTGACGTATTTCTTGTTGTTGTGCCTTTCTTCTAAAATTGATTTTTGATCTCACTGCGGTGAAGCGATATGATGTATTTTCATCTATTCCATCATAAACTATAAACTTCTTAACATAACTTTTTAAAAATGTAGTATGGTTAGAAGGTTATTAACGTCCGCTTGTTTTACAGGCTATCTGACGTCACATCAAATTTAAGACAGCGCCTCCTAGATGTCATAACGTCATAAACAAAGACATGTGAGGTGTTGTGTATCAAATCAAAAGGCTTATTAGCGAATTTAAAAAAATATAAACGTTACAATTTTTGTGCACGCTGCGTTGCTTACATTCACTGGATAATTGCTAGCATGCGAGGTCGCGGCCGCTCGTTCCGCGGTGGCTTCTCCCCGTACTACTCCGGTTAGTAGGTACGAAGGCATTGTTTTTTATTTTAATTAGAGTGATTGGTTACTGCTTAACCGGGCGATCCTTTGGAGACTTATCTAGTAAACTACAGCCTTCAGCCAGGGCTAAAAAAACGAACACATAATTATTTATACGGATTAAGCTTGGCCGCATGGATTTTTTTGGTACAATATTTGACTGTGTTTTATGACTTTATGGATAAGGTTCCATAACTCAATATATAAATAGTAATAGCAAACTATTGTGATGAGACATAAACTTTTTCGTACTATCCTTAAAAGAGAGGTTCACTATTTAATAAGTAGTTGTGTATTTTATCAATGTTTATTTTCTAAAGACTGAAGTTTGCTTAAAATACAAGAAAAAAAGTATTCGGTTTTAAACGAAAAGGATACTACTTACTTTAATAATAATAATTAGAAAATAAACTGTACTAAAAAACAAAGTTTGTAAATCATAATATTATTTTCAAATGTGATCAGGATTAGGGCTGAGTTTCTCACTTCTAAATTATCGTGAATTAATGTGACAAATTGTCAAGGTCGCATTGTCACACATATTCTGCTATAATTTAGAGGTGAGAAACTCAGCCCCAGAGTTTCACATTCATAATAGGTATTAGTAAGATAGAAAACCCGCAATTCGTCAAATTATAAGCTCTTTTTAGTAGAAACACTAAGTCTATTGTCACTTTATCAGTAACCGGGAAAACATGGAGACCTAATGCTGCTAGCATGCTACCTGCTCCGTTCTGAGAAGTTCTCATTAGAGAAACAAAGGTAGCATTAATTATCTCTACCTGTCCAGGGAATCTAACCTAGGACCCTTGCTGCTCGATAATGGTAGTTGCGGCACCAAAACTATAAGTCATACTCATTTATTAATTCGGGACACATTAAAAAATTAAAGTTTGCTTAAATTTTTACAAATCTTGTTTGGTTAAAATTTTACGCCTTTTGTTACGTTAAATTAAAACTTTAGTCTATAGAAAATAAACATTGATAAAATAACACACAACTACTTATTAAATAGCGAAATATTTGCGTTTTGGAACCTTATCAATAAAGTAAAAATTAACATAAAATCAAAAGACACAATCAAATATTATATATGTAAAATCCGTGTTTACCAACCTGATCCGTATAAATACCTCAGAGTTTGTATATTTTCCATACTGTGTACTAACTGGAGTAGTGTGATGAGAAGACACCGCGGTACGAGCGGCCGCGGCCTCGCATGCCTCGCATGAATTCAAGCAAAGGAGTGTGCAAAAACAAAAGTATTTTTTAAATGTGCCAATAAGCCCTTTGATGTGGTACCCAACACCTTCACGTTTCTTTGTTTGTGACGTTATGTCATCTAGCAGGTCCCACCTTAAATTGAATGTGACGTCAGATAGCCTGTAAAACAAGCTGACGATTGAGCCCCTTCTAACCGTAGCACATTTGTCAAATTAAGATGAGTTTTGAAGTTAGGGTGGATCAGATGAACAAACATCAAACTACTTATGAATTGTTATGTCGTGATTATTCAGTAAATGATTATTGTTTCAAAAATTGATCTTGATATTTTTTTTAAATACTTGTGGACAAGGCTTTACTATACTATTAAACTGGGCAGCGAAACTGGGCAGTTGATAATTGGACGATGGAAACATGTAATTTTCCCCATAGACCAATTGGTCAAATTTCAATTGGTCCATGGAGCACCGACGACTTCACCGTAGTGGGATATATATTGACATTCAGAAGAAAGAGACAAAAACAAAGAAGACATCAAAGATAGCTCTTACGCCTTTATTTAACCTACGGGTATGACCAGTACAAAATGAACTCCGCTACACAATGTCAGAAAATAAAATGAATTATGATAATGTCTATTAACTTGGCACGTAAGTGTTATACCATCTTTCTGGAAACTCGAAATCTGGCTATTGTGAACAGTCTGACTCAGTATATTGCTCACGGCGCCATTATATTATTTATTATCACAAAAATTAATTAATAAAAACCTGGTTCATTTTAATAAAGGAATAAATACCACGTGTGTGTTTTAAAATTCAAAGATTAAAATTCAAAAACTACATTTCGAGTGAAGACTCATATAGGGTTAGTAACAAAAAACAAGAATAGAATAGGAAGGATAGGTTTTAGAATTGTCTTCAGCCGGCTGGGTTGCTTACTTGACCTTTTTCTAAACAGTATACTTAAGTAGCTCAGTAGATAACAATAGATAAATACAATTAAATCTTTTAACATTCACAGTACCAATTTCAGTTTTACAATCTAGTTGTCAGAAACAATAAATCCCAAACACTTTTGTTTAAGGGCTTAACATTTTGAGGTATTGTTTTATTCCATTTTTACCATTAAAATATTTACCAGGTGCTCACAATAGATCCAAAACCTTTTTGTGTAGGCATTTAAGCGATTCAAAACTGTTTACAATCCAGTTTCTTTTCACTATTGTTAAATTTTACCTTTTACTATCTTTTTACCAATATGAACCTCTAACCTCTTGGTTTATGTTTGTTTATTGTAACTGCTTATCTATAATGATTGTTTTCTTACTAAAAATCTTTTCTAGTCAGTTCAGGTACTTTCGTGTTGAACACACACGTTGATGATACAGTTTAGCAGTAATTACCTATTCTTACCTGTGAATCTTTTTATATCTTGTGGATGTATTATTTTGGCTAGAGTTCATATAATTCCTCGAGAATTATTAACTAGCTTGGTTTAAATGTAGAGTCATAATTTACGTTGTTGTTGTGTATTTGCATTCTGATATTGAGCTTTGAAAATTCTTTGTGAACGAACTGTTGTGTCAAACTTTGTGAAATTTTGTGACTGCGCTGTGTAGTGAAACTTCGTAAAGTTTTATTCTATACATTGTTAGGACAAAATTTTAATTGTAAATCTTATAAGTAACACTAGATGCTGCGAGCAGCATCACCTGTGTGAATGGTGAAATTAATCCCAAGGGAACTGCCTGGACAAAAAGCTATCTATGTGTTAATCTAGGTTAGGTATATACTGTCTGTGCGGAATCTATTCCGTTGATTTAGCGATTTAGCGTGGAAGAGTATAAAAAGTCCATCTATACTTAAAAAAAAATTGTACCTATGTACTGTAATATCTTCCTAAATATAAAGTTATTTCTATGTTTAACTGTTGCTCACCCTGTCTTCCCCCCTTACATATGGTGGAGCATGCCGGATACGAAATCCCAAAAAAAAGAGAAAGTTATATAATATATTTCGCGTGTATACGGCGTACAGTATACGTGTAAGTGAATAAAAAAGAAGAAAGTGTTTAAAGACGGAAATTCGCGTTGTGCACGGCGACATACAGTGCACGAAGCCCTACCGGCGTACGTAAGGCGAGATAATTGATGACAGAGAGTGCTGTTACCTCTCATTCCCTCCCATAAGCGGATGGAAATATAAGAAAAAGCGGAATAAAAGCTAAGTGGTTTTGTTATTTAATATAAATGAACTTATGGGAAGCATGATGAATAATTTTTACTCAGGCACGGACAGATACTGTTTGGAGGAATTCTTGACCAAATTCGAGTCAGTGGCCGGAATAAATGAATGGAGAAAGAGCGACTACAGCCTGATCTTAGGAGCGTTCCTACATGGAGCTGCATATCACTTCTACCGTATGATTTTTAAATATGATATGGACTTTGCAGTATTATGCGACCGCTTGAGGAGTGAATTCTCAATATTTCATCGCAGATGTCGATATTGCGAACAGTGCATAATAATCGCTGAAATAAAAGCAGATAAAAAACAACCTGATGTATTGTGTGAGGATGTTAAAAAAAAAAAAAAAAAAAAAAAAAAAACCTTTTATTTCCATATCCTAATTTTGTACATTTTAAATGTTGTTAGTGTTTATTAGTAATTTGCTTATTTACTCATTGTTAGTATTTGGATTTGGGATATGGACCCCTACGTGGGTGAAGGTCTCCTCCATCTTCTTCCACGACTCTCTCTCTTGGCCTAGGATCAACCAGTCTTTTCCTGCTCTTTCGATTATGTCATCAGCCCACCGTCTATTAGGCCTTCCCACCTTCCTCTTGCCTGCTGGCCCTTTCCATCTCATAGTCTGTATAGTCCATCTGCCATCGGTATAGCGCGATATGTGGCCGGCCCATTGCCACTTAAGCCTCAACGCTTGTGTGAGTGCATCAGTTAGCTTGGTTTTTCTTCTTATTTCTTCACTTTTTATTTTATGTATTGTTCTTATTTTCAGCATACTTCTCTCCATAGCCCTTTGAGTTAATTGGATTCTATTTTTAGTTCTATTGGTATGGACCCACGTTTGGCAACCATACAATAGACAAGGCAAAAGACAGGTATCAAAAACTACTTTTTTCATTCTTATAGGATAATCTCCTTTTAATATTTCTTTAAGTGTCCAGTATTTTTTCCACGTTATATTAGCTCTTCTATCAACTTCCTCTTCATTACTTTGTTTGCTGAATGATAGTTGTTTGCCAAGATATATGTAGTTGTTGACATATTCTATTTCTTTTCCTCCGGCTGTAATTGGTAATTTTAGGCTATTTGTCATTATTTTGGTTTTAGTTGTATTCATCTCTAAGCCTACTTTGCAGCTTACTTGGTCTAGAGAATTTATCATTCCATCCAGTTCCTTTGCAGTTTTGGCTAGCACTACAATGTCGTCTGCGAATCTGAGATGATTTAACCAACGTCCATTAATCAGTATTCCTTTGTTTTGCCAATGTAACTTTTGGAATATGTTTTCCAGCACAGCAATAAACAGTTTTGGGGATAATGGGTCGCCCTGTCTGACTCCTCTTTCTATTCTTATTTCTTTTCCTCTAGTTTCGAGTTTAACCCGGCTTATGCTATTATTGTATATATTCTTTATTATTTTAATGTATTTTACATCCACATTGAGCATTTTTAGGGTGTTCCAGATAGCATTGTGGCTAATACTGTCGAAAGCTTTTGTGTAATCAATGAATGCCAGATAGAGAGGCCTGTTGTATTCTTTGTATTTTTCCATAACCTGGTCCAGTGCTTGTATGTGATCTGTTGTGCTGAATCTTGAGCGAAAGCCAGCTTGTTCGACTGGTTGTGCCTTATCAATTGCCTCGCTTATCCGTTTCAGAATGATTGATGCAAAGAGTTTGTAGATGTTTGCCATTAAGCTGATTGGTCTATAGTTCCCAATGTCTAATGGGTTGCCTTTTTTGTACAGTAAGATTATGTCCGATGAGCACCATTGTGTTGGGATAGTCCCCGTGTCAAGTATCATGTTGTTGGAGTTTCTTGTGCGTTCTTCTCCATAACAACCTACATTTCCGAATGCACGGTAGAATCAATTTTTATTAAATGTAAATTTTAACGTTCAAAAGTGCCACATAATGGCCTACTTGAAATAAACACATTTGACTTTGACTTTGACTTTGAACAATTTTGAGAAGTGGTTGATTAGGATAGGTGCCCCTACTTTTAAGGCTTCGTTTGTTATGCCATCAGAACCTGGACTCCTATCTGATTTTAGCTGTTTTATATGTTCGTATATGTCTCTTTCATCTATTGGCTTAACTATTTCACTGCAGGTAGTATTATTATCCATTTCACCATCTGACTCACAGTCTTCTTCCCTTTTTTTGTACAGTTCTTGGTAGAAATTTGTAGCTTGTATTATAACATCTTGCCTTGTTTTTGTTTCTTTGGATTTGCTTTCTAATTTGTGTATCCAGGTTTTGCATAGGCTTAGCTCTTTGAATGCTTTCTTTGTACTCCTAGATTTGTTCAGATTTTTCGTTATTATATTTTCTCGGTGATTCCTGTAATCTTTCTTGATAGATTTATTTGTTTCTTTGTATATTTTGCTTAATCTTTCCTTTTTGTCTTTGTTATTATTCTTTTGCAATATTAATTCGGTGCGCCTCTTTATCAGTGCTATAGTTTCTTTACTAAATATTTTGTGCTCTTTATTCATACTATGCTCTTTTTTGTTTGTTAGACTGTAAATTATAGCTTCTTCCAGAGTGTCATAGTAGCTCTGAGGGCTTGTGATTCCTTTAGATCGGTCTTTAATGCGGTTCATAAGACAAAGTTGGTAATGGTTTATTTCATCTTGTGTTTCTGGAATTTTAGGTGGGGTTTTAAAATGTTTTCTGCTCTTTTTTGGAATGCTTAGAGAGAGTGTAACTCGCAGTAGTCTGTGGTCCGATGGATACTTTACCATGTTTAATACTTCATAGTTCAATACTAGTTTAGGGGTGTTTGTCATTATAAAATCTATTTCATTTTTAATATTGTTGTCCGGTGATATCCATGTCCACTTTCTATTAAGTCTTTTTTTGAAGTAGGTATTAATTATGGATAGTCTGTATTCATATGCATAATCTATCAGGCGCTCTCCTCTTTCATTTCGCTTTCCAATCCCATGCTTCCCCATGATGAGATTTTCTTCTTTTCTGGGTTGCCCAATTTTCGCATTGAAGTCTCCCAATACTATTATTTTATCATCGGCTAATGCATGTGCTTCCTTGAGATTGTTATAAAATTCCTGCATTTCTGATTCACTGGCTTTTTCCGTTGGAGCGTATGCCTGGATTATTGAGATATTCAGCTCACCAATATTCAGCTGTAATAATGCTACTCTTTCTGAAATACCAGTGAAGTTTTTTATTTTATCTTTAAGTACCTTTTTTATTAGGAATCCTACCCCATATAAGCCTCTTGTTTGACCAATGTAGCAGAAAATATAGTCTGGGTACTCTTCTATGAAACAGCCCATTCTTCTTACCTCCGAAAGCCCCAATATGTCACAATTTATACTTTCAAGTGCATAAGTTAATTCAAAATATCTTTCTCTTGACGATATGGACCTCACGTTGTAAGTGCAAATTTTTAAACATTGTTCATGTGTGTATTTTAATTTGTAACTTGATCTGTTGTTTATAGATGGAGGGTGGTGGTCTAATTCCCCACGATGACCAGTCGGCTTGGGAAATGTATTGATTTTATTAATTGATGGTTCTACTAGCTTACTTATTGTTGTGTTCCGGGGGCTGATGACCTCATCCTAGTTTTGGTTCTCTGATAATCTCTGATGTGAGGATGTTAATGCACATTTATTTTCTAGTATCGTGATTAACGACGAACAAACACAAAACAATATTCAGTGCATTGAGAAAATCGTTGACCATGTTGACGGAGAAGGCGACGAAGTAGATGGCGATGGCGATCACACCGACGGAGAGAGCTTCATGTTCGAGAACGATGTAGACCAGACCAGCGAAGATGACGGCCCCGTTGATGTCAAATTGGAGGCGGAATCTGTGTTCCTGGGCGAGCACGATGACGGCGGTGACGACGCGTTGGAGTCCCTCTCCAACAGCGAGTGCGCGGACGGGAGTATTGTAATGTATCGGTCCAGTCCAATTGACTCCAGTAATTCGATTTATCTTGCAGAGAACAATGTTGATATTTCGACGGAACAACGAGTTGGGTTTCCACCTGAATGCCTAAGTTATGTTGATGTTAACATACTGAATCCCATTGATTTCAACGATAATATTGAAAATAATATTGAATTTTCTCAATCTGACATAAAACGAAATTTAATAAATGTCATTTTGAAAAGAAATAAATTGATAGCTATTAAGAAAAGTTTTTCTCAAACTAAACCAAAAGAGATCCGTAGGAAAATTAAAAGAGTCTTTATTGGTTTCTTATTGCGCCAACATAAATTTAAAGAAGGCGATCAATAAAAAGATTATTTTCCGAATTAAATACAAAAGAATTTATGATAAAAGTTCTTGGAGTTCTAAGAATGCTATAATAAAGATTACTAGGCTTGTGGCGAAGAAGAATTTATTTCATACTTGCGTTAGATTTAGCATTGTACATGGATATTTGCATTGTGATCACATACATCAATTCGATCTAGTAAAATGCAAATTTTGGAATTTTTTTAGAAAGAAGTTTAGGTATAATAGAGATTTGTAAATAATTTATTATGTAAACTGATTTATGATTTTTGTATTTTGTGATTTATTAATTAATGTTTTCTTTTCATGTCGTGTAAATGAATACGGTCCAACCTAAAAGGAATTTGCGATGCGCGCTGGGCATCGAAAGAAACAATTATTTGAATGTTCTATCTGTATATGTTTTGATGAAATTAAATACTCCCCTATCTTGTCTATATTTACTGAATAGGATTAGCTTTTGAAATTGCAGACGAAATCCAAATACAAAACCATAAGGACTAAGTCTGCAACGGTCAAACATTATTAGAAAAATCTTTTAAGCCCCTAAGGCAAATAAATGCTATGAAAGCCATACTAGATGTCATTTTAATAAATGGTTTGACACATAGACCCACAGATAATACAAAAAGGGAAAGTGTCAAAACCTTGTTAAGAGCGGTCAATTCGACATAATTTTCATACAAACGCTCGTACGTTATTATGCCGTTGTAACACATCTATCTTTGATTTTTTTGAACTAATAGGTATCTTGTGCACTATATCTAGGTTTCTAACAAAGCAGAAAATAAAAATTTGGAGAAACCAATTCAGTATCAGCCTCCAGAAATCTGCTTTTTTGCACAAATTTTACCTGAACTTTGACCGTTCATTATGTACTCATAAATTGTAAAAGTAAAGAAATCATCATGATAGAAACCTTCCAAATGTAATAGAGATTCTAAATGACCAATAATTATTTCATAAACTTGTAAGACTTATTCAAAAACACGTATTTCCTGGAACAAGTTTTATGAAATTTTCAAACACAATTTTTCGTTCAATGCTATCGCGTTCTCACTTGTTTGTCAGTCAACAATAAGGTATGCGGGGCGCGGGGTGACGAGTCGTGCGGGGTCGGGACGGGGAGAGCCGGGGGAGTTCAATGAAGATCGGCGCTCGCTCGCTCGGCTAGTAGGTAATGAACTAAATGAATGAATTTGTTGAGTACTGCGCGTACGTGAGTGAGTGTGCATCGTATCTATTTCATTTATTTAGAGAATTCAGTTTTACCTTTTACAACGATTTTGCTTTCAAAAAGATTTGGTAGTTTTATAAGAAATGAACCTAGCATTAGTGAATACGGACACCGAATTTATTTTGATGGTAGGTTTTGAAGGTAGGGTAGGTAAGTAGGTTAGGTACCTAGGTTGGGTAGGTAGGTTAGGTACCTAGGTTGGGTAGCTAGGTAAGGAGTAAGTTAGGGTAAGTAAGTAGATAGGGTGGGTAGGTCCTACCTACCTACTCACTCTACCTACCCGGTAGATAGGGTGAGTAGGTAGGTGTAGGTCGTGTAGGTAAGGTAAGAAGGGCAGGTAGGTGTAGGGTGGAAGGGACCCTCGAAACACCCGCCAGAAGCTCGCAATACTTCCTTGAGTATAGGTATAAAATTATTGATATTTTTATCGCTACTCAGTTCTGATTACTAGGTAAGTATATCAGGCTGCAACGCAACGTTGCGAGATCGCACATCACCGGCGCGGGCGAACGGCGCGCAAATTTGGCGTGTGACGGAACGGCAACAGTGTGCGGCGTATATTTGATCAATCAAAAGAAAGCATCAGCGTTGCCAGAAGGTTACATTTCTTACATTTTTCGTAACTTTTGACCCCCTCGCGTAACATGTAAGTAATTTTTAAATTTAAGGCAATTTTCGTAACATTTGAGACCAACGAGATTTGTAATACTAGGATATTTATTGCAAACAGTTTACGAACGCATCCAAATTGAGCGCACTTAAAACTGGCGCGTATAGAAAGTATTTCACTTTCACTCTATATCATATTCAGAGATGGCTCTGAATGAAACGCGCCATGAAAACTGGATTTTGCTTGAGCGTGTGCGCGTACGTTTCCTGCTTTGCGAGTTCGCGCGGTTTCGTACTAGAAGTTCGGGTGATTACCTACATTTATTGTTTGATACGTAATTAGCGTTAAAGTTTCGAAATTATCGGGATTCTAGTGCCTATCTTTAATGTATTAATAAGTAACTATATGTCTAAGTTTGCAACTTAGACTATTATAATAAAAATATCTTATGCATAACTATTAAAATGCAGGTGCAAGCAAGTAAAATTTCTGTAGAAAGTGTGGATTTAAGCCTCTACGATTATTACATAACGATATTTTAGAAAACTAATGTTAGGTTGGTGGATTTGATGTTTTTTTGTCTCCAATTCGCTATATATTTAAACAATATTGTTTTGGTTTTCGTCATAATCTAATAAGCCTGTGTAATTGTCATGTTTTGTGATTTCAGTAAAAAAGTAAATTTAAAAAGTATAGAACAAAATTTAATGAAAGCGCAGTGTTGCCATATGTACGGATTTGTCCGTACACGTACGGAATTTCGACCATTACGTACGGATCAAACTTGCGTACGGATATATGTATGGATTTCCAATATTAAGTAATAAAACGTACTTTTTTTTTAAATACAATACATAAATTCACCAAAACATCGCTAAATCGATATTTTTTTGGCTCTCGACAAAAAATGTATAAAAAAAATAAAGAACGTACGTGGTTTTCTATGACGGGGAATTACCGTTTCATGTTTCATCTACGAGACTGACTAAGATAGCATGTTGCACGGTTGTTGATTGCAGTAGCGAATGAAAGAGATAAATATATTACGGTTTGTTTAACTTGCTTTTTTTGTTTTTAGCTAATAAAGTGTATTTTTGTATGTTTTGATTTGAATGTTGACAATTTTAGGAGAATAAACATTCAATAATTTCAATTTTACTTAGTAGTTAGTTCAATGTAAAACTAAAAGATTCACCACCTCTCGTGGATTTGGTTCAAAGTAATAGAATAAGTTAGGTGCTAGACTAGATAGTAACAACTGTGAAGATGGCGCTGCCAGCAAATTAAACTAGAGCAAAGATTACTATTATAAACTAGAGTCTGTTTTATCATAAGATTAAATACACCATTAGACATCATAGATTCTTTATATGCCGCAATTTGCTAACATCAATTTGCATCCGAAAAAAAAAAAGAAATAAAAAAATATGTAACTTTTGCAGCAAAAATGTAACATTTCAGAAAATAAAACGTAACTTTTGACTTAAGGGCCCTGGCAACACTGGAAAGCATCGCATTCGCAAGTTTCTTGCTACGTGCGTTGAAGTTCCGCGTGACGTCACGTAAAGTGTCATCTCGATCCCAACTCCTAAGCTTTGACGAGCTTTATCTTTATAATTTTTTAATGATTTAATAAATAAAAAAATACGTGTCCAATATTTTTCGATAATCTAACTGACGGACTAATTAGAATTATTATTTATATCTGACTACACCTGAGTTACAGACAAATGGTTATGTTTTGTAAGTACCTATCTACAAAACACAACCATTTTCATTTAAAAAATACGCGATTACACTCGATTTAGACGAAGTTAATTACTTTACATTTTTGCTTTTTTTAACCCCCGCCGGAAAAAGAGGGGTGTTATAAGTTGCACGTGTGTTGCTGTGTATCTGTGTGTCTGTCTGTGGCATCATAGCGCCTAAACGGATGAACCGATTTCGATTTGGTTTTTTTTTGTTTGAAAGGTAATTTTGTCGAGAGTGTTCTTAGCTATGTTTGAATAAAATCAGTTCAGCCGTTCAAAAGTTATGGGGATTTTACTGTTTGAATCGGGGTGTTTTCGCAAGATAAATGTTTTGGGGGTTTTTAAATTGTGACATTTTACTTGTTATTTTATGTTACTGTTTTGTTATATCTCTATTTCTGATAGGTAACTACCTACTACCTAACTAATAATATTCATAAAAAAACAAACAGAAACAAACGAAAAAAAACCTTTTTAGGTAAAATACAAACAGCCATCTTGATACACCAATCACTACAAACCAAAATTCACGTAGGTACGTACCACACGGCACACGAACCAGGCACGGATGAAGTCCCTGGCCAAGCGTGAGTTCTGGCTATGGCTCTCCTCTGGTTGTGGGGTTCTGCAGGGGTCGGTTTTACAAAATCTCTTGTGGGATCTCGCATACGATGTGGTCCTGCGTGTTGACCTCCCCGTCGTCAAGGACTGGTTCAAGCGCTTCACCATAGTCTCACGAAAAGAACGGATCTCGCCCTAGTAGCCCTTGCGTTGGACAAGTACCTCTATGCAACTGTGCTGTCGTCTGCATACTCAAATTGACGATTTTAGCACTTTTCGCTTATATACTGCAATTATACTGTTGCTGACCCATGGTCGACCAAGGACACCATCCGAGCCTGGTGCGTGTGATTACAAATATAGAGAGAGAGGGACGGCAACAGAAAATATGGATGGACTGTATGAGGAGTGATATGAAAGAAAAGGGAGTTAGTGATAGAGTGACAGAAGATGGGGAGGTATGGAAGAAGAAAACTTGTTACGCCAACCAGAAGTAACCAGACCAAAAAGTAACTATGGCCAATAACTGGCCGGGGAGCGGGGGAGCGTGACTAAAAGCGCAAGCACTCCAGCGCCCCGGCCGAAGGTACCTGCAAAACACCGTGTGGTTTTATTCAGTTAGACTCTGACAGACCCCTTCGCTTGCCCCAGGGTGGAGGACATCCATGGGGACTTCCAAAGGAATAAAAAAATAAGTTTTGGTAGCCATTTGTCCTAATATATAAAACACAAAAATTGTTTGTTCCTACGTCCGTTACAGAGCTTGAAACCATCCAACCGTTGTGACCTAAACCCAAATATATATGTCAATGCCCAAACCGGTTTCATTATGACAATAAAGCACAGATGGTTTTAGACCACTAAAACAAACAAAAAATAAACAGAATTTATTTATTTACCGACTTCAAAAATAAAGAGATAATCAATTTGACACGTATGGATGTAATATTATTGGAACTGCACAATATTCACATAATAAGTTACGCTATCTGGGCTTCTAAACACGTGTGCAAAATATCATAAGTGTATGTATGTGGTATGTATGTTTGTATGTATGTATGTTCGTCCACGCATTTCTCCGAAACTACTTATCGGATCGTGATCATTCTTTTTGTGTTGGATTGAGTATTTCTCAACTTAGGGATTAGTGCAAGTTTATTCAAAATCGGTCCATCATTTTTCAAAATATGGAGCATAAAACCGAACTCCATAGCAACAAACAGCACGAATGTGTACATTTAGTTATTATAGGTATTTTGTCAATGACACCCAGATCCGGAACTATTATCTATAGGCCATACAAATATTTTTTCCGTGCGGGAATAGAACCCGCGACACGCAGAGTAGCAGCCGATCGTTCAACCACAACGCCAACTAACAAAACAACCATGTGTGTCGTAATTTATGTGGGAAAACTACATAAAGTTCGAAAAAGTATAGGTACCTGAATAATTTATTCTGCTTATGGAACACATTATTATTTGTCTATCTCAGTCGGTATTGACACAGGTATTGAGGAAGCTAAAATTTATAGGTACTACTAATACTACTACTAATTACTGACGACTTCCGAAACTAAAGTTTTTTTGTACTTTTTAGTGTTTTTTCTTTCGAAGTCGATTTTTTATTTTGTGAAAATGTTTTTATTTCGCTCTTTATAGTTTTAGTACACCATCACTAAAATGAGTAAGTTCTATAGTTAGGTACCTAAAGGATTGATAAAAAACCTATAACTCAATTTACAAATTCGTGCTGTTTGTCGCTAAGGAGTACGGTTGTATGCTCACTTTTCCCTAATTTGAGAGATACTTAGCATAAAAGAATGATCACGATCTGACAATTAGTTTCGGAGAAATGCGTGGACAAACATACATACACACAAATATGCAATGAAAATTGGCACACTTTTTTAGAAGAATATATAATTATGCTATGTGAAAATTGTGCAGTTCCAATAATATTACATAAATACGTGTCGAATTGACGACACGGATGGCGTAGTGGTTGAGCGATCGACTGCTGTGCTGCGTGTCGCGGGTTCGATAACCGCAAGGAACTAATATGAGATGTTCCGGGTCTGAGTGTCTTGTGTAGTTGTGTATGTGAGATGTTTGTAAACGCACCCACGATACAGGAAGAACTACATAGAGTGCGACATCGATTAAAAAAAAACCCTTCGTTTGCCCCAGGGTGAAAGACATCCATAAGGACTTCAAAAGATAAAAATATAAATGATATTTGAAAGTCTGTTTTCGGAAATCGGAGTCTTCTCGATTTGGTTATGAATTTTTCGATAAGTAGGTATAATAAATAAAAATGCCAAACTGTAATCAGACTACTTTATTTGATCAACCACCTGTACGTCGTAGGTACCTACGTACATTGTACCTACTAATGTTAGCTGCCTCAATACTGCCTGGTTAGATGAAATAATAATAATGTGTTCTGCTTGTGCTATTCCATAAGCAGAATAAATGATTTAGGTACCTTTACTTTTTCGTACTTTATGTAGATATCCTACATAAATTACGACAAAACTAATATATTTTAAATAATTCACATGCAGTAAAAAATTGCGCACGTACGGTACCTAGATTGGTAAAAATACAAACACGCATCCCCGGGGCCAAGGCAAGGGCTACGTCCGTACTAAATGTAGCGCGCGATGCGATATTATTATCATGAATTCATGAATGAACTCACTCGAGCACTCACACGAGCGGCCGGCCGACCGGCGGCGGCGGCGAGCGCCCGCGACTGAGCGGCGGAAGTTACCGAATGACAACCGAGCGTTCAGGCGCTATCTCTCTCTTTTCGCTTTGCCTCTTTTTCAAGCATTGCGCTGGATGAAACAACAAGCTTTAGGATCGTGCTAGCGTTGGCGATAGACGGCCCGGCTTGGCTGCTCTTAAGGACGCTATTACATTTTTCTACAAATAACAGTACTTTTGAGGTACCATTTTAATGCATAAGCAATCACCGATGTGAAGATATCATGGTCTTAATTTAAAGATAATATATTCAGCTCCAGATAAGCATCAGAAAAATTGTATGACATCATACAAAATTTTCGCACAAATACGTTTTGCCCATCACAATAATCGCAAAAAATTGAAAAAAGTAGGGTCCGAATAGGTTCCAGTTTAGGTAAATTTACAGCATATTTTATCTTCAAAATTATAAAAAATTGCGGCATATATAGTCCTTTACAGTTGCAGCTAATTATTTTTCACCTAAATAATTATATTTTTTAATTATTAGCTAAAATAAAATCACTTGCCGACGTCTTCATACATTTTGTACCCGCCGCTCATCATTCCGCGCTCAGAAGCGCTCGTGGAAGGACGGGCGTATCGCTTTCTCGCAGGAAATAAATACGATAAAAGTAATAGAAAGATTGTAGTGTGCATGCGTGTGAGTACCGTCCTCGTCGTGATCGAAAGGAGTTGATATTTTATCGGACGTATGCCGTATTTTTGAGTTTCCTATTATTATTAGAATGTGATTTAGAAATTATTTTGGGTAAGATCGGGTTTTGAATAGTTGGGTGTTAAGCAGTTGTTGATAAGGTTGAGAAATGGAGGGGTGGGTTTAAACAGCTCTGACTAAGGTTAGGATTTGGATGGGTAAGGTTAAGCTGCCAACGGGGAAGTTTAGAAGTGGATGGGTGCGGTGCGAGGAGATTTATGATTTTAACCGGTTTGTATGTATGTATGTATGACAAATACGGGGCCAAAACCAAAATACAAAATGGCATCGACGAAAATTTGGCCGCTTTTCGACATGGGTGTCATTTTCATGGTTATTGGGGTCACTTTTATCGATTACGGGGTCAAGACCAAAATACAAGATGGCGCCGACTAAAATTTGACATCTTTTCGTCATCGGTGACATTGTCATGGTTTTTGGGTTCGCTTTTATCGAATATGGAGTTAAAACCAAAATACAAGATGGCGCCGACGTAAATTTTGCCTGCTTTTCGACACGGGTGACATTGTCATGGTTTTTGGGTTCGCTTTTATCGAATATGGAGTTAAAACCAAAATACAAGATGGCGCCGACGTAAATTTTGCCTGCTTTTCGACATGGGTGTCATTTTCATGGTTTTTGGGGTCGCTTATATCGAATATGGGATCAAAACCAAAATACAAGATGGCGCCGACTAAAATTTGTCATTTTTCGTCATGGGTGTCATTGTCATAGTTTTTGGGGTCGCTTATATCGAATATGGAGTCAAAACCAAAATACAAGATAGCGCCGACGTAAATTTTGCCTGCTTTTCGACATGGGTGTAATTTTCATGGTTTTTGGGGTCGCTTATATTGATATGGGATCAAAACCAAAATACAAGATGGCGCCGACTAAAATTTGTCATCTTTTCGTCATGGGTGTCATTGTCATAGTTTTTGGGGTCTTTTATATCGAATATGGAGTCAAAACCAAAAAACAAGATGGCGCCGACTAAAATTTGGCCGCTTTTCGACATGGGTCTCATTGTCATGGTTTTTGGGGTCGCTTATATCGAATATGGGGTCAAAACCAAAATACAAGATGGCGCCGACTAAAATTTGACATGTTCTCGTCACGGGTGTCATTGTCATGGTTTTTGGGGTCGCTTATATCGAATATGGGGTCAAAACCAAAATATAAGATGGTCCCGACAAAAATTAGACAAATTTTCGTCATGGATGTCATTTTTATGGATTTTGGGGACGCTTATATCGAATACGGGGTCATAACCAAAATACAAGTTGGCGCCGACGGAAATTTGACATCTTTTCGTCATGGGTGTCATTTTCATGGTTTTTTGGTAGTATGTCATTAGCTTGACTTACAAGTTGTAGGTCGTGGGTTTGAGCCCAGGCAGGCGCTTTACTTTGTCTAAATTATTTCTTCACCACTGCTCTCAAAACGGTGAAGGAAAACATCGTGAGGAAACCGGCATGTCCTAGAACCAAATATTCGAAGATATGTGCATCCACCAACCCGCACTGGGCCCGCGTTGTTGGTTACAGCCCATTCCCTCTCACAGATAGGAGGCCTGTGTCTCAGCAGTGGGAACATTAATAGTGACTGATGATGTGATAGTAATATTTAATATATTCCATATAATGAAAAATGTTCAAGTAATTTTTTAATCCTTGTGACCGGCAATTAATTCGTTTTAGGTATCTACTTATTTCACGTAGCGTTGTTTTTAGGGTTTCGTAGCCAAATGGCAGAATACGGAACCCTTATATATTCATCATGTCTGTCTGTCTGTCCGTCCGTATGTCACAGCCACTTTTTTCCGAAACCATAAGAACTATGCTGTTGAAACTTTATAAGTAGATGTATTCTGTGAACCGCAATAAGATTTTTTACACAAAAATAGAAAAAAAAAACAATAAGTTAGGGGGGTTCCCATATTTGAAACTGAAACTATTTTTTTTTTTTTTTTTTGATATTGAGCTTTCTAATATCATTTTTTTCTAAACGGAATAGTTTGCGCGAGAGACACTTCCAAAGTGGTAAAATGTGTGTGTCCCCCTTGTAACTTCTAAAATAAGAGAATGATAAAATAAAAAAATAAATATTATGTACATTACCATGTAAACTTCTAACGAAAATTGGTTTGAACGAGATCTAGTAAGTAGTTTTTTTTTAATACGTCATAAATCGTTAACAGCAATTTACCAAGTACGGAACCCTTCGTGCGCGAGTCCGACTCGCACTTGGCCGGTTTTTAAAATACCTACTTACTACAACAAAGTGAAAATAAAATTCTTTTCGGCATTCGGTGTCGGTACCTATTGTTTTTCGTCACAGGAAAGCTATTATTTTTCTCTTTTAAATTTTTGTAGGTACCCCATATTGGGTATACTAAATACATCTGTTTACCCCCTAAAACCGTACAAGCGTGATGATTTATTATGGTATGGTTAAAACAAAACATAAACATACGATCACAGTAATCGCAGGTCATTTGCTGTTTGTTATTAAAGAGTTCCATTGTCTATCTCCGAAGATCTTTAACAGATCCTAATATATTATACAATAAAACCTTCCCTGAAAATACCACCACATACATTTATCGATGAAAACCCGATAAGTATCGGATAAGTAGTTTGGCCGAATAGATAGAGCATCTCCTTTTTTTGAAGTCGGTTGAAAATAATTACCTACTTTTTACGACGACGGTTTGTAACAGTTATCAAATGCATTTTCAAAGTGCCAACTAACCTTCCTGAATCAACTTAATAAAAACAATAAAATTAAAAAATAATATCAAGGACCAAGATTGTTTCCGTGATGTATAAAATCGAGCGCTCAGTAGTTTCAATGTGTGCGTACGCGTAATCTTGCTGTGTGCGACTAGATACCTAAATTTGAGTTCGTCGAAAATGTAACAGCGTCCTTAATAAACAGCGGAATCTCTGCTTACACAACCCAAAACATCTTTCCACTGCATTTCTGGTCCTTATGTGAGCAGTGTTGTATCGTTCCTCTTGAGGTGTTGCAGTATTCAATAATGGAGTTAACAAATATGATGTGCAAGCATAGCCACTATCTCCTAGCAATATTCCTAAGAAAGCACCAGCCTCAAATCGCTGCTTCAAACGACTTTCCCTAAATATTCGTGAGTCATGACAACTCCCACGCCACCGAGTAACAATGTCCATGATTTTCAAATCTGCATCGCAAACTACCTGGAACAATAGTTAAATATTTCAGTATCACATAAATAAGCATGACTATTCACTATCACTACATATCATTGTCCACTCGGAGCGATGGTTTTTTATTGTTATTTAAATACTTTTTAGGAATGTTTTGTACGCACAAAACATCCTAATTATAGTTTTCTGCATGCATATTGCATGCAAAACCAGAGCGGGTTGTTATTATATTGTATTGTAATCACATACACTTATAACCAACGCCTCATCACTGAGGGCTGTGGACAAAAGTCATTGTTCCTTTAATATGGGAGAAAAATATGGATGTAAAATCAATAATACCTGGACATTAATTGATGGAAATCCTTTGCGGTTAATGTATAGTTGACCACCATCTTCACTTATCACCACCACCAAAGCCAGCAACAGTAAGAGAAGTCTGGAGGCTCATTAGAAATTTAAAAGAAAATTAGGCTCCTGGCTTTGACTTAATCACAAAAGAGGTGCTAAAAGAGCTCCCTAAGAAGGCTGTTGTGTTTCTTACTACTCTATTTAATGGAATATTGAGAACTCAGCACTACCCTATTCTGTGGAAAGTATCGCAGATCGTTATGACACATAAGCTGGGCAAACCCGCAAATGAAGTTGCCTCTTATAGGCCAATCAGCTTACTGCCAACACTATCGAAGCTCTTCGAAAAGGTTTTACTTCGAAGGATCTTGCCTATACTGACAGAAAATAATACAATACCTGACCATCAGTTTGGGTTTAGGCTACAGCACTCAACCATCGAGCAAGCACACAGAGTATGTGACAAGATCCGAAAAACTCTAGAAGATAAAGAGTACTGCTCGGCCGCTTTTCTGGACGTCCAACAGGCCTTTGATCGGGTGTGGCATGAGGGACTTCTCTATAAGATTAGAATGTATCTACCACATTGCTACTTCCCTCTACTAAAATCCTACCTAACAAATAGACTGTTTCAGGTAAAGGAGGCAGATGCAAGATCAAGCCTTTGTGAAATCAGGGCAGGTGTACCACAAGGGTCCGTATTGGGGCCTGTGCTATACACACTATTCACTGCAGATCTACCCATAGCACAAGGTGTTACTACTGCCACATACGCGGATGATACTGCAATCTTGGCTAGTGACAAAGACCCTGTCAGAGCCTCAGTCACCCTCCAAAATGGACTCGACCAAATAACAAAATGGCTCCAAAGATGGCGAATTAAAGCCAGTGCTTCAAAGTCGATCCATGCAACCTTTGCTTTGAGAAAGGGAAACTGCCCACCGGTACAACTGGAAAACACCACCCTTCCCCACAGTGATTGTGTCAAGTACCTGGGGGTGCATCTTGATCGGCATCTAACATGGAAGCAACATATCAAGGCAAAAAGAGAGGAACTAAAATTGAAATACAAGGATCTGTACTGGCTAGTTGGACGAAACACTAAGCTATCTATAGATAACAAGCTCTTGATATACAAAACAATACTGAAGCCAGTATGGATGTACTGTATCCAGCTCTGGGGAAGCGCCTGTGACTCCAATATATCTATGTTGCAAAGATTGCAGAACATTATCCTACGCAATATAGCTAATGTACCCTGGTATGTCACAAATGCAGAAATTCACCAATATCTAGAAGTAAACACAGTGAAGGAGGAAATACATCGAACAACCCAAAATTACATCAAACGCCTTGAAAACCACCCAAATGAATTGGCAGCAAAGTTGATTGACCGAAGCTACAATAAAAGATTAAAAAGCAAGGACATTCTCCAACTAGCATGATGCATTTGGACCTGAAGGGAAGAAGTCCTCAGTGGAGGGCTCACCCACATTGTCAAAACCATTACCTAACAACAAATCTGCTAATAGTGGAACTGGTTGCAGATAATTACAGAAAAAAAAAAAAAAAACTTCACTTATTTTTTTTATTTTAATGTGAGTACAGTCAATTGCACCAATTACTGTAGGGAAATTAGCAGTTCTGCGAAATTTTTGTATTGCTTCTTCTTGTTCTGCCAATGTAGCAGGCATTTTTATAAATCTATGAGATATTCGGGCTAAGGCTTCTGCAATCTTTTTGCATATCTGACTTATGAAAGGTTGTGAGACTCCGTGCAAATCGGCTGTGTCATCTTGGATCTATTAAAACTGTAAGAAAGTATTTTACTTGCTTACTCACCAACTAGCTCAAGTATAGGTGATCAGCATGAGACTATGTAGGGTATGGTTTCGCATGAAGTTGACTGAAGTAAAAGTCGCACAGTTTGGTCAACTAATTTAATTCTTGAACATACAATCCGTCATCACAATTTCTTGAGGTTAAACAAGTACAATGAAACTTACTTTTATTTGGGATACAATTTACCCATTATTTCCACTACCGGAGGTATGATGTCTCAAGCAGTATCATTCTCCTGTGAAGCCATAATCAAGCCTCGTGCAAGCTAAAATGTCATTTGTGTTCGGTACCAATGATGGAGCTCAGATGCTGTTTTCTTCAGGAATTGTAGTCATATGTGTAGATGTAGTTATATAGTTAGTTGACCATTTTCTTATTTACTTATATATTAATAAAAATTAATCCTAGAGTGCCCTGCCAAGGAGAAGAAATGCACAATGAGCATCACACGCACATGTTTTCACAAGTATGGAAATTTTTAGTATTTCATCCATTTTTTTTTTGAATTTTCTTCACTTCCATTTGTGAATCTTAACATGTTCCTTGACAGAAATTGAGGTAGTCCGAAAAATATTCTATATTAGAACTACCTACATTAAGTTTTATTAAAAAAACAAAGTTCATAAGTTAGTTAGTTAAAGTTTTAAGTTTATAATTATGTACCATATGTACTAAACATTAAAACATTAGTGACAGACAGACATCTGTCTGAATACAATCGCTAAGAAGTTTATGAAAGTTAATATTTAATTTATTAAGTATTAAATGTTTATATTCGGGTTTTAATCTAAAATATTTAGCCCTTTATTATTTAATTGTAGACTTAATGTCTAATCAAATTAAATTTTACAACAAAGGTAAACACTGCCATTTAAATGGAGCAAGTGTTATTCTAAGTACCAAGTTATTTTTAAATGTAAACAAGTATATGTGGACAAGTTCCCAATCAAGTTAGATTCATAACAAAAAGTAACATTGCCATTCAAAATGAAGCAAATGTTACATTAAGTACCCATTCGTTGTATAGATGTAGGCTTATACCTCATCAAGTTAGTTCGCAACAAAAAGTAATACTGCCTTTTTAAATCAGCTAGTATCACATTGAGCACCTATTCGTTGTATAGATATAGGTAAATGTTCAATTATTTTAAGTTTTATAATCAGAAAACCACCTAGTCTTTGCATCATTGTGTTACCTTTCATCCTTCCATTCACATACACTATTAAAAAAATAACGTTAACGTTTTTGAATTAATTTAGAAAAAATATCCTTATACCCTACCAGCATTCATACATCCCTTTCTTCATTAAATATTTGCACCTCCATTATTGAATTTGGTGCAAATATTGAACCATTAACACAACAATGATCATTAACTAGTCTTCATATATTTTAAAATAATGTATGTAAGTCAATTGAGGACTATTGTTAACATGAACAATTTTAGGCATTCCATGTACAAGAAAACACTAGCTTTAAACTATAGTAGTGTTTGTTGAATTCCGTCATAGGAAACAACATAACATAAATCTACTAAGTGTACTATTAAATTGTGTTTCTTTTAATTGAAATAGGAAAAAAAAACCTAAAAGTTTAATTATTGTTCTCATGTACAAATTTAGGTATTCCGTGTACAAGAAACACTAGCATATTAACTACAGCATTGCTTGTTTCTATAACATAGCTACTATAGTAATCACAATATACTATTAAATTGTGTTTCTTTAAAGTTGACACTTATAAAAAAACCTAATAAGTCACTACTAATTGCTTCAAATAGTTTTAAGTTTTATTTATCATCATGAAATAGATATAATAGATGTCCCACTACTTTCTCTTGGCATCACTAACTTCCAAGAGAAATTGTGATAAAAAGTTATATTTATTTTAAAGTTTAAAAAATTCAATTCAGATAATAATCATTTGAGAAATTCTCATTAAGTAATATTATGAGCAAGCTATGATACGTCTAATTGTAACAGTATCTACTAAAACCTACTCTTTATTTAAATAAAACAGCTTTGCATTAGGTTCCGAACACATGTGTACCTCATCGGTCAACGCTGGCATTTTGAAAATCCATCTGTTTGATGCTGCTACTCTGACACCGACTACACAGGGAATGACACCGCTTGCGAACCATACCTCCAGTTGCTTTTAGATCTGTTGAAATACAAATACATTTAAATACATGAAAATATTCTTCTTTATGAAGATAGTTTAACAAAATTGCTTTATGCATTTTGAACAAAAACAATATTTTTGTTCTGTATACCTATTTAATTCTAATTAACAGTTAAAATAACTAAGTTAAATTAGAGTGATTTATATTCATAATAACAAAACATTTTCTAGTGCAAAGGTATATAGTTTAAAATAAAAACATGTGACTATAACCGCACTTTCAAGTTTTATATATAATGTTTATGTTTTGTTAAATTAGAGTTATTTATTAAGATTAACATAACATTTACCAGTGAAAAGGTATATAGTTTTAAAATAAGACATATGACTATAACCCCACTTTAAGTTTTACATAATATTAATGTTATGTTATTTAAAATTTTAAACTAAGCAATCATGAAGTTAACCCATAGTTTGGTTAAGTTCTTTAGTTCATAAGTTATTGTAGATAGTAGAAACAGTAAGCGGTTATGTACCTCAGTCAAACCACATGCGACACGTTGGGCAGCCAATTGTAAGAAAGTATTTTACTTGCTTACTCACCAACTAGCTCAAGTATGGGTGATCAGCATGAGACTATGTAGGGTGTGGTTTCGCATGAAGTTGACTGAAGTAAAAGTCACACAGTTTGGTCAACTAATTTAATTCTTGAACATACAATCCGTCATCACAATTTCTTGAGGTTAAACAAGTACAATGAAACTTACTTTTATTTGGGATACAATTTACCCATTATTTCCAATACCGGAGGTATGATGTCTCAAGCAGTATCATTCGCCTGTGAACGTTTAATCAAGCCTCGTGCAAGCTAAAATGTCATTTGTGTTCGATACCAGATGATGGAGCTCAGATACTGTTTTCTTCAGGAATTGTAGTCATATGTGTAGATGTAGTTATATAATTTAAAAAAATTTAAAAGTGACTAGTCGGCTTTGCTACTAACTATGTCCACTATACTCAGGTTCTTGTTTTACTTACTATGGCTTGTCTAAAAAATTGTAACAACTTGCGCATTTTGTACTGCTCTCTTGTGTTTTTTATGTTATTTTTAACACTGTTGTCATTTATGTTATTTTTTGTACTACTTTCAGTTCTCTCACCAACACACAGACACACAATAATACTCCCACACACATGTAGACATTTGTACGGAAGGGATTACGGAACCCGGAGATTTTTCAGTGTTACGCTTTCTTTTTGTATCATCTATTTGGTATTTGTTGGAATCTTTTTGAAGCGGACTGGTCTGGCCTTTTCAGTCCAGCACGCTCGACTTCGGAATATAGTTTATATGTTTATTTTTAAGATCGCCAAATGAATGTCGACAACCATACCATGAGTGATGATATATCTCACATAGATAATTTCTCAATTTCAAAATCATATATGTGTACCCCGGAACAATGTAGCTCATACCTTTACAATACCACTAGTGGTCTAAAATTTTTCCACTTAAATATAAGAAGTCTGGGCAATACCGCAAACTTCAATAACCTTCTAATCTTACTAGATAGAATTAAGGTGCAATTTGATGTTATTGTGCTGTCGGAGTGCTGGCTAAGCAAATGCCCCTTTCTCCCTGAAATTCCTGGATTTGAATCTTTCAAGTCCGACTATGCTAACCAGAATGAAGGTGTTGTTGTATACTCAAGACGTAACACACGTTTCACTGTTGAGACACCAGTTTTCCAGGGTGCAAATTGCCTGATTCTCAAATTTGGTTCAGATGTAGCATTAATATCCATCTATCGATCTCCATCGTACAGAAATATCCAAAACTTTATTGATAGCCTAGATTTCACATTGGATTCACTGAAAACTTTTAAAACTGTAATTATATTAGGTGATATTAACATAAATATAACACCCGATAATGCTGATGCAAATTCAGATACCTACCTGAATACAGTTGCATCGCATGGAATGCTCCCCGGGCATCTTTTCGCCACTCGCAAAAACAGCTGCCTAGATCATGCAATTATTAAAACAAACAAACCAGCTGTTACTTTGGTGGTCGACTCGTTTATTACAGACCATGCTCCAGTAATAGTGTTCTGCAATCAGAAAATAAGCTTTCCTAAAACGGCTATAACCTCACGTCGCGTTGATATAGATGCTTGCGTCATTGAGCTAGAGCGAACCGATTTTTCTTCTGTTTTGGACAATAACGATGCTTCTGATGCTGCAAACAGGTTGGTAACATTAATTTCTACTGTGGTTAGTAATAATACTTGTTCCCGGGTTATCTCTAGTAAAAACCGAATACTTAAACCTTGGATAACGCCTGGGCTCTTGAGGTGCATCCGTAATCGGGATTCAATGTACCGAAAATCAAAAAGAGATCCTGACAACTATTTGCTTAAAGTAACTTATACGCGCTATAGAAATTTCTGTACCAACTTGTTAAAAAAATTAAAACGCGAATACGAGTCTGCAGAATTTCGGCGGTTCCGCAAAAATCCAAAGGCCACCTGGAAACTTATTAAAACAATTTCTAACCTTAAAACTGACAATTCAACAGTTAGTGAGCTCTTGTCCCTAAAGTCGGACCCCTCACTGTCACTTGATGCAGTCAACCACTTTTTTGCGAATGTGGGGAAGACTCTGGCATCTAAAATTACACCTAGGGTAGGCAATCCTCAACATGATACTGACCTCAATGAAAGTGTCTGTCCCAACTCAATGGCCATCTTCAGTACGGACATTGAGGAGCTGGAACAAATTGTTCTGGGTCTTAAAATTGAAAGCGCTGTGGGTTGGGATGGCATATCTGCTCTTTTGATAAGGGCTGCTAGGCAGATCCTTGTTCCCATCATGTGCCATGTTTTTAACCTTGCCCTTATGTCAGGGGTCTTTCCTTCTGTTTTCAAAAGGGCTGTCGTACACCCTATACACAAAAGTGGGGACCGAGGCAGTGTTCATAACTATAGACCTATATCAGTTTTAACAACCTTGTCAAAGATCCTTGAGAAAATCCTTAACAAAAGGCTTCTAAGCTATTTAGATTCTCAAGATATTCTCGCCCCAAACCAGTATGGTTTTAGAGTAGGTAAAAGTACAGAAGACGCTGTTCTGGAATTAACTGGTACTATTGCAGAAAAAGTAAATGATAAACTCAAAACTATTGCAATATTTCTGGACCTTTCTAAGGCTTTTGACACTGTCTCTGTTACTATTTTGCTCAACAAACTGCAGAGGATTGGCATTAGGGGTCTGTCTCTGGATATTTTTAGGAGTTACTTAACAGACCGTTCTCAGGCTGTTAAGGTGGGTAACTTTACCAGTAAAGATGAGGTTCTTAGTTACGGAGTCCCACAGGGTAGTGTTCTTGGACCTACCCTATTTTTAATTTATATAAATGACCTCTGTAAATTATCTTTAGGAAATTCTAAAATGATAATGTACGCTGATGACACAGTAATACTTGTTCATGGCAAAAATTGGCTTGAAACTCGTTCCTATGCAGAGTCGGCCCTGCGAGTTGTCATGGGATGGCTAACTAGCAATCTGCTTACATTAAACCTAGATAAAACTAAATTTATTACGTTTGCGCCATTACAGAGGTCTCAACCGGCATGCCCCTTCAATCTGACTGCACACAGGTGCTGTTCGATAACGAGCACTACTTGTGGCTGTAGTTTCATCATGCGGGCCAACAACATAAAATATCTTGGTGTCATTATTGACAGTACTATGTCCTGGAATGAACAAATTACGTCACTAGTATCACGGGTCAGGAAATTGATATTTGTGTTCAAGAATTTGAGATCTTCTGCCGATTTCCATACATTGAAGATTGTTTATTCTGCGTTGGCGCACTCTATCATAACCTACTGTATAGCGGCGTGGGGTGGCTCGGGAAAATGTTTACTGCTAAGACTGGAAAGGGCACAGAGGGCAGTTCTTAAAGTTATGGCACACAAACCAATTCGCTTCCCTACAATCGACCTCTATGCTCTTTGTAAAGTGTCTACGGTAAGGCACGCATTTTTCCTGAGTGCTATTCTACGAAAACACTCAGAACTTATATTTGACCCCAGTCACCGCTCAAATAAACGTAGGGCTGACATGGTCTGTCAGACTGAAAGGGCCAATTTTGTGATGGCGAAACGTCAGTATCACTTCTTTGGCCCTGTTTTATACAACAAAATAAATAAAATTTTAAATATTTATCCACTTACCTTACGGGAGTGCAAAGTTGTCACCGACAAGTGGCTCCAAAGCCGAATGTATGAGGAGCTAGAAATTCTGATGAATGGGTGATACTTACCTACGACCAAAGATTATGATGGACTATATATACACGGTTTGCCTGGGTGTCTTCCCCCGTAATACTGATTATATAGCTTTTTATAAACATGTTTCCAAACACACACACACACACACGTAAACACACACACACACACACACATGCACTAAGAGAACTGGAGATCTTGACCTAATTTTTAATTATTTTGTAATTACTGTATTTCTTTCAAAGGTATTTTAATGTATTGAATTTCATATAAAATTTATTGTGATATCCTATTACATTGTTCTTATTGACTTTTTATTAATTGATGATTATTGATTTTTATTGATGTTTTTTTATTTACTTATTTTGATTATTTTTATAATTTATTGAATTGTATATTTTAAAATGATTTTGTAATGGTTAGGTGGTTTTTAAATAATTTATTTCTAAATATCAATTAATTGTAATTTATTATTATTGTAATTGAATTTATTTTTGGTTTATATAATGTTAGAACGCCGACGTCTGCTCTCTCGGAGGTGGGCGCTAATGGCTACAACACAGTTTCACACTAATGTAGCTGTTAACGATCACTAATACTTTGTAAACATGTTTAATGTTCTAATAAAATATTTGATTTGATTTGATTTGATTTGATAATTAGTTGACCATTTACTTATTTATTTTGGTAATAATAAAATTAATACTAGGGTGCCCTGCCAAGGAGAAGAAATGCACAATGAGCATCATACGCACATGTTTTCACAAGTATGGAAATTTAGTTAAATTTAACATTATACTTACAGCTATTGCTGACACATTATGTATTTATATTTGGGGCTTGTTCCCTGCCGCCTACGAGTCATGCAGATCGTTTCTTTTTCGCTCTTACTTAATGAAAGTTTTATCGACTGCACTGTCCCAATACTTCCAATGAAAAAAGAATTGTCATTCTTGTCAGTCATTCATAGACATTGAAGTTTAACCAATAGACTTAGACTTGACAGTCTAGGTCTATGTCTGGTTTTAAAGAAGTTAATCATTTATTATTTTTTGTGTTGAATTGTGTGTTTGTTGAATTAAATTGATACACACAAATTGTTATTTTATTATATTAATAATTATTAACTACAGATAGCAACGCCATCCCGTATCACGCAACGATCAACTCCCATGCCAAGCTGGTTCTCCTCTTTGACACAAGATGTCGCTGTGATACCAAAAATAATCGTTACAAACTTACATGAAAAAAAATAGCTTGGTTGCCTAATAAGTGGTATAAATTCTATAACCGAACAACAAAAAAGTATGCGGTACAAAATCTGCCGTTCACCTTTCAAAGAAATATATTACAAAACATACATACACGAACACGTGTATTCACGCAAGTGGTAAATAATATACTTCTTTACTAAATATACGTAAAAATAAACATTATCACCAATCTTGAAGTTCATAGGTTAATGGAAAGTAAAAATTCTTCGGAACAAAATGTTGTAAAAGAAACTTGACTTTCTGCCATGCAGGCCATAAAATGCAGTATGAGAAAAATTGCGGTTTCGAGAAAACCGCGATAAAGTTTTTGATGCTGTAGTTTTTAGGGTTCTGTCGTGTATTTGTGCTGTGTTAGGTACAGGCGATCACTTTGTATGTACCTCGTCTGGTAACGTGCTGCGACACGTGAGCACGCCGCGCCCCGCGCCCCGCGCCCTTCCCTAATGTTCTACGAATAAAGTCAGTGAGTATCTAGTCAGTGCGTGTTTCACTTGCTAACCCCGTATTCCTCATACGCAATAGAGCTGACGAGGAGTAACCCGCGACGATGACGATGTGTAATTTAGGTTTTGGAATATTAAATAACTTCGACCATACCTCACAGGAATGGAAAGTTTACAAAAGTAGACTAACACAGTGGTTTGTGGCCAACGATATCTCCAATAACCTTTGGCGCGAGGCCGGTACGTACCCGGCAAGGTACCAAAAACGCGAGCGCTGGCTGCGTTTTATATTTATTTTTGGGTGGGCCCTCAGTAAAAGTGAGAAATCGGCAATTATTGCTATGAATCATGGTATATTATTATACATTCTTGGCTTCGATAAGTGTAAGTTCTGAAGATTTAACGTAGAATAGTTCAAGTTCTGATGTTACAATAACGTTAAATATCTTTATGAAGGTGTTCATTTTCTTTTAAAAACGTAAGTAACCTCTATTCCGAAATGTTATGTAGCAGTGGAGACGTGGCGTGGTGAGTTGAAACTGTACTTACGTTTTTTCGCTTTTTGCTTTTGGTACCTCATTACCAAATAGCCAAAAGGAATTCATTTATAACCAGAGTACATCTCATGACAATTCCAATAAGCCCAAAAACTACTACAATATATTACTTCATTATGGAATTCCAGTGCCTACCTACCAGCTTCATCATCAGATCAGTTTGATGGTGCCATTTTCATCAAAACCTACCTTATAATTTAAGTTCTTGCTTCTCTCAGGCGAATAACTATTTGAGATATCTTATGCCCGTGACATACTTATGATAGATGGAGCCCCTTTTCCAGACTAAGACTCCCATTTAGTCTGTTGTATTGTGCGTGCAGGCCTCCTCTCTGTGAGAGAGAAATGGGCCGTAATTCCCCACGCGGGCCCAGTGCGGGTTGTCGTATGTCAAATGTCTTCGAATGTCTGGTTTTAAGACAAGGTTTCCTCATACTGCTTTCATTAACCGTTTTGAGGGCAGTAGTGGTGAAATAATTTACACAAAGTAAAGCCTGCCTGGGTTCAAATCAACGTATAACTTGTAAGTCGCGGCGGTTAGCACTGGGCCACCACTGCTCTCCTGTGATATACTTATCATTAAGGTTCCTGTGGCCACCTGTGGTCTTCTTCATCAGTTCCACTTTACTAAATGATACTTCCTCAGTGTAAACGCTTGCCATGTTGATGAAAATACCATCTCTGTATGTATGCCTATAATATTTGAGGAGTTCTCTCGATTTCCATGGGACTACTTTGAAAGTATAATACCCGTTCAAATGCAAAACCACAATTCAATCAAGAAACATACATAAACATACATTCGCAAATAAATCTGTTTTAATTTTACAGATTTTTAAAACTGCAGTAATTTATGTGTATACAAATCAATGTATTACAACTGGGCACTTCTGTAATTTTTCATGTATGATGAACCTAACTGTATAATGACTCAACTATGGTAACATGATGAGGAAAATCACAAAAGACAAAAGATATTTATTTCAACTGGGCCACCAAGCGGCACTTTTGAATGTCACAATTTAAATTTAAATGGAATACAAGTTGATTCTACCGTGCATTCGGAAAGTAGCTAGTTATGGAGAAGAATGCACAAGAAACTCCATACTTTTTAAATTTACATGGAATAAAAGTTGATTCAGTTAAAAGTTGGTTCACACTGAATATTAATAAATGTATGTACCATTACGTTACAGTGGGAAGGCGATGCTACAGCTGTGAGGAACCTCTTCAAACCAGTTGATATACGAGATCACAGAAAGCAAGAAATCATCAAGTAAGTGTAGAAGCTACTCCTTTGTTTAATTAATTATTTGTTCCTTTGCCTGTTTTGACTGGCTCGTTGTTGTAGTGGTCACAAGCTCTACTGCTGAGCATGACAGGTTCGAGCCCTGGTACGAGCAGAGTTTTTGTGTATTTCCGTATGTAATTTCTCAGCTCTATAAATTGTATTATTAAACTGTTTGGTAGTGAAGTTTTTGATTTTGAAATTAATTCCCAGATTACATAACGGTTGCCCTTGTGACTTGGCCTTGTTACGGTAATCAGAAAAACCGGCCAAGTGCGAGTCGGACTCGCGCACGAAGGGTTCCGTACTTGGTAAATTGTGGTTTACGATTTATGTCGTATTAAAAAAAAACTACTTACTGGATCTCGTTCAAACCAATTTTCGGTGGTAGTTTACATGGTAATGTACATCATATATTTTTTTTAGTTTTATCATTCTCTTATTTTAGAAGTTACGGGGGGGGGGGGGGGACACACATTTTACCACTTTGGAAGTGTCTCTCGCGCAAACTATTCAGTTTAGAAAAAAAATATATTAGAAACCTCTATATCATTTTTGAAGACCTATCCATAGATACCCTACACGTATGGGTTTGAAGGAAAAAAAAATTTTAGTTTCAGTTTCAAGTATGGGGACCCCCAAAATTTATTGTTTTTTTTTCTAATTTAGAGTGAAAATCTTAATGCGGTTCACAGAATACATCTACTTACCAAGTTTCAACAGCCTAGTTCTTATCGTTTCAGAAAAAAGTGGCTGTGACATACGGACGGACAGACAGACAGACAGACAGACAGACATGACGAATCTATAAGGGTTCCGTTTTTTGCCCTTTGGCTACGGAACCCTAAAAATAACTCTGACCTGTTGAGCTATTTATGTACCAATCCCTATTAATAATAGTAAATTGTGTATGGCGTGAACCACACCACCATTATCACCAGCTCTCGCCATTATGTCTCCACCACTCTTGGTTGACTGGTAGAGAATGCCTTAGGCATTCAGTCTGCCTATGTGCCTGTATGTTGCGTGGAGTTTTAATAAATATATAAACCATCAGGAAGAAAATCCAAGTTTTTCGCTAAGGTTTCGCCCGCGAGGATATCGGGCACTATCCCACGGGAATATACTACCAGGTTAAAAGTAATATATGTGTTATTCCAGAATATAATCTATCTCTGTGCCAAATTTCATCCAGATTCCTTCAGCCACACTGGTGTTATTGAGTAACAAACATCCATCCAAACTTAATTATAGAAGAACTAAAGTAAATGTTCAAATTATTTTCCTTCGACACTAGTACAGACTCTGCATCGCCTCAGTCTTGTAAGACTTTTTTCCTAGATGTGCTTAATTTGTATATTTACTTTAGTTAAACTTTTTCGACGCTTACAGAGATCTTACCCGGTATGCGACCTATGACGCATCCGTTTAATTATAATGTTTCAAGTTAATATTGTTATCTTCAGACCAGCGCATTGTGGTCACAAATTTGTTTCAGGACACATTATCCTGTTATAATATGACGCGATTGAAGTTAATTTGGTCGAGTAAGTGAGTACGCGTACCCATAGCGCAGTTTCTAACACATTTAGGTGGATGTGTACTTTGCATTATGCATACGATTACGGCCGTCGCAGACGAACATTCTGCCAACACTGTCGGTAGCCATGCAGCTCCAGATCATAATGCTACCTGTCTGTGTGTGTCAGTGGTTACCTCACAATCTGGATGTTATTTATCACCTATGCACCGCCGCATGAAGGTCATTGCGTAGTGCCGAATATCTTAAATTTGAATGAAACTAGAAATAATACGTTTTAGGACGAGGACAACGCTCAGTAGCGGCCCTAGGGCAGTGCCTCGTTGGTCTAATGCAAGCGCTACTGCTGGTCTTGGGTTTAATTCCAGAGTCGCACAAAGTATTAGGTTTTCCTATCTGGATTTTCTCAATAGCAGCTCGAAGTCAGGTCTTGTGCCCGATTGATGGCAAATGGGTTGCTCCCTATTACATAGGACTTCAACATAATTGGTGAAATGCGGTGAAACTCTGCCCAACCCTCCGGGGAATACAGGCGTGATGTGTATAGTACTGGTCCGGTTATCGAGTGGTGGATAAGTGAGAGAGCACTGTATTGCAGAAAATGTATGGTCAAGCAATGTTTACACTACACCTTAAATGTCAGCATAACGAGCTACTTCCAAGCCACTCTCTCTTCGGCTCTACTAAGGACAATTGTTACCTTGAGTCCTGTAATCACCCTGATCTGAACTGACCATTATTTCCCACATCAACCAGTTTATCCACGTTGTCTGCTTGTCTACGGGTGTTGTGACCAAAGTAACTTAGACTCGGACCTGTTGGTAGCAGATCGATAAGAGTTCGGTTTCCAGTCACATAATAATACGAAGATGTTTGATTTTTGCAGGTTCAGGTCGTCAGCCTGACATTTAGAAGTTTGAAGTTGCCGAGTGCTCCCGTATCTGCGAGTGCCGCCTGCCTCCGTGTTAATATCTAACCTTGAAGACAGTGTTAAGTAAAATAGTTTAAAGTCAATATGAGTGCTGCAACGTACAAAAAAAGTGAAGGAACGTCGGGGATTCGCGGGCAGCTGTACGAGACCAAGTTGCTCAGCTTGATATTCTACAGAGCCAAGCATGACGATAGTATCGAAGAGTTTCAGCTAGCTTCCAATATCGCTGAGATAGGGGCATTCGATGATATTTGCTTCAAGGTCAAAGTGAAAGGATTTCCGAAACCTCTGATTGTGTTCATACAGGCCAAACATAAAGACGACAGCGAAAAGACTCTCGATATCAATATGATGAAATATTTTCGCAGTTATTTGAAAATTAGAGAGGGATTAGAATCGGATTATAAAGACGACCTATTTCAAAGTAAATTTCAAGAAACAGAAAGTTTTTTCGTCGTATACACGTCCGGCAAAGATTCATTCGACAATAACCCGGTTGAAAGTGATTTTGCCTCAAAACTGAACGAGCTTATTGGTACCGAGGGCACAACCAAGCAACCCTATAAACGTAATGCGGATATAAAGTTCCTGTGTGAAATATTTATGGCAGACCAAACTATCTCACTAGCCAAACAGCTAGCCACTTTTATAAGTGGTGAAAGAAGTTTTCAAATGATGCTAGCTGATGAGCTGATACTAACCTATCATGTCGTTCTGGCGCTAAAAGTTGTCGACATTTCAGCAATTGAACAAGATGGACACCGAATCGCTACCTTTCGACCAGATTTCTTCGATACCAAAGATCAATATCTCATACTATTCAAAGATACACTTTACAAAGAGGTTCTTGAAAGACGAAAGATAGGAACCTCTGCTGTAAAGGATTTACTGTCTGAATTCTTAGCCGAGCCCACTGACGTTACAAAATTAAGCAAACTGATAGGGACCGTTCTAACATACAACAATGGCCAGCTAGAAATTGTAAAAACATATAGAAAAGATTTCTTCTATTCACAACTGAATCAAGTGGACGTTTCTCGATCGACTGTCAATGAAGCTTTAGATCTGGCTGCAAGAGAAATATTATCAAAGGGTCTGAAAGTCCCGGCTGCGTTTGGTAACAAAGACCTGATGTTAAGCGGTAGTGATGCAAAGAAAGCGCGAAGGTTAAAATATTTAACGTCAAAAGTCATCGACTTGTTGGCCAAGTCTAAAGTAAGTAACATAGTGACTATAGATAACTCTTTAGACAATGGATTCTTGCAGCTTAATGGAGGTATAGCTGGAGCCATCGGAAATTTATTTGTGCTTGACGATAATACCAAACTGATGAAGATTACAGATAACTGGGAATTACTAGGAGGATAGGATTACTTATGCTCAAATGCTGTATAAACAATTAACTGGCAAAATTGATAATTTGTATGAAATTCGATTTCGTTTCAGTGTAAACAAGTTTCCAAAACTTTTTTTCGACTGCAGTGCGTATGAAGAGACTTTAGTGAGAGATTTCTTAAGCAAACTGCTACTCTATAGTAAACAAGCCGATGAGAACGGCGTGGAAGAAATATTGAAAGGCAAAATAGAAGATTACCAGCTTGATCACCCAAACTACTTCCAAGCTAAAACTGATGGAATGTTTCTGAAATTTCACGATGCAATACAGAAATGGTGGATGCAGCCATTACAGGCAACGTATCTTACAAAAGACAGTAATATATTTAAAAACGCAGTAAATCATATAATAAAAGACCCTTTGTTGAGCTCAATAACCATAACATGTATGAGCAAAGTTAAACATTTGATTTATTACACATTTACTGAAGACGTGGTGAGCTCGTGGAACTTGCAGGATCACCCGAATACTGTCATCATTACAGAGAACAGCGCACTGACTATTGTTAAAGTGTTGCAGCATTTCAAGAATAAGAACCACGTTCTGTTAGATCTAGAATATATTGTAAAACTACCAACGAAAGATCGTAATGTATTAAATACAGAGTTGAGGCATACAAATGGAGTAAAAGTTATTGTTTTTGTATGCGTTAAATTACAACATTCCAGATGCGAAACCAAAACATTAGAAAAAATCGCGAAAATTATTCTATCCAAAAAATCGATTATTATTACCAATTCCTTGTCAGTTGAAACATTGCAGAATTATTTTCCAAGAGCAGAGAGTCCTTTATATGATAAAAATAATCTGATTGACATGAGTGAAGAGTCACAGAAGAGCATCTTGGAGACTACTAGAGTGATGTTTCAAGGCGTAGAAGTAAGATTAGGTTTGATAGTAGATGATAAATCAACAGCATTTGTGAAAGGGGACATTCTAAACAAAGTAATCAGTAAGGACACCATTCAACTCGGTAAACTAAATATCTCAAGAGATTATGATGAAAAAAAGGAATTGTATGTTGACAGAATGGTCCATAAGAACAACGAACCTACACTCTCACCAAAAACTCTATATGATATAGAAGATGACGTTGTACTTGTAACAGCAGAGCCCGGGATGGGCAAGTCAACTCTACTTACTCATTTAACGCTTAAAACTAAAAAAGACCGCCCAGAAGTATGGATTGTAAGACTAAACTTATTAGAATACTCGAAAGAACTTAGCAAGTGGAAAGAAGATAAAACAACCATCGACTTAGTAGAGACTTTAAAGTTTATGTGCCAAGTTATACTCCGCAGGAAACATGGCAAAGAAAATGATGTGGCAATTTCATTGGAGGAACAAAATGGTTCTGTGCATCTCAAGGATTGTATAGGTGATCAGTCGAGTGAGTTCGAATTAAAGTTGTTTCTACATTTTTTTAATGATGGCCAGATTGTATTCCTATTTGATGCCGTCGATGAAATCAGTCCGCATTACATAAATGAGGCTATAAAATGTATAGATGTTATCAATAAACATCCTAAAAAGCATAAAATATGGGTCACAAGTAGGTCGTATACTGACATTGAAACTATTTTACAACGAGCTTTTGGTGATGCTTATAAAATAGAACACTTTTCTCGTGAGATAAAGAAAGAATATTTAAATAAAATTTGGCGGTCCAATTTGAATCTGAAGGAACTTGATAGGACGCAAATGGTGAATGTACGTGGCTTCCTGAAGTTTATGGATACCGAAAACCTCTACGACGAGGCATTTCAGTTACCTCTTCTTGAAATTTACATCAGCGCAAGCTGCTTTTTGATAAAAAGAATTAAATGCGCATGCAATACTTTTTGGACATTCGATCCAAGTTATGATGATACTTTCTACAGCAACCTTCTACTGTTCCTACAGGAAGACATTGAACCAATTCTAAAGGATTGTGACGACGAATGTAAAAATGATAACAATCCTTTACTTTTATTTTTGATGGCACATTTTTTCATATCCCGTATAAAAGACGTTAGAAACATTAGTAACAATTGGAAACAAGACGTTAACACATTTACTTTTTACGAACAATACTTAGAAAATAAATTAAAAAAGATACGGTTTGAAGATAAAAACAAAATGGACATTTATAATCCTGATATTATGACTGCTTACGACAAAGAACTTGCAGATTGTAAAGCAAAGCATAAAAAACTGGCTGCTTATGCTATTTTCAATCAACACATCGACAAATTTTTTATTGAGAAAGACTTGCGAGAAATCATGGAGACGATAAAATGTATAGAAAAGGGAGGAGAGAAAACTGGTCTGATATGTAGTGTAGCAAACGAAATCCCAATTTTTATACACATGACATTAGCTGAATACTTTGCAGCGGAATATGTTTGTGATTTATTAAAAAATGCAAATGAAATCGAAAACCAAATTGTCTGGCTTAAATTCATATTTGATGTGATTTTTTCTAGAGATAACTTTGAGAATGTTAGAAGTATTCTTGATTGTAAATTAAAAATGGACAAATCGGTGATAGGCATTATTGAAAAAAATAAAGAAGTAATTTGCGGTTTATTAATAGAGCAAGGCAAATTCCTTGGTGAGAGAGACCTTTTACTCAATTGGGCGCCATTCGTAGCTTCACATGAGAGCCTCACTATCTTTATTTCTTTGTTTGCGTCAATTTTTAAGGAATATATAAATGGCAGCAATTTCGAACAATTTCAAAAAATCATTAATGTTTCTAAAATATGTCGCGTACACCATATCTATATTGCTAATGAATTAATGATTTGTGTCATCGGTATAATTAGGAAACACGATTATTTCAGATTAACTAATTTTCTGCTGAAAACACACATATGTGAGTTTTATTCAGAAAACAGGGCGAACATATATTGTGAGTTTTGTAGATATCTACTACAGCAAGTCGGCAGTACAGCTGCGGGCCTTGCGTCAGCGCTTACTTAATTTGTGGCATATTGAGGTAATAATGTACTATGCAGTCACCACCCATCACTACTGTGTTCTGTTCAATTGCGGTTTTCTAGCCGCAATTCACTTATTTGCTTGCTAGATCTTGGGCGCTTATGTCATTTTATGTTTTTAAACGAAAGAAAGTTCAAATGCATTCAATATGCCGGTCGTGTGTTTTAAGATTTTGCACTAATAATTCAACCAATACGGCGAAGAGCAAAGAAATAACTTTTCATAGTTGGCTAACTATATAATAATTTTAAAATTTAATTTTACCAAAATATTTGCTGGACGCCATGTTGTGTCAATTTTCATATAGACTAAAAATTCAGATGTGACAATTTGTATAACAAGTGTAGGTAAAATTAGCTGATGTTTCTTTTTAAAGCGGATAATAATAATAACATATATTTAGAAAAGAACTGACTGTGGTTATTTAATGAAAAAAGATAAAAGATGAAAAATAATTATTAAGATTAATTAATTATCATACACCTAACTTTGATATCATTTTATTAGCATTTGTTATATTGAACAATGACTCACTAGTCCTTTTTTGTGATGTAATTTAATTTATCTGTTACTCACTCGTATTTTATTTGTGAAACAATTGTAACTTGATTTAATAATGAGAAATTTAATTTTGTCCTTGACTCACTAGTATTTTATTGTGATCTAATTGCATATAATTTTATATTTGACCTTACTAGTAATTAATTTGTAATGATGTACTAAGTTAGTTAAAAATTGAATCTATTTGTAATGAAATTGTAATCTATTTTAATTTTTATTGTAGCTCAATTTGATTAATTCTACATAAATTTAAGTGCAATTATTGTAGTTCATTTCCATTAAACTCGTCATTTAAAAAATGTAATTAAAGACTGTGAATGATGTGCACGCCTGTAACTAACATGTTTGCACAGGATCATCTTGTATGTCACTGACTCGGCAATGAATTTGTAAATATGTTGTTGGCATGCCTTATTGAATAATTAAATACTTTAACAGTCGGTTATTTCAACTAATAATAAATTTTGAAAAAGTGTGAATTCTAATGAAGCTTGTTAGGTATAATGCTGTCACTTCTGTAGTCAGTCAGCAATTTAGTCTATCTGAATGACAAGATTGAACAAAACGCGTAAGCGCCATGAAAATCACGGCGCTTCCGTCTCTTTGGTCGCGAGAAAACTACACCTTAGAAGCGCTCTAGCGCTGCATGTTTATATTGTTTTGTTAGACGACTTATTATTGTTTCAGCGCTGCAGCAAATTTTTAGTTTAAACTCTTGTCAAAATTGACAAAATGGAGCATGTATTTTGCTTAGGATAGCTTCTCTAGTACGTAGTACATATTATCTCAATGCTTTGTGGTATAACCTCGGTTATACCACAAAGTAAGTAAGCGCTGGCGCGCTGGTTACGTACGCCGGTTTTGATCATGTGTAAATCTAGTCATTTGCAAGTGTAGCGCAAATACAAAAACTGAACGTTCAGTCAAACGCCGTGTAGGGACAGAAACATGAATTGTAAAATAATTGTTTCGTTTTTTTTTCGTAATGGTGACCTTTAAAGGCTAATTAAAACGTTCCATGTTAAGCTCTTATTCTATTTAGCGGGGGTATTCGGAACACGGTGTAAAGTCACACAAACCTCCATAGAAAAGGGAAGATCCTCCGACCAGACGGGTGTTGTGTCTGGGTCCGGGCAACTGCGCAATGGTTGATGTCGGACATTTGTATACGTTCATATTGCACCGATGACTTTGTTTGCGCGCGATGCAGGATTTGTGATTTGTGTGACGTCATGTCATTAGTCCGAAAGTGGCGGCGTTGGTGACGATACACTATCATGAAAACATGTGAAATTTATACCAAAAAGGTTTAAAAGTTATACCCTTATTAGCTTTGCGCTGGGAAAGAATGTAAGAAAGAGAGGTAGTAGTGCTATCTATTTACTTTTATTTTTTTTCTATCAACAAAAAAGTACACAAAATCAGCAGTTTAAGCGCTCAAGCCACCTGATGCTGCCGATGAGTGTGAGAGAGCAATTCTAGAAATTCTTGAAATCGTTAATGGTACTGAACTCAGTCCTAAAGCAATTACATATCATACTGACGAATTAATTGTTCGTGTCATCGATATAGTTAGGTTATTAGTTATCACTAATATTCAGTAGTATATTTTTTAATTTTGATGTAATGTGGATATACAACCGCTAAAATCCACGAATTTGGTAAAAACTGGCATTTGCAAAAGTTTTGTTTTTTTATTTATTATATGCTCGCGATGTTAAACTATTTTATAACCAATCTAACTCCTGATGTTAAACTATTTTTATAACCAATCTGTTTATCGCCGGTTTTTTCTATAAATTCATCGTTATAAATGTAAATACATATATAAGTTATGCACTTAGGAGAATTTAAAAATATTAAAATCATGCTTATGAGTACTTAAAACGCAGGATAATCTCAAAAACAGTCAGCTAGCCATAGACGGGATAGAAGCTGTTCTCCTCATCGTTGCCATTGTGGCGAAGTTGTCATCAGCCTCAGTCAACACGACCTATCATGAAGCCGATGTGTGGGTCGGATAGCGCGGCACCCGAACGTAAAAGACATGACTCCAAGACCGGAATAGTTCGAGTTTCGTTCGGAACACAGCACGACGCTCCAGCTGTCAAGGGTGCTGCAGCTGCTCGCAGCGTCGTTCAACAAGAAGGAGCACGCAGTAGCATCTCCCACCACCCTTGCTGCCGCAGGGGGTCGACATCGAGTGATCACCGCAGGTGAGGTACCTGGAGGTCACCATATATCATACCTGTTCCATCTCACACCAAGCCGGGGAAACGTACGATCTTTCTGCAACTCGCGTTGGGTGGACATTTTTTATACATTGATGCAATTCGTCGCAGCATCTTCTTCTTCTTCTTCGTCAGTACACTCTTGGCAGAGTGGTCGTGATCATCATGTTGCAGTGAGACTTCGGGTTGCCATAATTTGCCTAACGATGCGACGCCAACCCTCTCTATCGGCTGTTATTCGTGTGCACTTATGCAATGGGCCACCCAATGCAGACTTAATCTGGTCGGTCCATCGCATGGGCGACCTGCTGCGCGCTCTCGTTCCTTCCACTCTACCCTGAACTACAAGCCGCTCGATAGAGCGTGTGCCTCGTCGGGACACGTGTCCAAAGAACTGGCGTACTCGAGCTTGGACTATAGTCGATAGACGCTGCCTGATACCGAGTTCTTGAAGGATGGATATGTTAAATGTATGGATATGGTAATATGCTGTCGCAGCATCAATGTCTAAAAAATGCAAAATAAAATATGATAATTGAAAAAATATTCATATGGCATTTGATTCTTTGATATGGTCTCATGCATACCCTAGAGTTATGGCATATAAAAAAAAACACCTAGTAGACATGACTCACACTGAGCCTCACACATTAATGACTCTGCATTCGCTAATACTCACGCATCGGGCGCGCTTTGACTGCATACATGAGCAGTGTTACACGACACAATGCCGCTCACACACACACACACAACAATCCTTGAAGCCTGGTGTACACGGGTAGTTTCATGTTAGAGTTACAATAGCAGTAATTCCTACTCTACCGTGCTACTGTACCGGTACTGTAACTCTACCCGTGTACACCAGGCTTTAGTCTGGAGCATGACCAGCTCGACCTGGCAGTGTGACGGACGGGGGTCATTCATCCTCAGTGGGCAGCGCCATCAAAGCCGGCACCTATGTCGGTCATCCTCACTGAGCCTCTTTTGGGTAACCAGAAGTTTCACCTGGTAGGGACTGACTGCTGTAGTCGTCGTCTGGTGTCGTGGAGATACGGCGCGAACACATTGCACCCACACATAGGCAGGCTGTGCATGCGCGCCTGCATAGGAGCAAGGCCTATATAAGCAACTCCATGACGTGCCTGAAATTTGCAGGCACGAAAATTGCACACGCAAGATAGTGATAATTCCTAAAACCTGCCCGCCGGACCTCCATGCGGTGACGCACTGACAACTCGACTCTAAACGACATCATCCGACGAGCTCTTGTCACCGTCGGCACTCCGACCCTATTAAAACCCCGTGGCCTGACGCGTGACGATGGCTAAAGACTGGGCCTAGATGGGTAGGCTTTTAGAGTGGTAAGCCCCTTGGGTCAATACTCATGCGCCATCCCATTTCCTATCGTTGGTCGTGCTGTACTGGCGTTGGCTGCAGATAACCTCAAGCGGCAGAAATGTAATAACCTCATCGGAAGTTAATATTTTCGAGCAGTTTGGGTTGAAACTCGGTCCGTGGGGTCCGAGTCTAAACGCCTAGTTAACACTTCACGAGACTCAAGGGCTGGCTTTTACCTTGGCAATGCTGCCAGTCTTTTTGGTACAGTACCAGTAAACAAAGATGGGTAGATGTTTTTTGACGCCATATTTAAAAAATAATTATTTTTAGGCTTAGTTAGTAGTTTTTAATATGTTTGTAGTTATAGTTAATTAAGTATTTTATATACTGTGTACTTATTTATCTTTTTTGTAAATAAATGTCTTCTTAAACAAAATAAATAGTTTTTTATTTCCTCCGTGATACAACGAAACACGCTCCGTCCAGCACAGGTCCAGGTCCAAAACCCCGAGAGCTTTCAGCTCGAACTCCAGAATAGTTTCGAGTGCCTGGGGAGCTCCGTGGACGAATACAGCGACGGGTTCGTGGAAGCTGTCCATACGGTTGGGTCTAAGTTTTTCAAGACCCGTCGTACAGATAGAAACAAAAAGCTCTCTGATCATACCCTCAAGCTTATGAAGGAGAGGCGTGAGATGATCCTGCAGTCTTCAGATGAGGCGTGCAAATACCGGCAGATCAATAGAAAGATCTCTAAATCCTTGAAAAGAGACCTCCGCCGCTTTAATACCGAGCGTATTAAAGACGCGATTGAGCGAAATAAAGGCTCCAAAGTGTTTTCAAGGGATCTGTCTATTGGGCAGAGCCAGCTCACGAAACTGAAGACCGATGATGGCAGGATTGTATCCGCCAAACCGGAGCTTCTGAGGGAGATCGAGAGTTTCTATGGGCAGTTGTACACGTCAACCAGTAAACCCGTTGCGAATCTAGCAAACGACCCAAGAGCTAGATTGACCCGACACTATACCGAAGATATCCCGGACATCAGCCTGTACGAGATTAGGATGGCTCTGAAACAGCTTAAGAACAACAAGGCGCCGGGAGATGACGAAATCACGGCTGAACTCCTGAATGCGGGTGGAAAACCGGTCCTCAAGGCCCTTCAGAAGCTTTTTGATTCCGTCATACTCGAGGGCAAAACGCCACAGGCATGGTGCAGGGGTGTGGTGGTACTCTTCTTCAAGAAGGGCGACAATGCCCGGCTGAAGAACTATAGGCCCATCTCGCTTCTTAGCCATGTTTACAAGTTGTTTTCAAGAGTCATCACGAATCGTCTCGCGCGCAGGTTTGACGATTTCCAGCCTCCCGAACAAGCCGGATTCCGAAAAGGCTTTAGCACCGTAGACCACATACATACGCTGCGGCAGGTTATACAGAAGACCGAAGAGTATAACTTGCCTCTCTGTTTAGCGTTTGTGGACTACGAGAAAGCCTTCGATTCGATCGAGACTTGGGCTGTACTACAGTCTCTCCAACGGTGCCAGATCGACTACCGGTACATTGAGGTGTTGAAGTGTCTGTACAAAAACGCCACCATGTCAGTCCATCTTCAGGATCAGACCTCGAAACCTATCCTTCTCCAGCGCGGCGTAAGACAGGGAGACATAATTTCTCCGAAACTGTTCACTGCTGCGCTGGAGGACATCTTCAAGGTTCTGGACTGGAAGGGGCTTGGCATCAACGTTAATGGCGAGTACATCACTCACCTTCGGTTTGCCGACGACATAGTGATCATGGCTGAGACCATGGAGAGCCTCAGTAAAATGCTCGATGACCTTAGTAGAGCTTCTGAAAGAGTGGGTCTTAAAATGAACATGGACAAAACCAAGGTCATGGTGAACGCCCATGTAAGACCCACTCCTATCAAGATCGGAGACTCTACACTTGAAGTTGTAGACGATTATGTTTACCTGGGACAAACGGTCCAGTTGGGTAGGTCCAACTTCGAGAAAGAGGTCAACCGTCGAATCCGACTCGGCTGGGCGGCGTTCGGGAAGTTGCGTGGTATCTTCTCGTCCAATTTACCGCAGAGTCTCAAGACAAAAGTCTATGACCAGTGTGTGTTGCCAGTGATCACCTATGGGACCGAGACGTGGTCGCTCACAATGAGCCTTATCAGAAAGCTTAAAGTCACCCAAAGGGCAATGGAGAGGGCTATGCTCGGAATTTCCTTGCGTGATCACGTCAGAAATGATGATATCCGCAGGAGAACCAAAGTTACCGACATAGCCCGAAGAATTGCCAAACTTAAGTGGCAGTGGGCAGGGCATATTGCTCGCAGAACGGATGGCCGATGGGGCCGAAAAGTTCTGGAGTGGCGACCGCGAACTGGAAGACGATACGTTGGAAGGCCTCCCACTAGGTGGACCGATGACCTGGTTAAGGTTGCGGGAAGGCGCTGGATGCGAGACGCACGGGATCGGTCAATGTGGCGACGCCTGGGGGAGGCCTATGTCCAGCAGTGGACGTCTTTCGGCTAAAATGATGAATGATGATGATGACAACGAAAAAAAATTGGCAGTAAGTTTCCCTATTATTGTAATTGACGCTAAATAATGTGTGTCTTGGAGTTAACAGCTAATATTCATTTCTTACGATATTTGGAGACCATTAGCAGTTGTAGTACACTACTGCAGCGGCCAGCAAAAGAGGCATCGATGGACGAACGTTAATGTAACCTAAGTCCATCAATGCCTAGTTGTGGCCAAGGAGATGTACTTGTACTTTTCTCAAATAATGCGCAGAAATTAAAAGTTAGTATCTAGTACGTAGAACCGCGCTGCCGCTTATGTACTTTGTGCTAATTCATTTTGTCAAATACAATTAATTTTCAAAATCAATGACGAACAACAATAATTTTTCCCGCGTTAAGTCGGAACCACACTTACGTGTCGTGGCGTGGCGTGGCGCAGGATCCACCGATCAAACGACTCTGTTCCAGCCTACGTCATAACGCAACGTGTTTTGTAGCCAATCAACTGCGTCAGAAAGTGCCACGACACGCCACGTAAGTGTGGTTCCGTCATTATAGTATTAATGTTTTTTTTTTCAATAGACAGCTTTCCTTTTGCAAGCCAGTTCGAAATATAAATAAAACCTTGATAAGTTACCTCTTTGCACGTCATGTTTCGGAGTAAAGGAGTAAATGAGTTTACTATGGAATTTATTTGGCCGCTACAGGCCGCTAAACCATAACAGATATGGATTTTATACAACTTTTGCCGACCGCTGCTCGCATGTAGTATGTAGTTGGCCAGAACAGCAATTTTGATTTATCTCGAAGAAGGTTGAATAATGCTCAAATTTCTACGCATGTTTGGGAAAAATCAAATAAATGTACCAATTTATCTTCTTACTTAAAAAAATAAATCAGCTTGCAGTAAAAATGTAAGGCAATATTTATTTTCTTTTTTTCTTTTTATTACATGGTGCTTATAAACTAATAATTTTATTGCTTAACAATTAATAAATAAGTCACTAAAGTGCAAACGACTGTTTATGGGGGGCCCATTAATTGAGTGTGCAAGTCATCCCCTGCCATTTTATAGCAGTGTAGATCAACAGTGGTCAGGCGATGTCGGCGATGCTTTCCGAAGTCTAAGAAATTGTCCAATTTCTTAATCCTTCATATTCTTATTTTTCCGAACTCTTATTTTTACTTATTCCGAATTTTAAATATTCATTTATTTACACTTTCTCATTATTACATATTTTGTTATTTTATTCCACATTCTGTATTTTTCACATTTAAGTACAATCACAAAAAAAACGTTATAACAGGTTTTGTTCCACACACAATTCAACTTGTGGATGACCAAAATCTGCTTTGATTTGTGGAGTTTTTCTAGTGAACGCCATAGGACAACCAACGCTTTAGAGAATGGGCACTTCCGTTTAAATAAAAACCGGCCAAGTGCGAGTCGGACTCGCGCACGAAGGGTTCCGTACCATTTTCGTTAAAAACGGCAAAATAATGACGTTTGTTGTATGGAAGCCCTCCTTAAATATTTATTTTATTTTGTTTTTAGTATTTGTAGTTGTAGCGGCAACAGATATACATCACCTGTGAAAATTTCAACTGTCTAGCTATCACGGTTCATGAGATACAGCCTGGTGACAGACAGACAGACAGACAGACAGACAGACAGACAGACAGACAGACGGACCGCGGAGTCTCAGTAATAGGGTTCCGTTTTTACCCTTTGGGTACGGAACCCTAAAAAGGTAGGAAGAAGTAATTTATTATTTTTCATACATTTTCTGAAAAGAAAGGCATCATATTTTTTTTATTAGCGTATACTGTCCCACTGCTGGACAAAGGCCTTTTTATGAAAAGATAATTAAACTTTACAACCAGGATTACCGACATAACCCGAAGAATTGACAAACTTAAGTGGCAGTGGGCCGCGAACCGGAAGGCGTTGCGTTGGAAGGCCTCCCACCATGTGGACCGATGACCTGGTGAAGGTTGCGGGGATCCACTGGTTGCGAGACGGACGGGACCGGTCAATGTGGCGACGCTTGGGGGAGGCCTATGTCCAGCAGTGGACGTCTGTCGGCTGATATGATGTTGATGAATTAAACATTGTCAAATACGGAGCAAAGCCATTGGTGATTTATTTAAAAGCACAATATCATCTGAAGAATGTTAAGGAAATTATAACATGTTGGTTCAAGTAAACAGTATTGATAAGTGAACCACAACACTTCTTTATAAAAAACAGGTTCCTATACATATTCGCGGGCAAAATCTGGTGTATCCTCCGCCTGCACAGCATGATTTTTTCCTTGTTTTCGACTTTTTAGTTCGCTTTTGAAGCAGACGGGTTTTTTGATTTTTTGAATTAGGTTTTTTTATTTATAACTTTTTAGTTAGTTTTTTTTTTAATTAGATACATTTAAACATATAAGTGTTATATATTTTTCAAATAACCTCTTAAAACCCTTTATTTTGATACCCCACACGATGGGTTTGGAAGAAAAAAAAATTGGGCCCCCACAATATGGCAACCCAAATCCGCCATTTTTCTATTGTCCAATTTTTATGTAGCCTATGACACTCGCAGGGTTAGGACGCATCGATTGACGTATGAAGCATCAAAATCGGCCAACGCGTTTGGACTTTGGAACGCCTTAAAGGAACAAACATACATACATAGACTGATAAACACATTACCCTCCTTCGGCAGTCGGGTAAAAACAGGTTCCTTTTTATTTCAGAAAATGTTTGAACGGCAATGAATTATTTTCACCCATCTTTTTATACATTTACATCCGTAGTATATAGTTAATATTTTGCTCTAGACCTCTTTCTTTTTCTTTCTTTGAATATTGGCTGAAATAAATAGTTTTGATTTTAAGTTTGATTATCTGATCTTTTTATCAAAAAAGAGCCCCTAAACTCTTGATATTTTCTTTATTTATAGTAAACTACAGAACTGCTCATCTATAATCCATTATGTCAATAAAGAATTATTATTATTATTATTTCCTTTATTTATCTTATTTCTTATTTATTACATTTTTAAATATTTGAAAACTTAAAAACATTTAAAATATAAAAAATAGGGGCCAACCGGTATCGGGAACAGGGTCCAAGCTACCGGTGGTTAGGGCTCCAGAGACAGGAACCTCCTCACAATGCGAGCCGTATCGAGGAGTACTGCCTTCTGTATCAGACCCTTGATCCAACCGCCCAATGACAGCCTCGACAGATGGTCGTCGAGGCTCTTGGCCATCAGGCCGTTGGCCGTAACGACAATCGGCACAATGATCGCCGAGTCCACATTCCACATGTCGACAACCTCGTGTGCTAAGTCGAGATACTTGATTTGTTTCTCTTTCTCAGCTTTCACGAGGTTCTCGTCATGCGGAATCGTGACATCGATTATCATTGTGCGGCGCGCTAATCGGTCTATCACTACTATATCTGGCTTATTGGCAATAATAGTCCTATCAGTGATGATAGACCGATCCCAGTACAACGTGACATGGTCATTTTCGAGAACTGGGTCGGGCACATACTTGTAATACGGGACCTCCGATTCCACTAGATTGTACTTCAAAGCAAGTTGCTGGTGAATAATCCTGGCCTCTTGATTATGCCTGTGTAAATACTCGCCGTTAGCCAGACGAGAACAACCAGAGACAATATGCCTGATGGATTCTCCCGGATGGTGGCATGCCCGACATATGTCAACCGTCCCGTCCTTCATTATATGTCTCCGGTAGTTATTCGTCAGGATAACTTCGTCCATAATTGCACAGACAAAACCTTCAGTTTCCCCGAAAAGGTCGCCAAAACGTAGCCAGGATACGGATGCTGGGAAATCTACATCGGGCCCATGGAGAGCCCGATAGAAGCGCCCGTGTAGCTCCTTGCCTTGCCATACCTCTTTGCGTTCATCAGTCGTTAGTATTACAGGTTTGCGCCAGTTCTCTTTTGCCATGGACAACGGGGTGAGTCCCTTGTCCACTGCGACCACATCCCGGTGCATACCCACTTCAGCTTTCAAAAAGTATTCTCTGAGGCTGCACATCTCGCGGTTGTGAAGAGTCTTGGCGTTTAAAAAGCCTCGACCCCCACACTTCCGCGGGATGTACAGTCTCATCACCGATGATCGTGGGTGATGCATCCGGTTTGCGGTCAGCAGTGTCCGGACCCTCCTATCGAGGGCGTCGAGCTCGGTCTGAGTCCATTTGAGTATGCCGAAAGAGTACATCAAAACCGGCATGACCCAACTGTTGAAGGCTCGCACCTTATTTCCGCCTGACAAAAGGCTATTTAATACCTTTTTCAGGCGGAGGTCTGTATCGGAGTTGAGACGATTTGGTTGCTCAGCACTTCTGAGCGCAGCCTATCAAGTGCGGTGTCGTCCAACCTGTGGTTACGTTGGATGAACCGCACCTGATCCGACAACCGTTGGGCCGAGACGTTAACAGTTGGTTCCAGGTCCTGAAACAGAGACAGCATCCTAACACGGTACGCAGTGAGGTTAGTTCCCCCCTCTGTAGACCCGTAATATGCGCGCATGACGTTCTCATTCATACCTTGAGTCCATCTCATGCGCTGCACACAACCACCGGCAGCGGGGACCCGGCTCGGGGCCGGTTGGCCCCTAGATCCCAAGCTCCTCGGTGGCCGGCTTCTCCCCTGCCGACGTACAGGTGTTGGCGACGTCGGCGGGGAAAAATACTCGTCGCTCGAGCTCGACGCAACTGCAGCCGCCGATGATACTGGTGATCCGAGGTCCGGCGGCGGCGAGGCGGAGCTGATCGACGAGTCCGGGGGTGGATGGCGTGCGTGATAGGCAGCTGCTCTCGTCAACATTATTTAACTCATCCCTTACACTTTTCCATTGTAAATATTGGTTGGTTGACGTGTGTCAGTGACGACGTCAACTGGTTTCTTGTAATTTTCAGATATTTTATTGCATTTGTTGTGGATTTTAAACTGTATATTATATATGGGTATTTTATAACTGGTTTCTTTTGCCGTATATGTTTTCTTAGTTTGATGGTTTTATGAATTTGTAAATAAAATAAAAAGTGCAGGCAAAATTAAGTCATGTTGACATTTTAGGTTGTTTATTATTATCTCCTTTATTCAATTTCTTTTCTTATTGTTTACATTTTTAAATATTTTATAAATTAAATTACAAAAAAAAACATTTAAAAATATAAAAAATAGAGGCCCACCGGTTTATTATTATTATAATTATTGTTTCTTACTAAAAATATTTTCAAGTCAGTTCAGGTACTTTCGTGATGAACACACACGTGATGATACAGTTTAGCAGTTACCCCTCTAACCTGTGAATCTTTTTATACCTGGTGTAATAATTTGGCTTAGGTTCATATAATTTTTTTGCGTGACAGATTAATAAATCCTTTCTCGCAAAATAAATCGTAGTATTGTTACTATGATTAATTAATAAAAACCATCGTACCTAGGTACTTTAATTATTAATAAATTCATTTTAAATTATAAATTATGTATACAATACAATGATGTTGATGATTTTGAATTAGTAATTAGCTAGTGTTTAACATATGTAAAAGATCCCTGGTTATTTTTTTTCACATTATTTAATGTCAAAAAATTACTGTTGGATTAAGTGATGCAGTTTCAGTAGTTTAAAACGAAAGTTTCGCTTATAAATTACCTGTTTCTTTTTATAATCTGAAAGGTATGCATTAAAGTGTGTGAGTTCTCAATTTTCTATTTGAGATGAAAAAATACTTTAAACTGCTGAAACTGTGATTTTATTATCTAAGTCTATCGGTATAAAATACTACCCATGCGGCAAGTGTTGTTTAATATGATTACCTACGAGTGTTTGTATTTCAATTGCTTGAGAACATTAAAACAGTTGAATATTTTATGGTTAAATGTTTTATATTATACGAAGCAAATAATGTTCAGGCGGAACACGTTCAGTCGTTGAGGCGTGATTGATTCAATATCCAATCTACCAGAGTTTCACATTCCTGAAATTGTTATTACGTAGTGAGATAGAATACCCGCATTTAGCTAAATTACAACTCCTTTTAATAGAAACACTAAGTCACTTTATCAGTAAACGGGCAAACGTGGAGACCCAGGACTGCTAGCCTGCTACCTGCTACACACATATACAGGGGAACAAACCTAGGATGGTTATTGCAACCACTAGAGCAATGGAACTATCATTGAGTCCTACTACTTAATTATTAGAGTTATTAAACTGGAAGTTTCTCAAGTAAGTCTCTTGAGTTCATGAGAATCTCAGAGATATGAACCATGGTAAGAACCTTGTTAGGTACGTCTTATTTGCGATGGTAAATTCCTTTAAACTCCAGTGAAATTCTTAATCTAAGTCTAGCTGCAAACAATTCTAACATTTGGAAAGTGTTTATTAAGTATTAGTTATAATGATGATGTTTATTAAGGATTAGTTAGAAATAATGTATTAGTTAAGAATTCACCCAGACACAGGTGGAAAACTGGTGGACCTCGGCACCAGGCTGTAGGCAGTCCAAAGAAGCTCTTCCATCTTTGGACAGTAGGCTTACCAGGTTGCTACACCTGGACAGGAATGGCCTGCGCCTGATGACGGGGACCATCACGGGACACTGCTCACTCAACAAACACTTCCACACAATAGGCATAACGGACAGTCCTCTGTGCAGGGCATGCATGGAGACTAACCGTTGCGCACGTTCTCTTTGAATGCACAGGGGTCACCCAGATAAGAACACAAACCCTCGGGTCGCCCAGAACTTACACGGACGTTCTAAGAAAACCAGGAGCCCTAATTAGCTTCTGGAGGGAGGTGGGCTGGCTGGAATAATCCACCCAACGGCAGCCATGGCCCACGCACAATGGTCCACCTGAAGGACTAAGTGGGGCAACCAAACCCCATAACGTAGTACATAGAAGTGTACATATGGCAGGTTTTTGTAGTGTTAGATGTATATTTCGGTAACTTGACAAAAATTCTCTCATTTGTAAATTGTGTCTATCTTTTTAAGATTACATGTTATTATCGAAACGTTAGGATCTATTTGTCATTTTGATGGCTAAACAGTGTCAAACTTTAAATGATGACATACCTGATAAGTTGTTAGCTACAGCAGTCTACTTACTTTCGACTCCGCAGGCTGAAGAGTGTCTGTGAGAAAGCTTTGCATAAGAAGCTGACTGTTGCGAACGCAAATACTTTGCCAATGCCTTGAAACAATTAACTCTGGAGCTTATTAAAGATGGTCAGGCAAAGCTGATTAGAATTGATAGAAAAAAGATCAAAAAGATTTATGAATAAATAATGGCTTATGATATTGATGTAGATAGGTATTATAAAATAAACTGATTTAAGAAATTGACCAAAAAATTCAGTTTGTTATACCCAAATATTCAAACTAGCTGAAAGAAGTACTAGTTACCAGTTGGAAAAAAGAAGTATTAGTTACTAAAATATTAATGTAATTGCTAGAGCTATATCACACTTCACACTAATATTATAAAGGCAAAGTTTGTGAGAATGTGGGCGTGTGTGTGTGTGGGTGTTTGTATGTTTGTTACTTCTTCACGGTCAAACGGCTGGACGGATTTGGATGAAATTTGGTACAGAGATAGATTGTAGTCTGGAATAGCATATAGGATATTGTTCATCCCGAAAATATGTACCCTTGGGATAATTTTTGACATTCACGCAAGCGAAGCCGCTGGTAGAAGCAAGTATATTATATGTATATATCAAGGCAAATTACTGAGAAATTATGGTTGATTATGAGGAGAAGAAATAAAAATCAGACAGTAGATTGCAATAATATTATATTTTTATAAATATTCAGTACTTTATACATTGTATAGTAACTTACATCTACACTATCTGCACACTAACAAATCTAGCTAAAAGCGGAATGAGATGAAAGTATAAATTAAACTCAGTGTCCTGCACACACTGAAAATAATCATTGGGACTACAACATAACTTGTTTTTATTACAGTTTATTTTCTAAATATTAAAGTTTGCATAAATATTAAAAATATGTTTCGGTTACATCAAAATACGTTTCATCACTTTAAATTTAAGCCAACTTTATTCTAAAAACTACTACTACTAACTACAAAATAAACTTTAACAAAACGATAAACTTTGCTTTGTTGCTAATAGAAAAAGCAAAACCAATTTTTTTGTTTAGTGCAGTTTGTTCCAGATAAAAACGTAAACAAAAAAATAAAATTTTACATTTTTCCAATACATATTGTTAAACCAATGTTGCCTCATTGCTGCGTAAAAAAAAGTCAATAGATAAAACAAAATTAAGAGTCTACACAATAGACTCATATTATAAATTCAACGAGCAGCAACAAAAGTCAACTTTGTAAATTTTTATTATTTATTTGCTAAACTAATAACACGAACTTAAACACTTAACTTATAAACTAAACAAGTCTAAAGGTTTTGTTTAACTCGATCAGAATCAGCATAGTTTAAAAACATTGACATCAAATCAGTAATCTTACACATAAAAATTAAAATTAAATCTATATTTCTATCACACGATCAGTCGTAAATACGACTTTTAGACGATAAAGGCGTAGAGCTAGAGTCTGCCTCTATTCTAATCGAGTCCATACACTCACATAAATATACACCACAGCGTACACTCGCACAAAGCTACCGCGCGGCGGCCGCGGGTCCTCTACGCACTGTGTACGGAGAGTAATAATTGCCGCGACTGCAGCCCCTGCTGCTGCGCACCGGCCTCCAGCCGGGGTTATACGTAGAGAAGCCGCCGCGGAACGAGCGGCCGCGGCCTTGCATCCTGCGAGGCTGCCGGTTCGTCGTTGCCAGCCCCGGCTTGTTGGTGCGCTTGGGCATAACTTTTATCTGTCGCCCCTTAAATAATGATTCGTTCATTGCCATAGCACTCCTTACACTGTCACTGTGGTCAAATTCTATGTAAGCGAATCCCTTTGGGTGACTGTTGAATTTATTGCATAATATTGAGGTCCTCTTAATGTATCCACATCCTTGGAAATGCTCTTTCAGATCCTCAACGGTGTCGCTGTAGTCCACGTTACCGACGTACACTGATCTGTTGTCTACCTCAATCTTCTCCTTGAATATGTTTAGTGGCTTTGTAAGTCCTGGTAGGTTACCCATACTCATCAGCTTGGCTACTTCAGTCTGCATCCGTTTTAGATTTTCAACCTCATTTTCCAACTCACGAACTCTAGCCTCGCTTGCTTCCTTAATGGCTGCCACGTCTGTCAGTTCACCGCTAATGCCTTCTTCGCCACCTCCATGACTATTGTCAGTAATGTTTAGAGAACCGTTATTCCCGTCTAAATTACTAATGTCAATCGTGATTGTAGAGTCTGCCATAACTACTGCTGCTGCTGATTCCATCATGAATCTCACATAAAATTACTTTTCACTTCACTAAATTCCGCTAACCAAATTCGTTAAAACGCAAATGGTTTTCTTTTACAATACTTTTCACATAGAACACGGTGACCGGCTTTCACTTTAAAAGATTTAATTTTGTTGTGATTGTGTATAACACTGCACTTCACGACGGAGTCACATCGACTATAAAGCTCGGAGTAAAGATTCGTACACAAAACGACAGAGATAAGTGAGTTAGATACGGATAACGCGACAGTTTCGAAACTCGTGTTCACTGCTCGACAGTCACCGACACACTGATCTCCTCCATTCTGTCGAGTGCCATGTTCCCGAGCCTGTCGAGTGCTGCCAGGTGGAGAGTGAAACAAAAAGGTGACATTGTTCTAACGAGCGACAAATACTTTAAAGGGTTTTTTACCTGGTGCGGCTAAATATATTAATTGGACCCTGGGCAGATACCTAATACGATGACAACATACATTGTATGAAACAATAGATTCACTATTTCCTGCAAAAATTTTCCGAATATGATTGACAGGGCCTTAACTGCCATTGTTGTTAGGCAAAATGATATTTGTGATTTTAGTTAAATTTTGAATAGGACTAAAGGAATTTTATTTACGCTTTTAATTCGAGTCCGATTAAAGGATTTTAAATATTTATTTTTCAAATAGGTTTAAATAATATTTGTACAAGCCAATCAACATAAGATTAGTTATGAGCACAATTAGACTGGGGCATTATATAGAAATTTACATTTGATAACTCGCGAAATTGCGATTAAATAAATGAATGATACACAAAAACATAAAAAAAACCAGTACGTCCTTTGGTCAAACACGGTCAAAGAACTCAGAGAGCCTTGCGCGAGGGCCCGTTACAGTTCAGTGGTTTTAGTAGAAATAATAAGTGACGGCATGACACGAATTACATCGTTCCGAATGTTACGTTTACTTTATCCACGCTAATCAGACAAAAACAATTATGTCAGCTGCTAAGCACATATTCAGAGCGAAAAAGCTGCTTTTCGTGTCGTATTGATACGCATGTGAGGGCAGTTGATCATCGTGATTTTCTTAAACCAATTAATTTGGGGTTGATGCAATATGTTTTGTGTAAAGTTTTCTAGGCATGGCATAGCAACATTCTAAAGCAATTTAGAGAGCATAAAGAATTACAGGCTTTCAAATAATACTGAATCAAATTCTTATCACAGAAAGCATATAATTTTGTTATATTGTATTGTATGTATTATGCAAGTTATTGTATTACGTGTGTACATTAATAGCTACCTATTTACTTAACTGGTTACATGCTGTGATATTACATAATTATTATTTTAACCGTGTTTTAATAAATTTAAAAATAAATACCCAATTAATAAGGTTAAGGTTAAGTCAATTAAGGGTGGAGTCAACAGTTGTTCATTAAATTATTAATTAGTTAAAATGATATCCGATGATGTTCATTTTTACCTGATTGATTTAACATAAATTTTTTATTTTTTTATTTTCGGTAGGCTCGCGTTTGACCACTACCATTTTTGACAAAAAATTAGTAAAATGCTGAGAATTTCTGTACTCATCAGTTAATTACACTAATAATAATTTGCATGTTCTTCCGAGTAATTGCTAATTATTTATTATTTCTTTTGTATTGGTTAATTGATACCTATTTGACAACGCAAAAAAAGTCAATGCCAAAAATGACTGCTGACTCATTTTTGTCATTGACTAATGAGTACCAAAATGCCCAGTTATCTTTTAACATTTATGTTAAATCCCAGCTAATTACCAATTCAAAATCGTAACCATCATTATATTGTATTGTGTAATAATGATGTCAATGTATTAATTAATTATATTAATAATTAAGTTTATTAATAATCCTACTAAGTATTTTATAATGTAAAAGTTTATGAGTGTGCATGTTTGTTACTCTTTCAAGCAAGAACTACTGAATAGATTTGGTACCCATATAGTTTATAACCTGAATTACAGACAGATAGATAGCTTTTGTCCAGGAAGTATGTTCTCATTGGATTAATTTTAACTTTCACACGGGCGAAGCCGCGTGCAGCAACTAGTATTACTTGTAAGGGTGACAAATAAAATAGACTCTAATTTCCAGAATAAAACTTTACAAAGTTTCACTTACTATAAGCACAGTCATAAAACACAAAAGTTTACAAAGTTTGACACAATACTTCGTTCAGAAAGAATTTCAAACTCAGCATCACAAACCAAAACACAACAAGGTAAACCATGACTCCACATAATAAAAAAAGATATTCACTAAATCTCAAGTAATTATAATTATGAACCTTAGCCAATTTATTACTCCGGAATAAAAAGATCCACAGGTAAGAGTAACTGCTAAACTGTATCATCACGTGTGTGTTCATCACGAAAATATCTGTATTCACAAGAAAAAGTTTTTTTGTAAAAAAATAATCATATAAATATAGATAAGCTATTCCGTAATTAACAAAAAATAAAGAAAATATCAAGAGGATAGGTGTTCTTTTTTGGTAAAAAGATTGTAAAATATAAAACGAAACAATAGTGAAAAAAATGGGATTATAAACAGTTCTAAATTGCTTAGTACCTGGAAAATATTCAAATGGTAATAATGAAATTAAGTACTGCCAATGTTAATTCCTTGAACAAAAGAGTTTTGGATTTATTGTTTCTGCCAACTAGATTGTAAAACTGATATTAGTACTGTAAGTATTTAGCCTTTACACAATAGAGTAAGATAGTATTTATCTATTGTTACCTACCGAGCTGCTTAAGTATTCCGACTGTTTCGAGAAAGATCAACTAAGCAAGCCAGCTGGCTGAAGGCAATTCTAAAAAACACATGTGGTATTTTTTCGTTTATTAAAATAAACCAGGTTTACAATAATATTTTTTTTCGAAAATGAATATTATAATGGCGCCGTGTACAATATAAGTAAGGGTGGTAACAACAGCCAGATTTCGAATTTCCGGTAAGATGGTATAATATTTACTTGTTAAAGTTAGTAGTTATAATTATTATCATAATTCGTATTATTTTTTATATTAATTACTGGTCATACCTGTAGATGAACCAAAGGCGTAAGAGCCCTCGTTGATGTCTTTCTTGATTTTGCCCTTTCTCCTGAAATTGATTTTTATCCCACTTCGGTGAAACGGTATGGTGTATGCACATATGTTTAATCATAAATTATAATCATCTTAAAATGACATGACAAATATTTAGTATGGTTAGAAGGATCTTGACGTCCGCTTGTTTTACAGGCTATCTGTCACGTCTGTCACCTTAAATTTAAGGTACCACCTGCAAGATGTCATAACGTCATAAACAATGTAATGTGAAGGTGTTGGGTATCAAATCAAAGGGCCAAATCATACCAAACCAAATTAAGAAATATAAATGTAACTATTTCTTTTTCACGCTGCTTTGCTTGCATTCAATTGATAATTGCGAGCATGCGAGGCCGCGGCCGCTCGTTCTGCGTTGGCTTCTACCCGTACTACTCCGGTTAGTAGGTACTAAGGTATGTATTTTTTTATCATATTTCGCAAGTTCAATCAGAGTGGCTACTGCTTACCGGGCGAACCTGTGGAGACTAATTTAGTAATTTAAAGCCTACAGCCAGGGCTAAAAAAACGGACACTAAATTATTTATACTAAGCAAGCTGGGCAACATGTATTTTATTGGTACAATATTTGACTGTGTCTTATGACTTTATGTTATTTTTTACTTTATGGATAAGGTTCCATAACTCAAATATTATAAATAAAACAGAGTTTCACTATTTAATAAGTAGTTGTGTATTCTTTCATCAATGTTTATTTTCTAAAAACTAAAGTTTTCTTAAAATAAAAGAAAAAAAGTATTCTGTTTTAACCGAAAAGGATACTACTTACTTTAATAATTATTATTAGAAAATAAACTTTACTTCTTCTTCTTCATCGTGTCGGTGATTCCATTTTTAGATTTTAATTTATATGTTGTGCTTCGACCAGAACTCAGCCACGTCGACAGCCCTAGCGTTGGCCTCACACAGGTCCTTCATGGTGCTGGTGTTTGTGCACAGAGAGCAGGACAGCAGATGGGGCATTGTTTGCGGTGTGGTTCCACAGTCGCACTGTGGCAACAAAAATAAAAAAAGGAATGATGTCAATGATTTTGAATTTGTAATTAGCTGGTATTTAACATTACATTGAAAAAAAAACCTGGCAATTTTGTACTCTTTAGTTAATGTCTAAAAATTACTGTTGGCACCAGGCTGTAGGCAGTCCAAAGAAGCTCTGCCATCTTTGGACAGTAGGCTTACCAGACGGTTGCTACGCCTGGACAGGAATGGCCTGCGCCTGATGACGGGGACCATCACGGGACACTGCTCACTTAACAAACACTTCCACACAATAGGCATAACGGACAGTCCTCTGTGCAGGGCATGCATGGAGACTGAGGAAACCGATGCGCACGTTCTCTTTGAATGCACAGGGGTCACCCAGATAAGAACACAAACCCTCGGGCCGCCCAGAACTTACACGGACGTTCTAAGAAAACCAGGAGCCCTTATTAGCTTCTGAAGGGAGGTGGGCTGGCTGGATTATTCCGCCCACCGGCCGCCATGGCCCACGCACAATGGTCCACCTGAAGAACTAAGTGCGGAAACCAAACCCCATAACATAGAACATAGAAGTTTTTAATATGGCAGTTTTTTGTAGTGTTAGGTGTATATTTCGGTAACTTGACAGAAATTAAACTGTTCAACAGATTTTTTATATTATTTGAAGCAAATGGCAGCTAGCAAGCAATTTTTGATAGGTTCGTGACAAATATGCGCAGGTAATTTTTATCTCATTTGTAAATTTTGTCTATCTTTTTAAGATTACATATTGTTATCGAAACGTTAGGATCTATTTGTCAATTTGATGGCTAAACAGTGTCAAACTTTAAATGATGACATACCTGATAAGTTGTTAGCTACAGCAGTCTACTTACTTTCGACTCCGCAGGCTGAAGAGTGTCTGTGAGAAAGCTTTGCATAAGAAGCTGACTGTTGCGAACGCAAATACTTTGCCAATGCCTTGAAACAATTAACTCTGGAGCTTATAAAAGATGGTCTGGCAAAGCTGATTAGAATTGATGGAAAAAAGATCAAATAGATTTATGAATACATAATGGCTTATGATATTGATGTAGATAGTATAAAATAAACTGATTTGAGAAATTGACCAAAAAATTCAGTTTGTTATGCCCAAATATTCAAACAAGGTTAAAGAAGTATTAGTTACCAGTTGGAAAAAAGAAGTATTAGTTACCAGTTGGAAAAAAGAAGTATTAGTTACAAAAATATTAAAGTAATTGCTAGAGCTAATGTCACACTTCGCACTAATATTATAAAGGCAAAATTTTGTGAGTGTGTGGGCGTGTGTGTGTGTGAGTGTTTGTATGTTAGATACTTCTTCACGGTAAAACGGCTGGACGGATTTGGATGAAATTTGGCACAGAGATAGATTGTAGTCTGGAATAGCATATAGGATATTGTTCATCTCGGAAATATGTACCCTTGCGCCTTGGGATAATTTTTGACATTCACACAAGTGAAGCCGCTGGTAGAAGCTAATATATGTAAGATCAAGGCAAATTACTTAGAAATTATGGTTAATTATGAGGAATAGAAATAAAAATCAGACAATAGATTGCAATAATATTATATTTTTATGAATATTGAGTACTTTATACATTGCATAGTAACTTACATCTAGCACACCAATAAATCTAGCTAATAGCGGAAAGAGATGAAAGTATAAATTAAACTCAGTGTCCTGCACACACTGAAAATAATCATTGGGACTACAACATAACTAGTTTTGTATTATTTTATTAAAGTTTATTTTCTAAATATTAAAGATTGCTTAAATATTAAAAATATGTTTCGGTTACATCAAAATACATTTTATCACTTTAAATTCAAGCCAACTTTATTAACTACAAAATAAACTTAAACAAAAAGATAAACTTTGCTTTGTTGCTAGTAGAAAAAGCAAAACCCATTTTTTTGTTTAGTGCAGTTGTTACTTCCAGATATAACCGTAAACAAAAAAAAACAATCGAACCTTTTTCCAATACATATTGTTTATTCTATGTTGCCTCATTGCTGCGTAAACAAAAGTCAATAGATAAAACAAAATTAAGAGTCTACCCAATAGACACATATTATAAATTCAACGGGCAGCAACGGAAGTCAACTTTGTATATTTTTATTATCTATTTGCTAGACTTATAAAGGTGAACGCGCACCTAGACGCACCACACTCGCCGCACGCGCCGCAGTCATCGCATTTTATAAATCTTTATATGAAATCCTATGCAGCCTCGCGCACCTATCCGCGCCGCACGAGCCGCATTTCAGCAAAATGCTGTAGGTATACGGATTCCACCAGCGCGTGCGGATGACGTCATCAGACTCGGCGGGCGATGCGAGCGGCGCGGCAACATGATCCGTATCCGTATGAAAATATAGTTCAAGATGTACTGAAGTGGATACAATGCGTGCGGCGCGTTCGGCGCGGATAGCGCGGGGCCAAGAGAAAATGCGATGACTGCGGCGCGTGCGGCGAGTGCGGTGCGTCTAGGTGCGCGTTCACCTTAACACGAACTTAAACACTTAACTTATAAACTAAACAAGTCTAAAGATTTTGTTTTACTCGATCAGAAACAGCATAGTTTAAAAACATTAACATCAAATCAGTAATCTTATACATAAAAATTTAAATTAAATCTATATTTCTATCACACGATCAGTCGTAAATACGACGTTTAGACGATAAAGGCGTAGAGCTAGAGTCTGCCCCCATTCTAATCGAGTCCATACACTCACATAAATATACACCACAGCGCACACTCGCACAAAGCTACCGCGCGGCGGCCGTGGGTCCTCTACGCACTATGTACGGAGAGTAATAATTGCCGCGACTGCAGCCCCTGCTGCTGCGCACCGGCCTCCAGCCGGGGTTATACGAAGAGAAGCCGCTGCGGAACGAGCGGCCGCGGCTTTGCATCCCGCGAGGCTGCCGGTTTGTCGTTGAAAGCCCCGGCTTGTTGGTGCGCTTGGGCATAACTTTTATCTGTCGCCCCTTAAATAATGATTCGTTCATTGCCATAGCACTCCTTACACTATCTCTGTCGTCAAATTCTATGTAAGCGAATCCTTTTGGGTGACTGTTGAATTTATTGCATAATATTGAGGTCCTCTTAATGAATCCACATCCGTGGAAATGCTCTTTCAGATCCTCAACGGTGGCGCTGTAGTCCACGTTACCGACGTACACGGATCTGTTGTCTACCTCGATCTTCTCCTTGATCGATATGTTTAGCGGCGTTATACGTCCTTGTAGGTTACCCGCACTCATCAGCTTTGCTACTTCAGTTTGCATTCGTTTTAGGTTTTCAACCTCGTTTTCCAATTCACGTACTCTAGCCTGGCTTGCTAACTTAATGGCTGCGACGTCTGGCAGTTCACCGCTAGTACCTTCATCACCACCTCCATGACTATTGTCAGTAATGTTTAGAGAACCGTTATGCCCGTCTAAATTATTACTGTCCATCGTGATTGTTGAGTCTGCCTTAACTATTGCTGCTACTGATTCCATCATGAATCTCACATAAAATTACTTTTCACTTCACTAAATTCCGCTAACCAAATTCGTTAAAACACAAATGGTTTTCTTTAAAAAAACTTTTCACTTATAACAGTTAATAGCTTTCACTTTAAAAGATTTAATTTTGTTGTGCTTCACTTCACGACGGAGTCACATCGACTATATAGCTCGGAATATAGATTTGTACACAAAACGACACAGATATATGAGTTAGGTACGGAATGCGCGACAGTTTCGAAACGTGTTCACTGCTCGACAGTCACCGACACACTGATCTCCGCTCTGTCAAGTTCCATATTCCCGACACTGTCGAGTGCTGCCATGTGGAGGGCGAAACAAAACGTGTCATTGTTCTAACGAGCGACAAATACTTTGAAGGGTTTTTTACCTGGTGCAGCTAAATAGATTAATTGGACCCTGGGCAGGTACAAACACGGTGATACCATACATTGTATGAAACAATAGATTCAACATTTCGTTAATTAGTTAAAATTATTTCCGATTGTGTATATTTTTACGTAATTGATGTAACATTACATTTTTGACAACGATTTAGTAAAATCCTGATAATTTCTGTACTCACTAGTTAATGAGATTAGTAATAATTTGCATGTTCATCCGAGTAATTGCTTATTATTATTTTTTCTTCTGTAGTGGTTACACGATACTTGATTGACAACGGTCAACAGCCATGTTTTGACATTTACTAATGAGTACAAAAAAGCCCAGGTATTTTTGTCCATTTATGTTAAATCCCAGCTAATTACTGATTCTAAATCATTGACATCATTATATTGTGTAATAATGATGTCAATGTATTAATTAATTAAGTTTATTAATAGTCCTACTAAGTATCTTATAATGTAAACGTAGAGAATGGATGTTTGTTACTCTTTCACGCAATAACTACGAAACAGATTCGGCACACAGACAGTATATAACATAGATTAACACATAGATAGCTCTTTGTCCAGGAATTAGGTTCCATTAGGATGAATTTCAACTTTCACTCGGGCGAAGACGCTGGCAGCAGCTAGTGTTACTTATAAAGGTTACGTTTAAAATTGACTTTACTGTCCAGAATAAAGCTTTTTAAAGTTTCACAGTCATAAAACACAAAACTTGACAAAGTTTGACACAACAGTTCGTTCAGAAAGAACTTTTAGAGCTCAGTATCACAAGCCAAATACACAAAATGGTATATTATTACTCCACATATCAAGATAGTTCCTAAATCTCAAGGCAATAAATGAACCTGAGACAAATTATTACACCAGGTATAAGAAAATTCACAGGTAAGAGTAACTATTAAACTGTATCATCACGTGTGTGTTTATCACGAAAGTACCTGAACTGACTTGAAAAGATTATTTGTAAGAAAACAATCATTATAGATAATCAGTTTTGTTGTTAACAATGAATAAAGAAAATATCAAGAGGATAAGGGCTCTTTTTTGGTAAAAAGACTGTAAAAGATAAAACGAAACAATAGTGAATAAAATAGGATTGTGAACAGTTCTAAATCGCTTAGATACCTACAAAAAAGGGTTTCGGATCCATTTTGAGTTCCTGGCAAATATTCAAATCCAAATAATAAAATAAAACAATAAGTACTGCAAATATTAAGGCCTTGAACAAAAGAGTGTGGGGTTTATTGTTTCTGCCCACTAGATTTTAAAACTGAAATTGGTACTGTGAATGTTTAGCCTTTACACAATAGAGTAAGATAGTATTTATCTATTGTTACTTTTTGAGCTGTGTAAGTATTATGCCAAGTAAGCAAGCCAGCTGGCTGAAGGCAATTCTAATAATACATGTGGTATTTTTTCGTTTATTGAAATGAACCAGGTTTTCAACAATTAATTTTGCTAAAATAAATATTATAATAGCTCCGTGTACAATATACGATGAATATAATAGAACATACGAAGGGTAGTAACAACAGCCAGATTTCGAGTTTCCGGAAAGATGGTATAAACACTTACGTGCCAAGTTAATAGACATTATCGTAATTCGTTTTATTTTCTGACATTATGTAGCGGAGTTCATTTTGTACTGGTCATACCCGTAGGTTAAACCAAGGCGTAACAGCTATCTTTGATGTCTTCTTTGTTTTTGTCTCTTTCTTCTGAATGTCAATATATATCCCACTACGGTGAAGTAGTTTGATGTTTGTTCATCTGTTCCACCCTAACTTCAAAACGCATCCTAATTTGACAAATGTGCTACGGTTAGAAGGGGCTCAATCGTCAGCTTGTTTTACAGGCTATCTGACGTCACATTCAATTTAAGGTGGGACCTGCTAGATGACATAACGTTACAAACAAAGAAACGTGAAGGTGTTGGGTACCAAATCAAAGGGCTTATTGGCACATTTAAAAAATACTTTTGTTTTTGCGCACTCCTTTGCTTGAATTCATGCGAGGCATGCGAGGCCGCGGCCGCTCGTACCGCGGTGTCTTCTCCTCATACTACTCCAGAAATGCAAGCGTGATGTTATGTAGATAAAACTAAGCAGCTTAAATGCAACTGTAATCAAATTCCGCCTGTCGACTCAGTAATTAATATTTGTAGAGCAATGACATAATCATTATTATCAACATGATAACGTTATTGCTCATCTACTACTACTACTTTTATAATAAAACGTTGCCCCTCACTAGGAATTTCTTCCTGTATCGTGGGTGCGTTTACAAACATATAAACTCACATTCACAACACCCAGAGCCGGAACAACTATCTGTAGGTCATTGAATGCCATTATCTTTTAAATTAAATTAGGTAAAATCGTTTGTAAATTACTATCATGTTTATACCTACATTATGTGCAATATATTCATAATTAGAAAAAAAAAAATATTTATTTTGCGGGGTTCACGAGATAAAACGATGTTTCTGTTCTTGAAATGAACCCTTATTACAATGCTATAAGGTGCATACAAATGTCCAAGTGCAGGAACCTGATCTGCCTAGCGAGCATGGGAGTACCCATGACATTTGTGACATGACATGATAAATTATGTCATATCTTACAATTTGTCTTAAATGCTAGTACGGGTCAAACATGTGACATATTTTAAAGGCGCAACATGCCTTTCTTGTTGCTGCCCGGCGAGCACGGCCTACTGTGACATGGCTTGAGTCACACATTTCATCGCAGTTTGGGCGATCACGCCATTTTGTCCTAAATAATAGCACCGGCGGCGTGAGAAAATTTCGTGACGTTTGTTTGGGACTCATCGGGTCTTAATTGCTAATACGGGCGCACCCATTTTGTCACAAATGTCACATTTTGACAGATGATTTAGAAAAATGTATCACTTTCGTTCGGAGGTGGTGATAAAATTTTATAGTTGAAAAAAAAATATTTGCCTTCTAATTACGGCACCAAATGGCAATAAATTCATTTTGTGTGTATGGTGATCAATGCTTATTAATTAATTGAAATGTTACAGGATTATTAATTAATTTTATATTATTACTTTTTCATAATTGTATTTTTTTTATTGTTGTTCTTATTTTAATTATGATTATTTTTTTTATAATTATTTTCTTTTATACCTTAATCTTCTTGCTTTCTACATTTTTAAATGTTTCTTAAATAAAATCCCCAAAAAACATTTAAAATATAAAAAATAGGGGCCCACCGGTATCGGTCCAAGCTATTATATTTTTTAGTAATTATTAAAATTTTCACAATAAATATATCTTTCTAACAAACACTTAATATGTTATCAAACAAACAAAGAAAAATAAAGTGTGCATAAGTCTATGGTCTTGGGTCAAATATTAATTTATTCCCAACAAAATTAAAAAGTTGTTTAGCTGTATGAACGGCATACTTTTTTACGTATTATTTTATTTGGTCGTCTATTCAAATTATGTCGCACTATTAAGTCAACAACAAGAAAAGCAAGTCACGCCTGTAAATTATGTCACATGGTTGTCCCGTGCTAGCATTTAAGACAAATTGTAAGACATGACATATTTTATCATAACTTGTCATGACCGAGTCGAAAACCAAGCAAAGTAAAAAAAAAAAAAAAACTTGTAATTCATGTTGGGATGCTGCTAACATGGGGGTAGCAAAGGGGGGGGCTAAATTTTGGTTATTTTTGGCCTAGGACATACCGTTTTCGAGATATCATTTTGGAAATATGCAAAATAAAATAAGATACGGAGGCCCAAAATTCGGCAACAGTGCGTCGTAGGGCTATGCTTCTCAGAAACTACAATAAAATTGGAAAATTTCCGAAAAAGAAAAAAATAAACGTCAAGAAGTTATGCCACAAGTCAAGAACATATCTGACGCCGCCGTGCTAGCATTTAAGACAAAATGAGTTTATCGCCCAAACTGTGATTAAAAGTGTGACTTAAGCGATGTCACAGTAGGCCATGCTCGCCGGGCTGTGCTTGTAACACAAAATATAAATCCTATTTTTGGATATTATTGAAATCGCAGACACGATACCTCATAAGGGGCCTGTGTTTGGGCAATCTCCTTTGGCACATAGACAGATTATAATCTGGAATAGCACATAGGCTACTTATTATCCACGTGTTTGTTTTAAAATTCAAAGATTCAAATTCAAAAACTATATTTCGAGTGAAGACTCATATAGGGTTAGTAACAAAAAACAAGAATAGAATAGGAGAATAGGTTTTAGAATTGTCTTCAGCCGGCTGGGTTGATTACTTGACCTTTTTCAAAACAGTATACTTAAGTAGCTCAGTAGGTAACAATAGATAAATACAATTAAATCTTTTAACATTCACAGTACCAATTTCAGTTTTACAATCTAGTTGTTAGAAACAATAAATCCCAAACACTTTTGTTTGAGGGCTTAACATTTTGAGGTATTGTTTTATTCCATTTTTACCATTAAAATATTTACCAGGTGCTCACAATAGATCCAAAACCTTTTTGTGTAGGCATTTAAGCGATTCAGAACTGTTTACAATCCAATTTCTTTTCACTATTGTTTAATTTTACCTTTTACTATCTTTTTACCAAATATGAACCTCTAACCTCTTGGTTTATCTTTGTTTATTGGAACTGCTTTTCTATAATGATTGTTTTCTTACTAAAATCTTTTCTAGTCAGTTCAGGTACTTTCGTTTTGAACACACACGTTGATGATACAGTTTAGCAGTAATTACCTATTCTTACCTGTGAATCTTTTTATATCTTTTGGATGTATTATTTTGGCTAGGGTTCATATAATTCCTCGAGAATTATTAACTAACTTGGTTTAAATGTAGAGTCATAATTTACGTTGTTGTTGTGTATTTGCCTTCTGATATTGAGCTTTGAAAATTCTTTGTGAATGAACTGTTGTGTCAAACTTTGTGAAATTTTGCGACTGCGCTGTGTAGTGAAACTTCGTAAAGATTTATACATTGTTAGGACAAAAATTTTATTGTAAATCTTATAAGTAACACTAGATGCTGCGAGCGGCATCACCCGTCTGAATGGTGAAATTAATCCCAAGGGAACTTCCTGGACAAAAAGCTATTTATGTGTTAATCTAGGTTATATACTGTCTGTGCGGAATCTATTCCGTTGATTTAGCGATTTAGCGTGGAAGAGTATAAAAAGTCCATCTATACTTTAAAAAAAATTGTACCTTTGTAGCTACTAGCTGCCACCCGCGTGGAATTACCATGTAGTTATCCCAATATAAATGTTATCCCAAGCATGTGTTTTTACTTATTTAATTTTTTCACCAAAAAATACATCGTAGTATCGTTAGTAATAAATAAATACAGATTTAGAGTTTTTATTATTAATAAATGATTAATTATTGATTAATATACAATAAAATGATGTCAATGATTTTGAATTTGTAATTAGCTGGTATTTAACATTACATTGAAAAAGAAACCTGGCAATTTTGTACTCTTTAGTTAATGTATAAAAATTACTGTTGGCACCAGGCTGTAGGCAGTCCAAAGAAGCTCTGCCATCTTTGGACAGTAGGCTTACCAGACGGTTGCTACGCCTGGACAGGAATGGCCTGCGCCTGATGACGGGGACTATCACGGGACACTGCTCACTTAACAAACACTTCCACACAATAGGCATAAAGGACAGTCCTCTGTGCAGGGCATGCATGGAGACTGAGGAAACCGTTGCGCACGTTCTCTTTGAATGCACAGGGGTCACCCAGATAAGAACACAAACCCTCGGGCCGCCCAGAACATACACGGACGTTCTAAGAAAACCAGGAGCCCTTATTAGCTTCTGAAGGGAGGTGGGCTGGCTGGATTATTCCGCCCACCGGCCGCCATGGCCCACGCACAATGGTCCACCTGAAGAACTAAGTGCGGAAACCAAACCCCATAACATAGAACATAGAAGTTTTTAATATAGCAGTTTTTTGTAGTGTTAGGTGTATATTTCGGTAACTTGACAAAAATTAAACTGTTCAACAAATTTTTTATATTATTTGAAGCAAATGGCAGCTAGCAAGCAATTTTTGATAGGTTCGTGACAAATATGCGCAGGTAATTTTTATCTCATTTGTAAATTTTGTCTATCTTTTTAAGATTACATATTGTTATCGAAACTTTAGGATCTATTTGTCAATTTGATGGCTAAAAAGTGTCAAACTTTAAATGATGACATACCTGATAAGTTGTTAGCTACAGCAGTCTACTTATTTTCAACTCCGCAGGCTGAAGAGTGTCTGTGAGAAAGCTTTGCATAAGAAGCTGACTGTTGCGAACGCAAATACTTTGCCAATGCCTTGAAACAATTAACTCTGGAGCTTATAAAAGATAGACCATCTTTAGGCAAAGCTGATTAGAATTGATGGAAAAAAGATCAAATAGATTTATGAATACATAATGGCTTATGATATTGATGTAGATATTATAAAATAAACTGATTTGAGAAATTGACCAAAAAATTCAGTTTGTTATACCCAAATATTCAAACAAGGTTAAAGAAGTATTAGTTACCAGTTGGAAAAAAGAAGTATTAGTTACCAGTTGGAAAAAAGAAGAATTAGTTACTAAAATATTAAAGTAATTGCTAGAGCTAATGTCACACTTCGCACTAATATTATAAAGGCAAAAGTTTGTGAGTGTGTCGGCGTGTGTGTGTGTGAGTGTTTGTATGTTAGATACTTCTTCAAGGTAAAACGGCTGGATGGATTTGAATGAAATTTGGTACAGAGATAGATTGTAGTCTGGAATAGCATATAGGATATTGTTCATCTCGGAAATATGTACCCTTGCGCCTTGGGATAATTTTTGACATTCACACAAGTGAAGCTGCTGGTAGAAGCTAATATATGTAAGATCAAGGCAAATTACTTAGAAATTATGGTTAATTATGAGGAATAGAAATAAAAATCAGACAATAGATTGCAATAATATTATATTTTTATGAATATTGAGTACTTTATACATTGCATAGTAACTTACATCTAGCACACCAATAAATCTAGCTAATAGCGGAAAGAGATGAAAGTATAAATTAAACTCAGTGTCCTGCACACACTGAAAATAATCATTGGGACTACAACATAACTAGTTTTGTATTATTTTATTAAAGTTTATTTTCTAAATATTAAAGTTTGCTTAAATATTAAAAATATGTTTCGGTTACATCAAAATACATTTTATCACTTTAAATTCAAGCCAACTTTATTAACTACAAAATAAACTTAAACAAAAAGATAAACTTTGCTTTGTTGCTAGTAGAAAAAGCAAAACCCATTTTTTTGTTTAGTGCAGTTGTTACTTCCAGATATAACCGTAAACAAAAAAAAAACAATTTAACCTTTTTCCAATACATATTGTTTATTCTATGTTGCCTCATTGCTGCGTAAACAAAAGTCAATAGATAAAACAAAATTAAGAGTCTACACAATAGACACATATTATAAATTCAACGGGCAGCAACGGAAGTCAACTTTGTATATTTTTATTATCTATTTGCTAGACTTATAAAGGTGAACGCGCACCTAGACGCACCGCACTCGCCGCACGCGCCGCAGTCATCGCATTTTATAAATCTTTATATGAAATCCTATGCAGCCTCGCGCACCTATCCGCGCCGCACGAGCCGCATTTCAGCAAAATGCTGTAGGTACGGATTCCACCAGCGCGTGCGGATGACGTCATCAGACTCGGCGGGCGATGCGAGCGGCGCGGCAACATGATCCGTATCCGTATGAAAATATAGTTCAAGATGTACTGAAGTGGATACAATGCGTGCGGCGCGTTCGGCGCGGATAGCGCGGGGCCAAGAGAAAATGCGATGACTGCGGCGCGTGCGGTGCGTCTAGGTGCGCGTTCACCTTAACACGAACTTAAACACTTAACTTATAAACTAAACAAGTCTAAAGATTTTGTTTTACTCGATCAGAAACAGCATAGTTTAAAAACATTAACATCAAATCAGTAATCTTATACATAAAAATTAAAATTAAATCTATATTTTTATCACACGATCAGTCGTAAATACGACGTTTAGACGATAAAGGCGTAGAGCTAGAGTCTGCCCCCATTCTAATCGAGTCCATACACTCACATAAATATACACCACAGCGCACACTCGCACAAAGCTACCGCGCGGCGGCCGTGGGTCCTCTACGCACTATGTACGGAGAGTAATAATTGCCGCGACTGCAGCCCCTGCTGCTGCGCACCGGCCTCCAGCCGGGGTTATACGAAGAGAAGCCGCCGCGGAACGAGCGGCCGCGGCTTTGCATCCCGCGAGGCTGCCGGTTTGTCGTTGAAAGCCCCGGCTTGTTGGTGCGCTTGGGCATAACTTTTATCTGTCGCCCCTTAAATAATGATTCGTTCATTGCCATAGCACTCCTTACACTATCTCTGTCGTCAAATTCTATGTAAGCGAATCCTTTTGGGTGACTGTTGAATTTATTGCATAATATTGAGGTCCTCTTAATGAATCCACATCCGTGGAAATGCTCTTTCAGATCCTCAACGGTGGCGCTGTAGTCCACGTTACCGACGTACACGGATCTGTTGTCTACCTCGATCTTCTCCTTGATCGATATGTTTAGCGGCGTTATACGTCCTTGTAGGTTACCCGCACTCATCAGGTTGGCTACTTCAGTTTGCATTCGTTTTAGGTTTTCAACCTCGTTTTCCAATTCACGTACTCTAGCCTGGCTTGCTAACTTAATGGCTGCGACGTCTGGCAGTTCACCACTAGTACCTTCATCACCACCTCCATGACTATTGTCAGTAATGTTTAGAGAACCGTTATGCCCGTCTAAATTATTACTGTCCATCGTGATTGTTGAGTCTGCCTTAACTATTGCTGCTACTGATTCCATCATGAATCTCACATAAAATTACTTTTCACTTCACTAAATTCCGCTAACCAAATTCGTTAAAACACAAATGGTTTTCTTTAAAAAAACTTTGCACTTATAACAGTTAATAGCTTTCACTTTAAAAGATTTAATTTTGTTGTGCTTCACTTCACGACGGAGTCACATCGACTATAAAGCTCGGAATATAGAATACGGACGAACTAGATACGGAATGCGCGACAGTTTCGAAACGTGTTCACTGCTCGACAGTCACCGACACACTGATCTCCGCTCTGTCAAGTTCCATGTTCCCGACACTGTCGAGTGCTGCCATTTGGAGGGCGAAACAAAACGTGTCATTGTTCTAACGAGCGACAAATACTTTGAAGGGTTTTTTACCTGGTGCAGCTAAATAGATTAATTGGACCCTGGGCAGGTACCAAACACGGTGATACCATACATTGTATGAAACAATAGATTCAACATTTCGTTAATTAGTTAAAATGATTTCCGATTATGTATATTTTTACGTAATTGATGTAAAATTACATTTTTGACAACGATTTAGTAAAATCCTGATAATTTCTGTACTCACTAGTTAATGAGAATAATAATAATTTGCATGTTCATCCGAGTAATTGCTAATTATTATTTTTTCTTCTGTAGTGGTTACACGATACTTGATTGACAACGGTCAACAGCCATGTTTTGACATTTACTAATGAGTACAAAAAAGCCCAGGTATTTTTGTCCATTTATGTTAAATCCCAGCTAATTACTGATTCTAAATCATTGACATCATTATATTGTGTAATAATGATGTCAATGTATTAATTAATTAAGTTTATTAATAGTCCTGCTAAGTATCTTATAATGTAAAAGTAGAGTATGCATGTTTGTTACTCTTTCACGCAAAAACTACGAAACAGATTCGGCATACAGACAGTATATAACATAGATTAACACATAGATAGCTTTTTGTCCAGGAAGTAGGTTCCCTTAGGATGAATTTCAACTTTCACACGGGCGAAGCCGCTGGCAGCAGCTAGTGTTACTTATAAAGGTTACAATTAAAATTGAGTTTACTGTCCAGAATAAAACTTTGCAAAGTTTCACAGTCATAAAACACAAAACTTCACAAAGTTTGACACAACAGTTCGTTCAGAAAGAACTTTCAGAGCTCAGTATCACAAGCCAAATACACAACAAGGTATATTATGACTCTACATATCAAGATAGTTACTAAATCTCAAGGCAATAAATGAACCTGTGCCAAATTATCACACCAGGTATAAAAAGATTCACAGGTAAGGGCAACTGATAAACTGTATCATCACGTGTGTGTTCATCACGAAAGTACCTGAACTGACTTGAAAAGATTATTTGTAAGAAAACAATCATTATAGATAATCAGTTTTGTTGTTAACAATGAATAAAGAAAATATCAAGAGGATAAGGGCTCTTTTTTGGTAAAAAGACTGTAAAAGATAAAACGAAACAATAGTGAATAAAATACGATTGTGAATAGTTCTAAATCGCTTAGATACCTACAAAAAAGGGTTTCGGATCCATTTTGAGTTCCTGGCAAATATTCAAATCCAAATAATAAAATAAAACAATAAGTACTGCAAATATTAAGGCCTTGAACAAAAGAGTGTGGGGTTTATTGTTTCTGCCCACTAGATTTTAAAACTGAAATTGGTACTGTGAATGTTTAGCCTTTACACAATAGAGTAAGATAGTATTTATCTATTGTTACTTTTTGAGCTGTGTTAGTATTATGCCAAGTAAGCAAGCCAGCTGGCTGAAGGCAATTCTAAAAATACATGTGGTATTTTTTCGTTTATTAAAATGAACCAGGTTTTCAACAATTAATTTTGCGAAAATAAATATTATAATAGCTCCGTGTACAATATACGATGAATATAATAGAATATACGAAGGGTAGTAACAACAGCCAGATTTCGAGTTTCCGGAAAGATGGTATAACTTTTTTACTTGGCAAAGTTAGTAGTTATAATTATTATCATAATTCGTTTTATTTTCTGATATTGTATATCGGAGTTCATTTTATACTGGTCATAACGTAAGTGAAACAAAGGCTTAATTAGAGCTCTCGTTGACGTATTTCTTGTTGTTGTGCCTTTCTTCTAAAATTGATTTTTGATCTCACTGCGGTGAAGCGATATGATGTATTTTCATCTGTTCCATCATAAACTATAAACTTCTTAACATAACTTTTTAAAAATGTAGTATGGTTAGAAGGTTATTAACGTCCGCTTGTTTTACAGGCTATCTGACGTCACATCAAATTTAAGACAGCGCCTCCTAGATGTCATAACGTCATAAACAAAGACATGTGAGGTGTTGGGTATCAAATCAAAGGGCTTATTAGCAAATTTTAAAAAATATAAACGTTACAATTTTTGTGCACGCTGCGTTGCTTACATTCACTGGATAATTGCTAGCATGCGAGGTCGCGGCCGCTCGTTCCGCGGTGGCTTTTCCCCGTACTACTCCGGTTAGTTGGTACGAAGGCATTGTTTTTTTATTTTTATTAGAGTGATTGGTTACTGCTTAACCGGGCGATCCTTTGGAGACTTATCTAGTAAACTACAGCCTCCAGCCAGGGCTACAAAAACGAACACTTAATTATTTATACGGGTTAAGCTGGGCAGCGTGGATTTTTTTGGTACAGTATTTGACTGTGTTTTATGACTTTATGGATAAGGTTCCATAACTCAATATATAAATAGTAATAGCAAACTATTGTGATGAGACATTAACTTTTTCGTACTATCCTTAAAAGAGAGGTTCACTATTTAATAAGTTGTTGTGTATTTTATCAATGTTTATTTTCTAAAGACTAAAGTTTGCTTAAAATACAAGAAAAAAAGTATTCGGTTTTAACCGAAAAGGATACTACTTACTTTAATAATAATAATTAGAAAATAAACTGTACTAAAAAACAAAGTTTGTAAATCATAATATTATTTTCAAATGTGTTTAGGATTAGGGCTGAGTTTCTCACTTCTAAATTATCGTGAATTAATGTGACAAATTGTCAAGCTCGCGTTGTTACACATATTCTGCTATAATTTAGAGGTGAGAAACTCAGCCCCAGAGTGTCACATTCATAATAGGTATTAGTAAGATAGAAAACCCGCAATTCGTCAAATTATAAGCTCTTTTTAGTAGAAACACTAAGTCTATTGTCACTTTATCAGTAACCGGGAAAACATGGAGACCTAATGCTGCTAGCATGCTACCTGCTCCGTTCTGAGAAGTTCTCATTAGAGAAACAAAGGTAGCATTAATTATCTCTACCTGTCCAGGGAATCTAACCTAGGACCCTTGCTGCTCGATAATGGTGGTTGCGGCACCAAAACTATAAGTCATACTCATTTATTAATTCGGGACACATTAAAAAAAAGTTTGCTTAAATTTTTACAAATCTTGTTTGGTTAAAATTTTACGCCTTTTGTTACGTTAAATTAAAACTTTAGTCTATAGAAAATAAACATTGATAAAATAACGCACAACTACTTATTAAATATCGAAATATTTGCGTTTTGGAACCTTATCAATAAAGTAAAAATTAACATAAAATCAAAAGACACAATCAAATATTATATATGTAAAATCCGTGTTTCCCAACCTGATCCGTATACATACCTCAGAGTTCGTATATTTTCCATACCTTAGTACTAACTGGAGTAGTATGAGGAGAAGACACCGCGGTACGGGCGGCCGCGGCCTCGGATGCCTCGCATGAATTCAAGCAAAGGAGTGTGCAAAAACAAAAGTATTTTTTAAATGTGCCAATAAGCCCTTTGATTTGGTACCCAACACCTTCACGTTTCTTTGTTTGTGACGTTATGTCATCTAGCAGGTCCCACCTTAAATTGAATGTGACGTCAGATAGTCTGTAAAACAAGCTGACGATTGAGCCCCTTCTAACCGTAGCACATTTGTCAAATTAGGATGAGTTTTGAAGTTAAGGTGGAACAGATGAACAAACATCAAACTACTTCACCGTAGTGGGATATATATTGACATTCAGAAGAAAGAGACAAAAACAAAGAAGACATCAAAGATAGCTCTTACGCCTTTGTTTAACCTACGGGTATGACCAGTACAAAATGAACTCCGCTACATAATGTCAGAAAATAAAACGAATTACGATAATGTCTATTAACTTGGCACGTAAGTGTTATACCATCTTTCTGGAAACTCGAAATCTGGCTATTGTGAACAGTCTGACTTAGTATATTGCTCACGGCGGTACATATTATTTATTATCACAAAAATTAATTAAGAAAAACATGGTTCATTTTAATAAAGGAATAAATACCACGTGTGTGTTTTAAAATTCAAAGATTCAATTTCAAAAACTACATTTCGAGTGAAGAATCATATAGGGTTAGTAACAAAAAACAAGAATAGAATAGGACGGATAGGTTTAAGAATTGTCTTCAGCCGGCTGGGTTGCTTACTTGACCTTTTTCTAAATAATATACTTAAGTAGCTCAGTAGATAACAATAGATAAATACAATTAAATCTTTTAATATTCACAGTACCAATTTCAGTTTTACAATCTAGTTGTCAGAAACAATAAATCCCAAACACTTTTGTTTAAGGGCTTAACATTTGAGGTATTGTTTTATTCCATTTTTACCATTAAAATATTTACCATGTGCTCACAATAGATCCAAAACATTTTTGTGTAGACATTTAAGCGATTCAGAACTGTTTACAATCCACTTTCTTTTCACTATTGTTTAATTTTACCTTTTACTATCTTTTTACCAAATATGAACCTCTAACCTCTTGGTTTATGTTTGTTTATTGTAACTGCTTATCTATATTGATTGTTTTCTTACTAAAAATCTTTTCTAGTCAGTTCAGGTACTTTCGTGTTGAACACACACGTTGATGATACAGTTTAGCAGTAATTACCTATTCTTACCTGTGAATCTTTTTATATCTTGTGGATGTATTATTTTGGCTAGGGTTCATATAATTCCTCGAGAATTATAAACTAGCTTGGTTTAAATGTAGAGTCATAATTTACGTTGTTGTTGTGTATTTGCCTTCTGATATTGAGCTTTGAAAATTCTTTGTGAACGAACTGTTATGTCAAACTATGTGAAATTTTGCGACTGCTACGAAGTTTAACCACACAGCGGTTAAACTTCGTAAAGTTTTATTCTATATATTGATAGGACAAAATTTTAATTGTAAATCTTATAAGTAACAGTAGATGCTGCGAGCGGCATCACCCGTTTGAATGGTGAAATTAATCCCAAGGGAACTTCCTGGACAAAAAGCTATCTATGTGTTAATCTAGGTTATATACTGTCTGTGCGGTATCTATTCCGTTGATTTGGCGATTTAGCGTGGAAGAGTATAAAAAGTCCATCTATACTTAAAAAAAAATAGTACCTATGTACCTAATAGCTGCCACCCGCGTGGAATTACCATGTAGTTATCCCAATATAAACATTATCCTAAGCATGTGTTTTTACTTATTTAATTTGTTCACCAAAAAACACATCGTAGTATCGTAAGTAATAAATAAATACAGAGTTAGAGTTTTTATTATTAATAAATAAATAATTATTGATTAATATACATTTTAATGATGTCAATGATTTTGAATTTGTAATAAGCTGGTATTTAACATATGGAAAAAGAAACCTGGCAATTTTGTACTCATTAGTTAATGTCTAAAAATTACTGTTGGTCGTTGTCAATTAGGTATCGTTTAACCACTAAAAAGAAATACAAAATAATTAGTACAAATTATTGAACAAAACATGCAAATTATCATCATTTACTAATGAGTACAGACATTCTAGTTTGGGACCCGTCGCTAACCTATTAATGTCATTGTTAGTTTGAATCAATGTGTCAAAATAAAGTCACGATATCACCTAACAAAATGTAGCTGTGTATGGTAAATAAATGTTTTTTTTTTTTATTCTCATGATTTTAATAAATTTTTGTCAAAAATATAATGTTGCATCAATCAAGTAATAATTTACACTACAGAAAATCATTTTAATTAATTACCCATTTAATAAACAACTGTTAACTCCACCCATTAACACTATTAGTGGCTATATATTTTTAAATTTATTAGAAAATACATACATAATAAATGTAATATGACAGCATGTAACCAGCTAAGTAAATAGCTATTAATACACACATACTTGTCCAAATAATTTGCATAATCAGCTAGGTTATTATGTCCAGAATTATATACTAATAAATCGGACTCAAATTAAACGCGTAAATAAAAACTAGCGCTTCAAGGAAACGAATACTTAGTAAAACCATTTAGATTACCTAAACAAACGCAAACAAACCGTCTCATAGTTCCCTTGATAGTAGTAAAAATCCTTTGATCGTTATCACAATTTAACTAGAATCACAAATATCATTCTACGTAACATCATTGGCAGTTCAGGTCCTGTCAGTCATACTCGGAAAGATTTTGGAGGAAATGGTAAATCTATTGTTTCACACAATGTATGGTATCACCGTATCAGGTACCTGCCAGGGACCAATTACTCTATTTAGCCGCACCAGGTAAAAACCCTTTGTAGTATTTGTCGCTCGTTAGAACATTGTCACCTTTCGTTTCCCCCACCACCTGGTAGCGCTCGACAGGGTTGGGAACATGGCACTCGACACAGCGGAGTTCAGTGTGTCGGTGACTGTCAAGCAGCGTTACACGTTTTGAAACTGTCGCGCATTCCGTACCTAATTATCTGTGTAGTGTTTTGTACGAATCTTTACTCCGAGCTTTATGGTCGATGGAGTCATCTGTCGTGAAGTGTGGTGTGCAACAAAAACAACAAAATTAAATCTTTTAATGTGACAGCCAGTGTTCTATGTGAAAAGTATTTTAAAAGAAAACCATTTGCGTTTTAACGAATTTGGTTAGGTTTAGAATTTTAGTGAAGTGAAAAGTAATTTTATGTGAGATTCGTGATGGAATCAGTAGCAGCAGTGGTCAAGGCAGACTCTACAGTCACAATTGACAACTTTAATTTAGACGGGACCAACGGTTCCATAAACATGACAAACAATCATGGAGGTGACGATGAAGGCAGTAGCGGTGAACTGCCAGACATGACAGCCATTAAGGTGGCAAGTGAAGCTAGACTTCTCCAACTAGAAAAAGAAGTTGAAAATCTAAAACTTAAGCTTATGCAAACGGAATACGATAAGCTTATGAGTATGGGTAACCTACCAGGACTTACAACGCCGTTAAATATATCGATCAAGGAGAAGATCGAGGTAGACAACAGATCAGTGTACGTCGGTAACGTGGACTACAGCGCCACCATTGAGGAACTGAAAGTGCATTTCCACGGATGTGGATTCATTAAGAGGACATCAATATTATGCAATAAATTCAACGGCCACCCAAAGGGTTTCGCTTACATAGAATTTGACGACAAAGACAGTGTACGGATTGCTATGGCAATGGACGAATCATTATTTAAGGGCCGACGGATAAAAGTTATGGCCAAGCGCACGAACAAGCCGGGGCTGGCAACGACGAACCGGCAGCCACACGGGATGCAGGGCCACGGCGGCTCTTCCCGCGGTGGCTTCTCCCCGTACCACTCCGGCTACAGGCCGGCGCGCAGCAGCAGGGGCTGCAGTCGCGGCAATTATTACTCTCCGTACATAGTGCGTAGAGGACCCGGGGCCACCGCACGGTAGCTTTGTGCGAGTGTGCATTGTGTGTGTAGTATATTTATGTAAGTGTATGGACTCAATTAGAACTGGGATTAGACTCTAGCGCTACGCCTTAACCGTCTAAACGTCGTATTTACGACTGATCGTGTGATAGAAATATAGATATAATTTTTATTTGTAGGTATAACATTACTGATTTGAAGTTAATGTTTTGAAAGTGTATTTTATTTGAGTTCAAAAAAATATCCTAAGACTTGTTTAGTATATAAGTTAAGTGTTTAAGTAGTTATAAGTCTCGTAAGTTATAAATATATACGAAGTTGACTTCCGTTTCTGACTGCCTGAATTTCTATTAAGAGTCTATTGTGTAGAAATTTAATTTTGTTTTGTCTGTAGACTTTTGTTTACGCAGCAATGAGGCAACATAGGATTAACGATATGTATTTTAACAAGGTAAAATAGTTTTCTTTTGTGCCAGCATCATATCTGGAAGTAACAACTGCATTAAATAAAAACTGCTTTTTCCTACTAGCAACAAAACAAAGTTATGCTTTTTGTAAATAAATGTTTTGTTAGAGTTTATTTTCTAGTAACTAAAGTTAGCTTAAATTTAATGCGACAAAACGAGTTTTTATGTAACCGAAAAATATTAAATATTAGAAAATAAACTATAAGAAAATAATACAAAACTAATTTTGTTGCTAGTAAGAAAAAAGTTTGTAAGTCCCAATTATTATTTTCAGTGTGTGAACACACTGATTTTAATTTATACTTTCATTTATTTTCTATGTAAGCTAGATTTGTTTGTGTGCTAGATTCATTTGACTATTACGTTACAATGCAATGTATAAAGTACTTAATATTCATAAAAATATATTGCTATTAAATTCTACTGTCTGATTTTTATTTTCTTCCTTATAACCTCATAACTTCCTAGTAATTTGCATATAATAAATATTTTTTTTAAGGATGGTATTTAAAAGTACTTCAATTTATTCCCATTTCATTTACCTAATTTTGCCTGAGTTCCACCACCAAATATACTGAATGTGCACCAAAATATGTTCATATAAGTCGACGTAGCCTTTAGCTACGTCTCGAGCTGAGTTCGCTCGCTTTGCTCGCTCACTTCAGCTCCCGTCATCTCGTTCGAACCTAACCTGTCCGTGTCGGGGTGCCCTAAGTTCCCGAGCTCGCTGCGCTCGCTCTTGGACTGATTCTTTGACCATAATTTATTCGTAGATCAACTAATATTTGGTGCACGATCAGTATATTAGATGTACCTTTAGATTTTTGGTGAACACAAAAATCTTATCCTTTTTTTAATATAATATTTGACATAGCCCGAAGAATTGCCAAACTTAAGTGGCAGTGGGCAGGGCACATTGCTCGCAGAACGGATGGCCGATGGGGCAGAAAGGTTCTGGAATGGCGACCGCGAACCGGAAGACGTTGCGTTGAAAGGCATCCCACCAGGTGGACCGATGACCTGGTGAAGGTTGCGGGGATCCGCTGGTTACGAGATGCACGGGACCGGTCAATGTGGCGACGCTTGGGGGAGGCCTATGTCCAGCAGTGGAAGTCTTTCGGCTGATATGATGATGAATATAATATTTAAAGCTCCAGAAAATACATTCATAATTTCAGAAACTAATATTATTTTTAAGTAAAAAAGAAATTGAATACAAAATATATTATTTTTTTTCAACTTAACTGTACTTTGTCCTTATGAGAATCTTTCCTTCTGCTAATCTGTCTTTATGAGAATCTGTCCTTTTGAGAACAAAGGCTTCTTTCACCTGTTTTGAATATTTGAAGATTCTCTTGAATTTTTTGTCAGGTTCACAGTTTATTTTATATTATCAATCAATCATAACTTGTAATGTTAATCTGTAGAAAAGTTATTTTTTATATTTCCAAAACAAATAGCCAGGTTGTTAAAGGAGAACCAACAGAACCCGTTTCCAGCATTTTTGTTTTTTTTTCTGTTTGTCTGTTTATTTGTGCACGCATCACGTAAAATGCACAAAACCAATGTAGACAAGTTTTATTCATAAAAATTAAAGTATTACTTAGTTTTTGTTTCATCGCAATCAGTTAACTCCATCAAAAGTTAGATGAAATTAAAATGTTCAAGAAGTAAAATATCGCAAAAATTCAGATATTCGGACTCTTGAACCCCATATTCGATAGATGGCGTTGTGCATTTCGCGTCATTTTCTGAATGGCGGTGTTAAGATTTTCCGCGGAAGAATGGAAGGTGGTTAGGATCCCTTAAACCCGCCCGCCGCGCCCCCATACGGGGATACAGCGAACCAGGGGTCAACTCTCTATGTCGAATCAACGATATACCTTCAATTGCTATTTCAAGTGTGGCTAGAGTAAAATAATAATTCGGGACCTACTGCACGAGACTAAAATAATACGTTTTATGAGAGTTTAGGTCTCTAATCATACTACTCATGTCAATAATGACGTTGACATGCGTGCATGTGGTTCGTAATCTCGCTGCCGCTGTTGCCCATCTCAATAACCTAATGATAAAAGTGATGGCCTAGTACACTTAAGGTTGCGAGTTCGAGTACCAGCTATGGATAGGTATTTCTTTTAACCGACTTTCCAAAAAGGAGGAGGTTCTATGTTCGACGTTGTTTTTTTTTTGTTTATGTTCTCCGATATCTCCGTCAATTCTGAACCGATTTTGAATATTTTTTTTTTGATTAAAAGAGTTTGTTCCATTTTAATTTGGTGAAGATATGATGTGGAACTTACGATATACAATAGAACTCTTTAATAAATGACGGCAAATCTCTCGAGATTGCTGCTATCGCACGTCTGTTTATTGTTTATACCATTTTATAACACAACATCACGCCAGTACGCTCCAAGGAGTACGCAGATGTATACAGTTCACCTTGGTACACCCTCATTTTACTGTTTATGTTCAAGTTTCATGATATTCGGGTAATCTGTTCTGGCATTATAGGTACCTTACTAAAGAACTTGCCTATTAGGTACAACTAAAAAGTGAAAAATAAATAAACTTTTTATTGGAAGTCGCGGTGTCCATAACGAAAAAAATTGGCACCTGCCAAAGACACCGACTTCCAAAAAGAAAGTTATTTTACACTTCGTAGTGTTTTTATTTGGAAGCCGGTAGCTTTTTATTTAATTATTTTTTTAATATTTTCTTTTCGGTGTGGTGTTCTGGAGTGCTACTAGATGGCGTGCAGCAAATCTGTCCTTACAGTTTTTGTGTGAAGTCGATATTCTTCTCCCTAGAGTAAATAGTATTATGTGTAGCGAACGCTCAATGTAGGTAGGTAAAAAGGTAAGTAGGGTAGATACAGGTAGGTAGGTACTTAACCTACTTACCTAGACCTACCGACCTTAGAACCTAGGGTGAAAATAGAGAAAACGAAGTTTTCTAATAGTAAAACCTAGCTAAATCGATTTATTGTCCCTGAAATCCCCCGCATCTTAATTTCATGAAAATCGTTGGAGCCATTTCCGAGATACAGATTATATATATTCTAGATGATAATTAATTTAAAAAACAGACAACAACAAATAACTGAGAGTTTATATTTAAAAAAGATCGATTACTTACAAAAAATTACACAAGTGGGTAAACAGAACAATGTCAGACGAACAGAATGGTAATTATGTCGATGTTGATCCCACGGTGCCTGGTCGCAGAAAAAGAGCGACGACTGGTGTGCGTTGCTTTCTATTCTCTCAGCGAGAGGCTAGGGATGTGGCTATCCAATACGGCCTCTCCTGACAGGAGTCCGTCCCCGGGCTCCCTCTTCTCCGTAGGTCCATCTACAGCGAATGCGCAGAGATTTCCAAGCCAAACACGGGTGCTGCGCCCGGCTGCGAGAAGCCTCATCGTCATCGGTGATTTCTGCTCCCGGCTGCTTGCGACCTGGACTGCGTCACCTTGGGCTGCAAATTCTTGGACTGCTGCGCCTACTAGCAGCGGGCATCAGCCCAAGCTGATGCCCGCTGCTAGTAGGCGCATCCGTGGCTGCGGACGACGGCTTGTTGTCTTGTGCGACCATCGCAGTAGACTCCTCGCTATCTATGTAACAGCTCAAATACGTCATATTATGTGTATGCAAGCATACGAGTACACGTTAGACATGTAAATCATACAGGTACATAAAACATAAGAAGTACTGAGTAAGAGGCACTACGTGAAGCAGTAACTTAGTCGTAAACACACAGAAAAAATCACTAAGGCACGACGTGAAGCAATGTAGACAAGTTTTATTCATAAAAATTAAAGTATTACTTAGTTTTTGTTTCATCGCAATCAGTTAAATCCATCAAAAGTTAGATGAAATTAAAATGTTCAAGAAGTAAAATATCACAAAAATTCAGATATTCGGACTCTTGAACCCCATATTCGATAGATGGCGTTGAGCATTTCGCGTCATTTTCTGAATGACGGTGTTAAGATTTTCTGCGGAAGAATGGAAGGTGGTTAGGGTCCCTTAAACCCGCCCGCCGCGCCCCCATACAGGGATACAGCGAACCAGGGGTCAACTCTCTATGTCGAATCAACGATATACCTTCAATTGCTATTTCAAGTGTGGCTAGAGTAAAATAATAATTCAGGACCTACTGCACAAGACTAAAATAATACGTTTTATGAGAGTTTAGGTCTCTAATCATACTACTCATGTCAATAATGACGTTGACATGCGTGCATATGGTTCGTAATTTCGCTACCGACTTCCAAAAAGAAAGTTATTTTACACTTCGTAGTGTTTTTATTTGGAAGCCGGTAGCTTTTTATTTAATTATTTTTTTAATGTTTTCTTTTCGGTGTGGTGTTCTGGAGTGCTACTAGATGGCGTGTAGCAAATCTGTCCTTACAGTTTTTGTGTGAAGTCGATATTCTTCTCCCTAGAGTAAAGGATGGTATTTAAAAGTACTTCACTTTATTCCCATTTCATTTACCTAATTTTGCCTGTGTTACACCAAATATAATGAATGTGCACCAAAATATGTCATAACGAGCATCTATTTAACAACTGTTGCAAATTTGTAAAAATAGTAATACACCTAATTTTAAAAACAAGCATTTATTTTTTTAGTTAAGTTTAGTTTTTTAGTTTAGTTTAGTTTTAGTTTTCGAATAAGTCGACGTAGCCCCGCTGCGCGGGGCTCCTATTTCTGTCTGCAGGGTCAAAAGTAACCTAACACGAACGAGATGACGGGAGCTGAGTTCGCTCGCTTTGCTCGCTCACTTCAGCTCCCGTCATCTCGTTCGAACCTAACCTGTCCGTGTCGGGGTGCCTTAAGTTCCCGAGCTCGCTTCGCTCGCTCTTGGACTGATTCTTTGACCATAATTTATTCGTAGATCAACTAATATTTGGTGCATGATCAGTATTTTTCGGGAAAGAATAAAATAGTTATTGTTACAATAGAATATTTGCAGCGCACTACAATAAAAAAGTGTTATATCTTGGTGTTAATTTGGAATTTGTTTGATGCAACATATTTTGTTGGCCGAGTAGTTTAATTATAGTAAAACAATTAAACGGGTTTAAGATCAATATTTTAGAAATGCATACATAGATGTACCTTTAGATTTTTGGTGAACACAAAAATATTATCCTAGAGTAAATAGTATTATGTGTAGCGAACGCTCAATGTAGGTAGGTAAAAAGGTAAGTAGGGTAGATACAGGTAGGTAGGTACTTACCCTACTTACCTAGACCTACTGACCTTAGAACCTAGGGTGAAAATAGAGAAAACGAAGTTTTCTAATAGTAAAACCTAGCTAAATCGATTTATCGTCCCCAAAATCCCCCGCATCTAAATTTCATGAAAATCGTTGGTGCCATTTCCGAGATACAGATTATATATGTCACGTCGAAGTACCTATGAATCATAGGACCGCCATCTTTAACCCCAATGTCTAGAGGCAATTCCTTTATTCTTGACTGGAGCGGGTTACTTCAATAACACACAACACTGGATTGAAACTCAAGAGTGTTTATTTGATTTAGTTACAGGCACTTTGAGTTTTCAAATGAACTTGAAGCTAAAACCACGTCGTGTGGCTTGCTAGGTCACAAAGCTTTCGTCGGTCGCTGGAGAAGACCTAGCCAGAAACTCCAGGATACTCTTTTTAAATGTTTTTATAGATTACACAATCACTTTATGACAATTAACGTAACATGTTTATTAGGTTTTCAAACATCTATTCAATTAGCAGATTTATTAAACAGTTTTACAGTTATTATTTTTTACACACACCATGCACCGTACGCGCCATGTGTGTTCTAAAAAATGGGCGGGACTTCCATATTGTTTTTGTTTAGACACTAATTACTTGGATAGTTGAGTAAAGCTAGCAAACAATACTAAAATGCTGATCAGTTAATTATTTTAACATTAAACAACCCCAATACTCACAAATACAAAGTTGTTTGTAGTTTATTATTGAAATAGACATCTAATAACAAAACTATTCAAGTTTCCGGTGATCTGCAAATCTTACTAATTAGAAAGTTTCTCATTATCACATAGCTGTGTAAAATAGTCTTATGACTTTTTAGTATTTAATCATTTACTCAAATTTGTTTAGTTCTCGTATTAAATTATTAAATCTGGTTATTGGTCATAGAAATTATAACATCCGCCATTGTTTGACAACTTAATAAGAATAATCAAACACATTTACTTCGTCAAATGTGCAATAGTTAAAATGGGAACAAATCCAAAAGTACTACAATAAGTGTTCCTGTTTTATTTAAACATCTCGTATTAATTAAACATTGAAATTAGCATACGAATTATGAATCAATACTGATTCCACAGTGAGCCAATAGATGGCGCTGAACTCAAAACCCAACTTAAATAGACATTCGACACTTAAAATGCTTAATTAGGATAATAAATTAGCAAATTCACGCCTACGCGGCGACACGGCCATTGTGATCGGAGGCTCGTGCTCTGGGCCTTCCGGTGTCCTCAGTCTCTGTGTTTCTTGGTTGTTATCTGTAATAGCGGAGAAATATTTGTCGGCAGATTATTGCTGTTTATCATCCTACAGTATTAATTAAGTTTAGAATCTGATAACAACTGATTTTATTTATCATTGACAGCTTGTAATAAATCTAAGCTGAGTATGCCTTATTTTGGAAATATTGAATGTATTTTTACACCCACAGCTATATGCTTTAGGTATTCTACTTGCTATATGGTAAAGACCAATGTTGTTAGGAAACAACTAACTGCTACATGTCATGTCAATGAAGGCATACAATTTCTATTTCAGATTTTTGACATGGAATAATCAGTTGCTAGCTTATTTAGTCCAATTTGAATCTTGTTTGCAGAATGTTATTGTTTGTATTATCTTACAATATTCATTGATTTGTAATAGGTAATAGGTAATATCAATTTATCACTGAATACTTATGAAATTAGGTAACTATTAAGTTTATCTCAAATGAAAATATTTGATGCATTAATGAGCACATACCTACTTATAAGAAGGCTTACATAGCAGCCTTGTATTTGGTAAGTATAGTGTAGGTAGTGTAGGAGTATTGTGATCAGCTGTTTTTTGTTTAGTTTCATTCTCACGGGACGGTAATGCTCTGTGATAGACACAAAGTCTTTGATTTGACAGGATTTAAGGATAGGATCAGGAACACCGCTCTGTGATAGACACAAAGTCTTTGATTTGACAGGATTAAAGGTAAAGGAGTTTAGGATCATTGCTCCGTGACAGGCACGAAGTCTTTGATTTGACAGGATATAAGGAACCAGGCTCTGGGTGGTCTTGTACACCGTGGACCCAGCAGGATAACATGAGAGATTGTTCATTAGCGGCCTCCACGCCTAACCAATGGATATTAAATCTTTATTAGTTGCTTCCACAGCAAACCAATAGATTGTGTGTTGTATTATCACTATTAGTTTCCTCCACGGATTACTAACAGACAGCTTATTGTGTTATCATTATTAGTTGCTTCCACAGCATACCAACAGGATAGTTTATTGTGTTATCATTATTAGTTGCTTCCACAGCATACCAACAGGATAGTTTGTTGTGTTATCAATCTTAGTTGCTTCCACAGCATACCAACAGGATAGTTTGTTGTGTTATCAATCTTAGTTGCTTCCACAGCATAATAAGATAGTTTATTGTGTTCTCATTATTACCTCAAATCCATCCCCATGGATGCTGATAGTTTGGTGTTGATATAACCTATTATGTTATTAAGTGCCTCCAGAGCTATAGGTTATTGGACATCTCAATAATTAGAGCTTGTTTTATTATTCATTTTTATAATTGACTAAATATGACAATAGAATAGCATAAACTGAAACGAGTTACAAAAACATAATAATAACAGTAGTCCTCCTGACTGTTGAGCCATCTGCATAAGGAGATACTATGGTGCACAAGGCCAATGGCTCAACATGCTTTTTGAGGCATGGGGGTTCACCAATTTCAAAACTCTGGGCTGCTACAGAGGAATCCCTCTTGGAAAAACACCATAAACAAATTTTGCCCAACCTAGGAATTGAACCCAGGAATAATAATTTAAAAGTACTTTGTTGCATGGTAGTATCATGCACAAGCGTCATGTAGTTATTCGACATGGCTATTGTGTTGAGCCTTCTGATACAACAACACCGTATCAGTTAGCGAGGTGAGTAGAAGATAGTTTGAAAACTTCTCACCTTTTACTTTAGTTATGTTGGGCTGGAAGTCATTTTTCAGCTGACCTCTATTTGGTGGCATGTATGTATGTTGGTAGCTTCTAAGGTCCTGACCCGGCGACACGGTCACTTGCAAACCAGGTATTTTTAGTTTTGTTTCCACATCCTTGATAATACTTGACTATGTAGGTAACCATTTTGATTTTTGATATGACAATTACCAGGAATCTGGAATGTGAGAAGGTATACAGATAAATAATAAAAAAAGAAAAGATGATCCTATTAATATTTAAATAAGTAGGAGTTAGTACTGATAACAAATAAATTATGTTATTGTTTTGAAATAGTAAGTGAGTAATTCAAAGTTAACTAGAATCTGATGACACTGAAATGAATAACTATGAAGATTGCTGCATTACTTATGACGGTGTTTGCACTAGCTAAAGATTAATGTTAAAACATGTTGAAAACTACTTTTAATGATGCATGTTTGCATACCACACACACAACAACCTATTTACACACCTATTATAAACCTATTTCATTACAAAACATTTATGTGTGAACAAGTTTGAATACAAACTAGGTAAAAAGTTGCAAAAAGAAAAGAAAGTTATTGAATGCTAAAAGTGACAAATTATCAAAAACCAAACTTGTCTTTTGATTGTTTTTAATCTGTGCAAGTGCATCCAATAACAAGCTTTGAAATCTGTCAGAAATTACTAATCTATTTACACCCATGTACCATAACAAGTAAAATTCAACTAAACCCATTGTGAGATTTAATTCATTAGGAAGGTTCTCAAATATTGAATGATTAAATAAACTTTATTATAACAAACTTAACTTGAACAAGCATAAATCTTAGAGCTTATAAAAGGCCCTATCAGTATCCAACTGACAGTCTGTACCAAGAATGTAGGGTCAGACAATTTTTTAATTAGATTTAACTTATAGCGCTATCACTGTCAAGAACCCCATAGCCAAAACAAATCTACCAGATCATGTAGACAGATAAGATGGAACACAGTAATCACATTCGATTCACTCAAATATGTCTTACATACACAGGACCATTAATTTACCAAAAATCACAAGGTCCATACATAATAGGTTACTCACACATACTAAGCGTACCTACTTGTAAATTAAAAGTTACCAGGTGGCTATCAGCTTATGACTATTTATTATTATATTATGATTATGCATGAACTGAAGCTCTGCTGATACTTACCCTGATTATAAAGTTCGTAATGACTCACCCAGGTGTATCACAACCCTTTCACCCATTCATACAAATACATTTATATTAGATGCATACTACACTCTACAAAAACCTCTAGATAATATTTTAAATATTGTTTAGTCTTGTAATCAAACAATTATTCTCACCCCTAAGTGCATGTAAACTATGACATTAAAGACAAGAAAACTAGATCATGACACAGGGTATCCTAGTGTGGGTCTAGAGCTACTAAAATGCAAATCGTTGTAAGTATTTTCTTGAGCACACTATAATTTTATTTTTATTTGTTGTGCTTTTCATGTTTAACACCTTAACTGCCAAGTGACCGACAAACAATACATTTTCAATTGTGTCTCATTGCCTGGCAGTTAAGGTGTTAAGGAATGTGTTAATACATTTTCTTATCTTACTTTACTTTTTTTTTTTTTAAATATGACATGCAACGGGTTCCACATTATTCAATAATACTACCCGTTTAATATACCCGTTTGGTAGTCGGGTAAAAACAATAAATTGCAAAAATGCCAATTAGTGCGTCAACATGAATATGTCATGGCACTTTCTGCCAAATGTTTACTACTTCTGTTGCACATACATTCTGTAACTTACTTAACTTATCTACCTACTAAACTTTTGTTTTAGCTACCTAAATGTAATGAATGCTATAAAAATAAGTTGTTACTTTTTGTCCGGTACAAAACTCAACGTAGGTACTTTGAATTGTTTAACATTCATACACTCACACCTTGTCCCCATGGGGATAGGCAGCAACCACAGATTGCCATTTGCTACGATCCTTACATACTCCTCAAATAAAATTAAGTTTCTCAAATAACTGAGCCATTGCAATTCTTAAGACAAAAGAACCATATTTAAACAATAACATTGAGTTCCTAGTCAGCTGTCTTATTTTATGGAGTAATTTAAGCCGTTTCATTCATTTTAATTCCACAAATTGCCACACAAACAACAGCAGGCACCAGTCAGTCAGTAAGGGGTATTGTGTTACCCAGTTACTGGGTTTTGGTTGCTCCATGTAAAACACTGGTACTCATCTGAATCCAGTTAGAATGGAAGCCGTCCCAGACTTGGTTGGGAAAAGACTAGGCAAATTAAAATTGTCACACAAAAGGTCACTAACCTTGCCTTGTATGATGAAAATAATTAAGAATGTTAAGTTACATAAATAAATAAATTAGAATACTCCCCTCCACCATGATGAAATCTATCAATGGATAGATCAAGTTGTTCGCTTTTTAGCTGCTTCGGTCATTCTGTGCTGTATAAAGTTTTGGTCATAATGGTGTAGGACAGCATCCTGCCACTAGTCAGTAGCTTAGACGGGACCACAGCCAGAACTTCTTCTGTCGTTTCAATAGAGTTCTGTGCGTCGTCACAAAATAAAAATATTTTATTGCAATAATCTTCAATTTTGTTTCCATTGGCACTTGCGGCCGCCATGATTTTTCTAACCAGATCGTTCACGTAAAAATATTCCAGTTATTTTCGCCTATGTCTGGGCACCGCTTACTCTTGGAAATTATCATAGGAAAATCTTTTGCCATGCCCTCGGCGCTGGCGATGTTGTACAAAATTCTTCGGATGGCTTTCATAGCATGGGCAGAAGGCGATAGTGGGAGCTGAGCCCAATTCTGATGTCACGTCGAAGTACCTATGAATCATAGGACCGCCATCTTTAACCCCAATGTCTAGAGGCAATTCCTTTATTCTTGACTGGAGCGGGTTACTTCAATAACACACAACACTGGATTGAAACTCAAGAGTGTTTATTTGATTTAGTTACAGGCACTTTGAGTTTTCAAATGAACTTGAAGCTAAAACCACGTCGTGTGGCTTGCTAGGTCACAAAGCTTTCGTCGGTCGCTGGAGAAGACCTAGCCAGAAACTCCAGGATACTCTTTTTAAATGTTTTTATAGATTACACAATCACTTTATGACAATTAACGTTACATGTTTATTAGGTTTTCAAACATCTATTCAATTAGCAGATTTATTAAACAGTTTTACAGTTATTATTTTTTACACACACCATGCACCGTACGCGCCATGTGTGTTCTAAAAAATGGGCGGGACTTCCATATTGTTTTTGTTTAGACACTAATTACTTGGATAGTTGAGTAAAGCTAGCAAACAATACTAAAATGCTGATCAGTTAATTATTTTAACATTAAACAACCCCAATACTCACAAATACAAAGTTGTTTGTAGTTTATTATTGAAAAAGACATCTAATAACAAAACTATTCAAGTTTCCGGTGATCTGCAAATCTTACTAATTAGAAAGTTTCTCATTATCACATAGCTGTGTAAAATAGTCTTATGACTTTTTAGTATTTAATCATTTACTCAAATTTGTTTAGTTCTCGTATTAAATTATTAAATCTGGTTATTGGTCATAGATATTATAACATCCGCCATTGTTTGACAACTTAATAAGAATAATCAAACACATTTACTTCGTCAAATGTGCAATAGTTAAAATGGGAACAAATCCAAAAGTACTACAATAAGTGTTCCTGTTTTATTTAAACATCTCGTATTAATTAAACATTGAAATTAGCATACGAATTATGAATCAATACTGATTCCACAGTGAGCCAATAGATGGCGCTGAACTCAAAACCCAACTTAAATAGACATTCGACACTTAAAATGCTTAATTAGGATAATAAATTAGCAAATTCACGCCTACGCGACGACATATATATTCTAGATGATAATTAATTTAAAAAACAGACAACAACAAATAACTGTGAGTTTATATTTAAAAAAGATCGATTACTTACAAAAAATTACACAAGTGGGTAAACAGAACAATGTCAGACGGACAGAATGGTAACTATGTCGATGTTGATCCCACGGTGCCTGGTGGCAGAAAAAGAGCAACGACTGGTGTGCTTTGCTTTCTATTCCCTCAGCGAGAGGCTAGGGATGTGGTATCCAATACGGCCTCTCCTGACAGGAGTCCGTCCCCGGGCTCCCTCTTCTCCGTAGGTCTATCTACAGCGAATGCGCAGAGATTTCCAAGCCAAACACGGGTGCTGCGCCCGGCTGCGAGAAGCCTCATCGTCATCGGTGATTTCTGCTCCCGGCTGCTTGCGACCTGGACTGCGTCACCTTGGGCTGCAAATTCTTGGACTGCTGCGCCTACTAGCAGCGGGCATCAGCCCAAGCTGATGCCCGCTGCTAGTAGGCGCATCCGTGGCTGCGGACGACGGCTTGTTGTCTTGTGCGACCATCGCAGTAGACTCCTCGCTATCTATGTAACAGCTCAAATACGTCATATTATGTGTATGCAAGCATACGAGTACACGTTAGACATGTAAATCATACAGGTACATAAAACATAAGAAGTACTGAGTAAGAGGCACTAAGTGAAGCAGTAACGTAGTCGTAAACACACAGAAAAAATCACTAAGGCACGACGTGAAGCATTACTTACCCCCAGTTTCCCAGTTTTAAATTATCGGAGAATTAATATGACAAATTGTCAAGCACGCGTTATCTGCTGTGAATGGTTGAATGAATTATCAACAGCCAAGCCGTCGTCCGCAGCCACGGAGGCGGAGGCGCAGCAGTCCAAGAATTTGCAGCCCAAGGTGACGCAGTCCAGGTCGCAAGCAGCCGGGAGCAGAAATCACCGATGACGATGAGGCTTCTCGCAGCCGGGCGCAGCACCCGTGTTTGGCTTGGAAATCTCTGCGCATTCGCTGTAGATGGACCTACGGAGAAGAGGGAGCCCGGGGACGGACTGGATAGCCACATCCCTAGCCTCTCGCTGAGGGAATAGAAAGCAACGCACACCAGTCGTCGCTCTTTTTCTGCGACCAGGCACCGTGGGATCAAGATCGACATAGTTACCATTCTGTTCGTCTGACATTGTTCTGTTTACCCACTTGTGTAATTTTTTGTAAGTAATCGATCTTTTTTAAATATAAACTCTCAGTTATTTGTTGTTGTCTGTTTTTTAAATTAATTATCATCTAGAATATATAATTATAATCTGTATCTCGGAAATGGCTCCAACGATTTTCATGAAATTAAGATGCGGGGGATTTCAGGGACAATAAATCGATTTAGCTAGGTTTTACTATTAGAAAACTTCGTTTTCTCTATTTTCACCCTAGGTTCTAAGGTCGGTAGGTCTAGGTAAGTAGGTTAAGTACCTACCTACCTGTATCTACCCTACTTACCTTTTTACCTACCTACATTGAGCGTTCGCTACACATAATACTATTTACTCTAGGGAGAAGAATATCGACTTCACACAAAAACTGTAAGGACAGATTTGCTGCACGCCATCTAGTAGCACTCCAGAACACCACACCGAAAAGAAAATATTAAAAAAATAATTAAATAAAAAGCTACCGGCTTCCAAATAAAAACACTACGAAGTGTAAAATAACTTTCTTTTTGGAAGTCGGTGTCTTTGGCAGGTGCCAATTTTTTTCGTTATGGACACCGCGACTTCCAATAAAAAGTTTATTTATTTTTCACTTTTTAGTTGTACCTAATAGGCAAGTTCTTTAGTAAGGTACCTATAATGCCAGAACAGATTACCCGAATATCATGAAACTTGAACATAAACGGTAAAATGAGGGTGTACCAAGGTGAACTGTATACATCTGCGTACTCCTTGGAGCGTACTGGCGTGATGTTATGTTATAAAATGGTATAAACAATAAACAGACGTGCGATAGCAGCAATCTCGAGAGATTTGCCGTCATTTATTAAAGAGTTCTATTGTATATCGTAAGTTCCACATCAGATCTTCACCAAATTAAAATGGAACAAACTCTTTTAATCAAAAAAAAAATATTCAAAATCGGTTCAGAATTGACGGAGATATCGGAGAACATAAACAAAAAAAAAAACAACGTCGAACATAGAACCTCCTCCTTTTTGGAAAGTCGGTTAAAAGAAATACCTATCCATAGCTGGTACTCGAACTCGCAACCTTAAGTGTACTAGGCCATCACTTTTATCATTAGGTTATTGAGACGGGCAACAGCGGCAGCGATATTACGAACCACATGCACGCATGTCAACGTCATTATTGACATGAGTAGTATGATTAGAGACCTAAACTCTCATAAAACGTATTATTTTAGTCTCGTGCAGTAGGTCCCGAAATATTATTTTACTCTAGCCACACTTGAAATAGCATTTGAAGGTATATCGTTGATTCGACATAGAGAGTTGACCCCTGGTTCGCTGTATCCCCGTATGGAAGGCGCGGCGGGCGGGTTTAAGGGTTTAACCACCTTCCATTCTTCCGCGGAAAATCTTAACACCGCCATTCAGAAAATGACGCGAAATGCACAACGCCATCTATCGAATATGGGGTTCAAGAGTCCGAATATCTGAATTTTTGCGATATTTTACTTCTTGAACATTTTAATTTCATCTAACTTTTGATGGAGTTAACTGATTGCGATGAAACAAAAACTAAGTAATACTTTAATTTTTATGAATAAAACTTGTCTACATTGGTTTTGTGCATTTTACGTGATGCGTGCACAAATAAACAGACAAACAGAAAAAAAAAACAAAAATGCTGGAAACGGGTTCTGTTGGTTCTCCTTTAACACCCTGGCTATTTGTTTTGGAAATATAAAAAATAACTTTTCTACAGATTAATTACAAGTAATGATTGATTGATAATGGCATATGATAATATAAAATAAACTGTGAACCTGACAAAAAATTCAAGAGAATCTTCAAATATTCAAAACAGGTGAAAGAAGCCTTTGTTCTCAAAAGGACAGATTCTCATAAGGACAGTTTAGCATCAAGACAAAGTACAGTTAAGTTGAAAAAAAAATATATATTTTGTATTCAATTTCTTTTTTACTTTACAAATAATATTAGTTTCTGAAATTATGAATGTATTTTCTGGAGCTTTAAATATTATATTCATCATCATATCAGCCGAAAGACTTCCACTGCTGGACATAGGCCTCCCCCAAGCGTCGCCACATTGACCGGTCCCGTGCATCTCGTAACCAGCGGATCCCCGCAACCTTCACCAGGTCATCGGTCCACCTGGTGGGATGCCTTCCAACGCAACGTCTTCCGGTTTGCGGTCGCCATTCCAGAACCTTTCTGCCCCATCGGCCATCCGTTCTGCGAGCAATGTGCCCTGCCCACTGCCACTTAAGTTTGGCAATTCTTCGGGCTATGTCAAATATTATATTATAAAAAGGATAATATTTTTGTGTTCACCAAAAATCTAAAGGTACATCTAATATACTGATCGTGCACCAAATATTAGTTGATCTACGAATAAATTATGGTCAAAGAATCAGTCCAAGAGCGAGCGAAGCGAGCTCGGGAACTTAGGGCACCCGACACGGACAGGTTAGGTTCGAACGAGATGAGGACGACGGGAGCTGAAGTGAGCGAGCAAAGCGAGCGAACTCAGCTCCCGTCATCTCGTTCGTGTTAGGTTACTTTTGACCCTGCAGACAGAAATAGGAGCCCCGCGCAGCGGGGCTACGTCGACTTATATGAACATATTTTGGTGCACATTCAGTATATTTGGTGGTGGAACACAGGCAAAATTAGGTAAATGAAATAGGAATAAATTGAAGTACTTTTAAATACCATCCTTAAAAAAAAATATTTATTATATGCAAATTACTAGGAAGTTATGAGGTTATAAGGAAGAAAAATAAAAATCAGACAGTAGAATTCAATAGCAATATATTTTTATGAATATTAAGTACTTTATACATTGTATTGTAACGTAATAGTCAAATTAATCTAGCACCCTAACAAATCTAGCTTACATAGAAAATAAATGAAAGTATAAATTAAAATCAGTGTGTTCACACACTGAAAATAATAATTGGGACTTACAAACTTTTTTCTTACTAGCAACAAAATTAGTTTTGTATTATTTTCTTATAGTTTATTTTCTAATTGCTAAATTTTTATTAATATTTTTCGGTTACATTAAAACTCGTTTTGTCGCATTAAATTTATGCTAACTTAACTAAAGTTAGTTACTAGAAAATAAACTCTAACAAAACATTTATTTACAAAAAGCATAACTTTGTTTTGTTGCTAGTAGGAAAAAGCAGTTTTTGTTTCATGCAGTTGTTACTTCCAGATATGATGCTGGCACAAAAGAAAACTATTTTACCTTGTTAAAATACATATCATTAATCCTATGTTGCCTCATTTCTGCGTAAACAAAAGTCTACAGACAAAACAAAATTAAATTTCTACACAATAGACTCTTAATAGAAATTCAGGCAGTCAGAAACGGAAGTCAACTTCGTATATATTTTATATTTATTTGCTAGACTTATAACTACTTAAACACTTAACTTATATACTAAACAAGTCTTAGGATATTTTTTTGAACTCAACTGTAATACACTTTCTAAACATTAACTACAAATCAGTAATGTTATACCTACAAATAAAAATTATATCTATATTTCTATCACACGATCAGTCGTAAATACGACGTTTAGACGGTTAAGGCGTAGCGCTAGAGTCTCATCCAAGTTCTAATTGAGTCCATACACTTACATAAATATACTGCACACACAATGCACACTCGCACAAAGCTACCGTGCGGTGGCCCCGGGTCCTCTACGCACTATGTACGGAGAGTAATAATTGCCGCGACTGCAGCCCCTGCTGCTGCGCGCCGGCCTGTAGCCGGAGTGGTACGGGGAGAAGCCACCGCGGGAAGAGCCGCCGTGGCCTTGCATCCCGCGTGGCTGCCGGTTCGTCGTTGCCAGCCCCGGCTTGTTCGTGCGCTTGGCCATAACTTTTATCCGTCGGCCCTTAAATAATGATTCGTCCATTGCCATAGCAATCCGTACACTGTCTTTGTCGTCAAATTCTATGTAAGCGAAACCCTTTGGGTGGCCGTTGAATTTATTGCATAATATTGATGTCCTCTTAATGAATCCACATCCGTGGAAATGCACTTTCAGTTCCTCAATGGTGGCGCTGTAGTCCACGTTACCGACGTACACTGATCTGTTGTCTACCTCGATCTTCTCCTTGATCGATATATTTAGCGGCGTTGTAAGTCCTGGTAGGTTACCCATACTCATAAGCTTATCGTAGTCCGTTTGCATAAGCTTAAGTTTTAGATTTTCAACTTCTTTTTCTAGTTCGAGAAGTCTAGCCTCACTTGCCACCTTAATGGCTGTCATGTCTGGCATTTCGCCGCTACTGCCTTCATCGTCACCTCCATGATTGTTTGTCATGTTTAGGGAACCGTTGGTCCCGTCTAAATTAAAGTTGTCAATTGTGACTGTAGAGTCTGCCTTGACCACTGCTGCTACTGATTCCATCATGAATCTCACATAAAATTACTTTTCACTTCACTAAATCCCTGTAACCAAATTCGTTAAAACGCAAATGGTTTTGTTTTAAAATACTTTTCACATAGAAATCTGGCTGTCACATTAAAAGATTTAATTTTGTTGTTTTTGTTGCACACCACACTTCACGACAGATGACTCCATCGACGATAAAGCTCGGAGTAAAGATTCGTACAAAACACTACACAGATAATTAGGTACGGAATGCGCGACAGTTTCAAAACGTGTAACGCTGCTTGACAGTCACCGACACACTGAACTCCGCTGTGTCGAGTGCCATGTTCCCAACCCTGTCGAGCGCTACCAGGTGGAGGGGGAAACAAAAGGTGACAATGTTCTAACGAGCGACAAATACGACAAAGGGTTTTTACCTGGTGCGGCTAAATAGAGTAATTGGTCCTTGGGCAGGTATCTGATACGGTGATACCATACATTGTGTGAAACAATAGATTTACCATTTCCTCCAAAATAATTCCGAGTATGATTGACAGTACCTGAACTGCCAATGATGTTACGCAGAATGATATTTGTGATTCTAGTTAAATTGTGATAACGATCAAAGGATTTTTACTACTATCAAGGGAACTATGATACGGTTTGTTTGCGTTTGTTAAGGTAATCTAAATGGTTTTACTAAGTACATATTCGTTTCCTTGAAGCGCTAGTTTTTATTTACGCTTTTAATTTGAGTCAGATTTAATTATAACATGTTTTGTGTAAAGTTTTCTAGGCATGGCGTCCAGACTCCATAGCAAAATAATAATGCATATTAGAGACAACACGAATTCTTAATCAAATTCTTATAACAAAAGGCATATAATTCTGGACATAATAACCTAGCTTATTATGCAAATTATTTGGACAAGTATGTGCATTAATAGCTATTTACTTAGCTGGTTACATGCTGTGATATTACATTTATTATGTATGTCGTTTTCTAATAAATTAAAAAATACATAGACACTAATAGGTGGAGTCAACTAATGGGTGGAGTCAACAGTTGTTTATTTAATTGGTAATTAATTAAAATGATTTTCTATAGTGTAAATCAGTGTTTTTCAACCTTTTTCATGATGCGACCCCCCTGGTATGAAAAAATATTTCGCGACCCCCCGACCCTTCGCTTTTTTGTCATGTATGTATGTGTATGTTACAGTGTTACAAATATTTATTCCTTACGACGTTTTTATGCGTCTCCATAATTAGGATTCGGATATAAGTACATAATATAGCACGTAAAACACATTATTTTACAATTACATACATCGAATACGTCGCCAATTGTTAACTAACGCAATTTACGCACATAGGTATACGTACGTACGACCAAGGCCGATGCCGGCCATGCGGCAAGTGTGGTGGCTAGCTTGCGAGTTGTTGAGAAGTTAACACGCCACCTCAACACAAAACATCCAAATGAAAAAAATAAGCCCGTGAAATTTTTTGAGAGAAAATTAAAAGCTCTTCAACATCAAAAAACTGGTATAGTACAAATGTCCAACTTAAATGAGAAAGCGTTTGCTTGATAGTTATCGAGTAGCTTTTCGTGTGGCTAAAGCAGATTAGATTTTAGAAAATTTGATTTTATCAGCGGCTTTAGATATAGCAGAGATTATGTTTGGGAAACAAGAGGTCGAAAAACTCAAAGTAAAAGTATAACTCTCTCTGACAATACCATTCAACGCAGGATAAGTGATATGGCCACTGACATTCGTGATCAAGTCATAGAAAAAATAAAGGCAAGTACCTTTGTATCTTTGAAATTTGACGAATCCGAGGATATTGCGTTGTGCGCGATACCACGATGGGAGAATTTGATTAATCAAAAACAAGCACAACCTTCGCATTAACATGTGTCTTAGGATTTTATTTTTTGTTAATTTGTTTGTATTAACATACAAATGTTCATGAGTAATATCCTTTTGTTAAAATTCTCACACTTAATAAATCAATATTTTTAATCTTTATTGTTTTTTTACTGAAGTTGTTCTCTCGACCTCTGGCGACCCCCCTACAGAAGCTTCGCGATCCCCCAGGGGGTCGCGACCCACAGGTTGAAAAACACTGGTGTAAATTATTACTTGATTGATGCAAAATTATATTTTTGACAACAATTTATTAAAATCATAAGAATAAAAAAAAAACATTTATTTACCATACACAGCTACATTTTGCTAGGTGATATCGTGACTTTATTTTGACTCATTGAATGACATTAATAGGTTAGCGACGGGTCCCAAACTAGAATGTCTGTACTCATTAGTAAATGATGATAATTTGCATGTTTTGTTCAATAATTTGTACTAATTATTTTGTATTTCTTTTTTAGTTGTTAATCGATACCTAATTGACAACGACCAACAGTAATTTTTAGACATTAACTAATGAGTACAAAATTGCCAGGTTTCTTTTTCCATGTAATGTTAAATACCAGAAGAAGACAAAATTACAAACTCAAAATCATTGACATCATTATATTGTATATTAATCAATAATTAATTATTTATTAATAATAAAAATCTATCTCTATTTTTATTTATTACTAACGATACTACGATGTATTTTTTTGGTGAAAAAATTAAATAAGTAAAAACACATGCTTAGGATAACATTTATATTGGGATAATTACACGGTAATTCCACGCGGGTGGCAGCTATTAGGTACATAGGTACTATTTTTTTTTTAAGTATAGATCGACTTTTTATACTATTCCACGCTAAATCTCTAAATCAACGGAATAGATTCCGCACAGACAGTATATAACCTAGATTAACACATAGATAGCTTTTTGTGCAGGAAGTTTCCTTGGGATTAATTTCACCATTCAAACGGGTGATGCCGCTCGCAGCATCTAGTGTTACTTATAAGATTTACAATTAAAATTTTGTCCTAACAATGTATAGAATAAAACTTTACGAAGTTTCACTACACAGCGCAGTCGCACAATTTCACAAAGTTTGACACAACAGTTCGTTCACAAAGAATTTTCAAAGTTCAATATCAGAAGCCAAATACACAACAACAACGTAAATTATGACTCTAAATTTAAACTAAGCTAGTTAATAATTCTCGAGGAATTATATGAACCCTAGCCAAAATAATACATCCACAACATATAAAAAGATAGGTAAGAATAGGTAATTACTGCTAAACTGTATCATCAACGTGTGTGTACAACACGAAAGTACCTGAACTGACTAGAAAAGATTTTAAGTAAGAAAACAATCATTATAGATAATCAGTTACATTAAACAAACATAAAACAAGAGGTTAGAGGTTCATATTTGGTAAAAAGATAGTAAAAGGTAAAATTAAACAATAGTGAAAAGAAATTGGATTGTAAACAGTTCTGAATCGCTTAAATGCCTACACAAAAAGGTTTTGGATCTATTGTGAGCACCTGGCAAATATTTTAATGGTAAAAATGGAATAAAACAATACCTCAAAATGTTAAGCTCTTAAATAAAAGTGTTTGGGATTTATTGTTTCTGACAACTAGATTGTAAAACTGAAATTGGTACTGTGTATGTTAAAAGATTTAATTGTATTTATCTATTGTTATCTACTGAGCTACTTAATTATACTGTTTAGAAAAAGGTCAAGTAAGCAACCCAGCCGGCTGAAGACAATTCTAAAACCTATCCTTCCTATTCTATTCTTGTTTTTTGTTACTAACCCTATATGAGTCTTCACTCGAAATGTAGTTTTTGAATTTGAATCTTTGAATTTTAAAACACACACGTGGTATTTATTCCTTTATTAAAATGAACCAGGTTTTTATTATTTAATTTTTGTGATAATAAATAATATAATGGCGCCGTGAGCAATATACTGAGTCAGACTGGTCACAATAGCCAGATTTCGAGTTTCCAGAAAGATGGTATAACACTTACGGGCCAACTTAATAGACATTATCGTAATTCGTTTTATTTTCTGACATTATGTAGCGGAGTTCATTTTGTACTGGTCATACCCGTAGGTTAAACAAAGGCGTAAGAGCTATCTTTGATGTCTTCTTTGTTTTTGTCTCGTTCTTCTGAATGTCAATATATATCCCACTACGGTGAAGTAGTTTGATGTTTGTTCATCTGTTCCACCCTAACTTCAAAACTCATCCTAATTTGACAAATGTGCTACGGTTAGAAGGGGCTCAATCGTCAGCTTGTTTTACAGGCTATCTGACGTCACATTCAATTTAAGGTGGGACCTGCTAGATGACATAACGTCACAAACAAAGAAACGTGAAGGTGTTGGGTACCAAATCAAAGGGCTTATTGGGACATTTAAAAATACTTTTGTTTTTGCACACTCCTTTGCTTGAATTCATGCGAGGCATGCGAGGCCGCGGCCGCTCGTACCGCGGTTTCTTCTCCTCATACTACTCCAGTTAGTACTAAGGTATGGAAAATATACGAACTCTGAGCTATTTATACGGATCAGGTTGGGAAACACGGATTTTACATATATAATATTTGATTGTGTCTTTTGACTTTATGTTAATTTTTACTTTATTGATAAGGTTCCAAAACGCAAATATTTCGCTATTTAATAAGTAGTTGTGTGTTATTTTATCAATGTTTATTTTCTTTAGACTAAAGTTTTAATTTAACGTAACAAAAGGCGTAAAATTTTAACCAAACAAGATTTGTAAAAATTTAAGCAAACTTTTTTTTAATGTGTCCCGGATTAATAAATGAGTATGACTTATAGTTTGCCGCAACCACCATTATCGAGCAGCAAGCGTCCTAGGTTAGATTCCCTGGACAGGTGGAGATAATTAATGCTACCTTTGTTTCTCTAATGAGAACTTCTCAGAACGGAGCAGGTAGCATGCTAGCAGCATTAGGTCTCCATGTTGCCGGTTAATGATAAAGTGACAATAGACTTGGTGTTTCTACTAAAAAGAGCTTATAATTTGACGAATTGTGGGTTTTCTATCTTACTAATACCTATTATGAATGTTAAACTCTGGGGCTGAGTTTCTCATCTCTAAATTATATCAGAATATGTGTAACAACGCGAGCTTGACAATTTGTCACATTAATTCACGATAATTAAGAAGTGAGAAACTCAGCCATTAGGGCTGAGTTTCTCAACACATTTGAAAATAATATACCTTCAACTGTCCATTTCCAGACACAATAGAAATTACCATTGTTCTAATCCGATTCGGTCTGGTGGACAGATGACCGGATTTACAAACTTTGTTTTTTAGTACAGTTTATTTTCTATTATTAAGAAGTTTATAGTTTATGATGGATCAGATGAAAATACATCATATCGCTTCACCGCAGTGAGATCAAAAATCTATTTTAGGAGAAAGGCACAACAACAAGAAAGACGTCAACGAGAGCTCTAATTAAGACTTGTTTCACCTACGTTATGACCAGTATAAAATGAACTCCGATACACAATATCAGAAAATAAAACGAATTATGAAAATTATTATAAATACTAACTTTGCCAAGTAAAATGTATACCATCTTTCCGGAAACTCGAAATCTGGCTGTTCTTAATGACTACCCTTCGAATATTCTATTATATTCATCGTTTATTGTACACGGAACCATTATAATATTCATTTTCGCAAAAAATAATTGTTGAAAAAATAAAGGAAAAAATACCACATGTATTTTTAGAATTGCCTTCAGCCAGCTGGCTTGCTTACTTGGCATAATACTTAAACAGCTCGGAAAGTTACAATAGATAAATACTATCTTACTCTATTGTGTAAAGGCTAAACATTCACAGTACCTATTTCAGTTTTAAAATCTAGTGGGCAGAAACAATAAACCCACACTCTTTTGTTCAAGGCCTTAACATTTGCAGTACTTATTGTTTTATTTCATTATTACGATTTGAATATTTGCCAGGAACTCAAAATGGATCCAAAACCCTTTTGTATAGGTATCTAAGCGACTTAGAACTGTTCACAATCCTATTTTATTCACTATTGTTTCGTTTTATCTTTTACAGTCTTTTTACCAAAAAAGAGCCCTTATCCTCTTGATATTTTCTTTATTCATTGTTAACAACAAAACTGATTATCTATAATGATTGTTTTCTTACAAATAATCTTTTCAAGTCAGTTCAGGTACTTTCGTGATAAACACACACGTGATGATACAGTTTACCAGTTGCCCTTACCTGTGAATTTTCTTATACCTGGTGTAATAATTTGTCTCAGGTTCATTTATTGCCTTGAGATTTAGGAACTATCTTGATATGTGGAGTAATAATATACCATTTTGTGTATTTGGCTTGTGATACTGAGCTCTAAAAGTTCTTTCTGAACGAACTGTTGTGTCAAACTTTGTCAAGTTTTGTGTTTTATGACTGTGAAACTTTAAAAAGCTTTATTCTGGACAGTAAAGTTAATTTTAATTGTAACCTTTATAAGTAACACTAGCTGCTGCCAGCGTCTTCGCCCGAGTGAAAGTTGAAATTCATCCTAATGGAACCTAATTCCTGGACAAAGAGCTATCTATGTGTTAATCTATGTTATATACTGTCTGTGTGCCGAATCTGTTTCGTAGTTATTGCGTGAAAGAGTAACAAACATCCATTCTCTACGTTTACATTATAAGATACTTAGTAGGACTATTAATAAACTTAATTAATTAATACATTGACATCATTATTACACAATATAATGATGTCAATGATTTAGAATCAGTAATTAGCGGGGATTTAACATAAATGGACAAAAATACCTGGGCTTTTTTGTACTCATTAGTAAATTTCAAAACATGGCTGTTGACCGTTGTCAATCAAGTATCGTGTAACCACTACAGAAGAAAAAATAATAATTAGCAATTACTCGGATGAACATGCAAATTATTATTAATCTCATTAACTAGTGAGTACAGAAATTATCAGGATTTTACTAAATCGTTGTCAAAAATGTAATGTTACATCAATTACGTAAAAATATACATAATCGGAAATAATTTTAACTAATTAACGAAATGTTGAATCTATTGTTTCATACAATGTATGGTATCACCGTGTTTGGTACCTGCCCAGGGTCCAATTAATCTATTTAGCTGCACCAGGTAAAAAACCCTTCAAAGTATTTGTCGCTCGTTAGAACAATGACACGTTTTGTTTCGCCCTCCACATGGCAGCACTCGACAGTGTCGGGAACATGGAACTTGACAGAGCGGAGATCAGTGTGTCGGTGACTGTCGAGCAGTGAACACGTTTCGAAACTGTCGCGCATTCCGTATCTAACTCATATATCTGTGTCGTTTTGTGTACAAATCTATATTCCGAGCTATATAGTCGATGTGACTCCGTCGTGAAGTGAAGCACAACAAAATTAAATCTTTTAAAGTGAAAGCTATTAACTGTTATAAGTGAAAAGTTTTTTTAAAGAAAACCATTTGTGTTTTAACGAATTTGGTTAGCGGAATTTAGTGAAGTGAAAAGTAATTTTATGTGAGATTCATGATGGAATCAGTAGCAGCAATAGTTAAGGCAGACTCAACAATCACGATGGACAGTAATAATTTAGACGGGCATAACGGTTCTCTAAACATTACTGACAATAGTCATGGAGGTGGTGATGAAGGTACTAGCGGTGAACTGCCAGACGTCGCAGCCATTAAGTTAGCAAGCCAGGCTAGAGTACGTGAATTGGAAAACGAGGTTGAAAACCTAAAACGAATGCAAACTGAAGTAGCCAAGCTGATGAGTGCGGGTAACCTACAAGGACGTATAACGCCGCTAAACATATCGATCAAGGAGAAGATCGAGGTAGACAACAGATCCGTGTACGTCGGTAACGTGGACTACAGCGCCACCGTTGAGGATCTGAAAGAGCATTTCCACGGATGTGGATTCATTAAGAGGACCTCAATATTATGCAATAAATTCAACAGTCACCCAAAAGGATTCGCTTACATAGAATTTGACGACAGAGATAGTGTAAGGAGTGCTATGGCAATGAACGAATCATTATTTAAGGGGCGACAGATAAAAGTTATGCCCAAGCGCACCAACAAGCCGGGGCTTTCAACGACAAACCGGCAGCCTCGCGGGATGCAAAGCCGCGGCCGCTCGTTCCGCGGCGGCTTCTCTTCGTATAACCCCGGCTGGAGGCCGGTGCGCAGCAGCAGGGGCTGCAGTCGCGGCAATTATTACTCTCCGTACATAGTGCATAGAGGACCCACGGCCGCCGCGCGGTAGCTTTGCGCGAGTGTGCGCTGTGGTGTATATTTATGTGAGTGTATGGACTCGATTAGAATGGGGGCAGACTCTAGCTCTACGCCTTTATCGTCTAAACGTCGTATTTACGACTGATCGTGTGATAGAAATATAGATTTAATTTTAATTTTTATGTATAAGATTACTGATTTGATGTTAATGTTTTTAAACTATGCTGTTTCTGATCGAGTAAAACAAAATCTTTAGACTTGTTTAGTTTATAAGTTAAGTGTTTAAGTTCGTGTTAAGGTGAACGCGCACCTAGACGCACCGCACTCGCCGCACGCGCCGCAGTCATCGCATTTTCTCTTGGCCCCGCGCTATCCGCGCCGAACGCGCCGCACGCATTGTATCCACTTCAGTACATCTTGAACTATATTTTCATACGGATACGGATCATGTTGCCGCGCCGCTCGCATCGCCCGCCGAGTCTGATGACGTCATCCGCACGCGCTGGTGGAATCCGTATACCTACAGCATTTTGCTGAAATGCGGCTCGTGCGGCGCGGATAGGTGCGCGAGGCTGCATAGGATTTCATATAAAGATTTATAAAATGCGATGACTGCGTCGCGTGCGGCGAGTGTGGTGCGTCTAGGTGCGCGTTCACCTTTATAAGTCTAGCAAATAGATAATAAAAATATACAAAGTTGACTTCCGTTGCTGCCCGTTGAATTTATAATATGTGTCTATTGTGTAGACTCTTAATTTTGTTTCATCTATTGACTTTTGTTTACGCAGCAATGAGGCAACATAGAATAAACAATATGTATTGGAAAAAGGTTAAATTGTTTTTTTTTGTTTACGGTTATATCTGGAAGTAACAACTGCACTAAACAAAAAAATGGGTTTTGCTTTTTCTACTAGCAACAAAGCAAAGTTTATCTTTTTGTTTAAGTTTATTTTGTAGTTAATAAAGTTGGCTTGAATTTAAAGTGATAAAATGTATTTTGATGTAACCGAAACATATTTTTAATATTTAAGCAAACTTTAATATTTAGAAAATAAACTTTAATAAAATAATACAAAACTAGTTATGTTGTAGTCCCAATGATTATTTTCAGTGTGTGCAGGACACTGAGTTTAATTTATACTTTCATCTCTTTCCGCTATTAGCTAGATTTATTGGTGTGCTAGATGTAAGTTACTATGCAATGTATAAAGTACTCAATATTCATAAAAATATAATATTATTGCAATCTATTGTCTGATTTTTATTTCTATTCCTCATAATTAACCATAATTTCTAAGTAATTTGCCTTGATCTTACATATATTAGCTTCTACCAGCGGCTTCACTTGTGTGAATGTCAAAAATTATCCCAAGGCGCAAGGGTACATATTTCCGAGATGAACAATATCTTATATGCTATTACAGACTACAATCTATCTCTGTGCCAAATTTCATCCAAATCCGTCCAGCCGTTTTACCGTGAAGAAGTATCTAACATACAAACACTCACACACACACACGCCCACACACTCACAAAATTTTGCCTTTATAATATTAGTGCGAAGTGTGACATTAGCTCTAGCAATTACTTTAATATTTTTGTAACTAATACTTCTTTTTTCCAACTGGTAACTAATACTTCTTTTTTCCAACTGGTAACTAATACTTCTTTAACCTTGTTTGAATATTTGGGTATAACAAACTGAATTTTTTGGTCAATTTCTCAAATCAGTTTATTTTATAATATCTACATCAATATCATAAGCCATTATGTATTCATAAATCTATTTGTCCTTTTTTCCATCAATTCTAATCAGCTTTGCCAGACCATCTTTTATAAGCTCCAGAGTTAATTGTTTCAAGGCATTGGCAAAGTATTTGCGTTCGCAACAGTCAACTTCTTATGCAAAGCTTTCTCACAGACACTCTTTAGCCTGCGGAGTCGAAAGTAAATAGACTGCTGTAGCTAACAACTTATCAGGTATGTCATCATTTAAAGTTTGACACTGTTTAGCCATCAAATTGACAAATAGATCCTACCGTTTCGATAACAATATGTAATCTTAAAAAGATAGACAAAATTTACAAATGAGATAAAAATTACCTGCGCATATTTGTCACGAACTTATCAAAAATTGCTTGCTAGCTGCCATTTGCTTCAAATAATATAAAAAATCTGTTGAACAGTTTAATTTTTGTCAAGTTACCGAAATATACACCTAACACTACAAAAAACTGCCATATTAAAAACTTCTATGTTCTATGTTATGGGGTTTGGTTTCCGCACTTAGTTCTTCAGGTGGACCATTGTGCGTGGGCCATGGCGGCCGGTGGGCGGAATAATCCAGCCAGCCCACCTCCCTTCAGAAGCTAATAAGGGCTCCTGATTTTCTTAGAACGTCCGTGTAAGTTATGGGCGGCCCGAGGGTTTGTGTTCTTATCTGGGTGACCCCTGTGCATTCAAAGAGAACGTGCGCAACGGTTTCCTCAGTCTCCATGCACGCCCTGCACAGAGGACTGTCCGTTATGCCTATTGTGTGGAAGTGTTTGTTAAGTGAGCAGTGTCCCGTGATGGTCCCCGTCATCAGGCGCAGGCCATTCCTGTCCAGGCGTTGCAACCGTCTGGTAAGCCTACTGTCCAAAGATGGCAGAGCTTCTTTGGACTGCCTACAGCCTGGTGCCAACAGTAATTTTTAGACATTAACTAAAGAGTACAAAATTGCCAGGTTTCTTATGCAATGTAATGTTAAATACCAGCTAATTACAAATTCAAAATCATTGACATCATTTTATTGTATATTAATCAATAAATAATCATTTATTAATAATAAAAACTCTAAATCTGTATTTATTTATTACTAACGATACTACGATGTATTTTTTGGTGAAAATTTTAATAAGTAAAAACACATGCTTGGGATAACATTTATATTGGGATAACTACATGGTAATTCCACGCGGGTGGCAGCTAGTAGGTACATAGGTACAATTTTTTTTAAAGTATAGATGGACTTTTTATACTCTTCCACGCTAAATCGCCAAATCAACGGAATAGATACCGCACAGACAGTATATAACCTAGATTAACACATAGATAGCTTTTTGTCCAGGAAGTTCCCTTGGGATTAATTTCACCATTCAAACGGGTGATGCCGCTCGCAGCATCTACTGTTACTTATAAGATTTACAATTAAAATTTTGTCCTATCAATATATAGAATAAAACTTTACGAAGTTTAACCGCTGTGTGGTTAAACTTCGTAGCAGTCGCAAAATTTCACATAGTTTGACATAACAGTTCGTTCACAAAGAATTTTCAAAGCTCAATATCAGAAGGCAAATACACAACAACACCGTAAATTATGACTCTACATTTAAACCAAGCTAGTTAATAATTCTCGAGGTATTATATGAACCCTAGCCAAAATAATACATCCACAAGATATAAAAAAGATTCACAGGTAAGAATAGGTAATTACTGCTAAACTGTATCATCAACGTGTGTGTTCAACACGAAAGTACCTGAACTGACTAGAAAAGATTTTTAGTAAGAAAACAATCATTATAGATAAGCAGTTACAATAAACAAACATAAACCAAGAGTTTAGAGGTTCATATTTGGTAAAAAGATAGTAAAAGGTAAAATTAAACAATAGTGAAAAGAAAGTGGATTGTAAACAGTTCTGAATCGCTTAAATGTCTACACAAAAATGTTTTGGATCTATTGTGAGCACATGGTAAATATTTTAATGGTAAAAATGGAATAAAACAATACCTCAAATGTTAAGCCCTTAAACAAAAGTGTTTGGGATTTATTGTTTCTGACAACTAGATTGTAAAACTGAAATTGGTACTGTGAATATTAACAGATTTAATTGTATTTATATATTGTTATCTACTGAGCTACTTAAGTATATTATTTAGAAAAAGGTCAAGTAAGCAACCCAGCCGGCTGAAGACAATTCTAAAACCTATCCTTCCTATTCTATTCTTGTTTTTTGTTACTAACCCTATATGAGTCTTCACTCGAAATGTAGTTTTTGATTTTGAATCTTTGAATTTTAAAACACACACGTGGTATTTATTCCTTTATTAAAATGAACCAGGTTTTTATTAATTAATTTTTGTGATAATAAATAAAATAATGGCGCCGTGAGTCAGACTGTTCACAATAGCCAGATTTCGAGTTTCCAGAAAGATGGTATAACACTTACGTGCCAAGTTAATAGACATTATCGTAATTCGTTTTATTTTCTGATATTATGTAGCGGAGTTCATTTTGTACTGGTTATACCCGTAGGTTAAACAAAGGCGTAAGAGCTATCTCTGATGTCTTCTTTGTTTTAGTCTCTTTCTTCTGAATGTCAATATATATCCCACTACGGTGAAGTAGTTTGATATTTGTTCATCTGTTCCACCCTAACTTCAAAACACATCCTAATTTGACAAATGTGCTACGGTTAGAAGGGGCTCAATCGTCAGCTTGTTTTACAGGCTATCTGACGTTACATTCAATTTAAGGTGGGACCTGCTAGATGACATAACGTCACAAACAAAGAAACGTGAAGGTGTTGGGTACCAAACCAAAGGGCTTACATTTAAAAATTACTTTTGTTTTTGCACACTCCTTTGCTTGAATTCATGCGAGGCATGCGAGGCCGCGGCCGCTCGTACCGCGGTGTCTTCTCCTCATACTACTCCAGTTAGTACTAAGGTATGGAAAATATACGAGCTCTGAGGTATTTATACGGATCAGGTTGGGAAACACGGATTTTACGTTTATAATATTTGATTGTGTCTTTTGATTTTATGTTAATTTTTACAATATTGATAAGGTTCCAAAACTTAAATATTTCGCTATTTAATAAGTAGTTTTGTATTATTTTATCAATGTTTATTTTCTATAGACTAATGTTTGCTTTATTTTAACTTTAACCAAAAAAGATTTGTAAAAATTTAAGCTTTAAAATTTTTTAATTTTTAAATGAGTCCCGAATTAATAAATGAAAAGGATAAAGTATTTATTGTTTTGCTGAAGCAAACACCATTATCGAGCAGCAAGGGTCCTCTGTCCAGCTGAGAATCTGTCCAGTTGCGAATCTGTCCAGTTGCTCCGGAGGGGTTAGATTTCCTAGACAGGTAGAGATAATTAATGCTACCTTTGTTTCTCAAATGAAAACTTCTCAGAGGTAGCATGCTTGCAGCTCTAAATTATCGCAGAACATATGTGACAAATTGACAAGCACGCGTTATCTGCTGTGATCGGTTGAATGAATTTTCAACAGCCAATCACAGCAGATTACTTCCGTGGCTGGCGTGAATATTTTGACATGTCTAAAATTGTAATTTGTCAGGGCGGCCATTTTAAAGTTTTGGCGTCTTCTGGTAAATTGGTAAATTAGTTTAACATAAGTGTTTTAGTTGTTTTAAAGGTTATTTTATGCCATCTTTTAAATGAAGCCAATAAATAAACGAATTTTTCCATAGATTGCATAATAATAGACTTATCAAGTCGTTCACCAACGAGTTATCAACTTATTCACCGAGTTGTCAACTTGTTCACCAACAGTTATCAACTTATTCACCTTATTAGTAGGTAAACAACGTTATTTTAATGACAAACACATTATTTTAATTGGATAGCAAACAGATGACAAACTTAAAAAAAAAAAAAATGCTGTAATACCTACTACTCACTCAAATCAAGTAATGTTGTTCTAACTGAACAAATATTTAATTGAAACACCACGAAACTATCAGTTTCCTAGTATTTTTGTAATAAAAAAACATAAAAAATAGAAAATTGTTTTATTGGACCACAAACACCGTCGTCATACAGACACAAGTGTGTTACTAACACAACTAAAAATTGAAACAACTAATATAACTAAAACATTGACTCCTCAACCTCGTCGCAGACCATTAATATTTTATTGGACCTCAGAATCCTCTTCATCTGGGTTGTCTTCGTCCAAATCTGGATCAGTAGATGCAGAGACATCACCGACAGTTTTTATATTAATATAAAACTCTTTGAACGAATCGTCAATCAGGTCAATCATGTCCATCAAATCCTTTTTTTTCTCTGCACTGATTGGCAAAGCTTCCTTGGAGATTTGGCTCAATCTAAAGGCATCTATGGTGGTTTTTCCTCTTTTCCGAAAATTTACTGACTTGAAAGGGGGTTCGCGATCCAGGGTTTTCTTGAAATTTATTTTTCCTACGCTGTTTTTATTATATTGTAGCCATTTAATAGGTTGCCATAGAAATTTGTCCCCAGAATCGTCCAGTTTTTTGACAGTAAAGGGTCCTTTCTTGGATTTTAGTTCGGCAAAATCCAAGAAATCATTTACCGTCATCACCACGACCTTAAATGGTTTCTGAACTTTGCAAGTCCTCACCAGCTGCACCCAATCATATAAATGATTGATTCTCATTTGTGTTCTCTTTTTTGTTTTTTCAATAATCGCGTGGTCAGAGTCACACTCCATATGTGTGTGCCCACTGAGGAGGAATTTGTGGTTTATCTTTTGCAGCGTTGGATGATTATGTAGCAAAAACATGAACATCATTGCCACGACATTGTTTTTGTTTTGGCCACCACAAGTATCCGAATAAAAAATCAGTTCTTTGACTTCGGATGACAAACTATTGCAGAAGTGCCACAAACATGAGGCGATTTGGTTTGCTCCTCGAGCTCCTATTGTCTCGTCCCACATGTAGCAGGTAGCCTCATTAGTCGCTAAATCATGCACTGTTAAATTAAAAGACCAAAGCTGTCGTTTATAAAACGAGACAGATGTTTTTAAATATGGTGTCGGCAAGCACTGCTGGAGGTCAAATGCAAATGCCCTAACAGATGAATCTGCTTTGACATTCTCTTTATCCACACGTTTTTCAGCATAAGCTTTCTTTTCTTTCTTTATTTCTTTCTTTTTTTTTTAAAAAAAACGTTGCCCCACACTAGGAATTACTTCCTGTATCGTGGGTGCGTTTACAAACCAAAACAACCAAAACACCAACATCAAGCTTTATCAGCTTGATGTTGGTGTTCAGCTAATTCAGCAGTTAAATTAATTTTAAACGACGATATCCAGGTACCTACTACACCTAGATTCCCATCGTCTACATACATCTAAGTACACAGTTTCTAGTAAACAGTCAGCTGACCGCGACGTTCGCACGGACGTAAAAATATCGCAGCGGGATTTTATCGCGTACTGGATTTTCAACTCTCGGTGTTGAGTCGAGCATTGAGAATCCAACAGAGTGCATTCCAACGCGTCGAACAAACACACTGGTTGGATTTTCAACTCTCGGCGCTAAGCAGAGCATTGAAAATCCAGTACGCGAATACGAGGGATTTGCCGCGATATTTGAAAAATTATTACTTCTTACGAAAGTTTTTTGATAACTCGATTATTTTTTAAAACAACTAGGGTACATAAGTTGTCAACTAAACATATTAATTTAACGTTACAAGTTTTTTATAACGGACATGTAGTGATACCTATACTTATTACTTTTAGTGCTCAGAACTTCGTTGGCCGTAACTGGACATCTCAATATATCGCAATTTCAACAGAAATTCTTCGGTGGGCCATAACTTGATATCTCAATTTGTCACGATTTAACCAAAAAGACCTCAGCTGGCAATAGCTTGACACTTCAATTTGTCAATTTAAAATAAGTACTTAAACAAAACTTTTAAGTGTATTAATTGAGATATCAAATAACGAATATTATTTTGGGTGCTGAGTATAGGTTGATATAACAAAATATCAATGTTCGATCACAAAAACATGTGAATCGTTAATTTGACATGAGGTTTTGTTAAGTTAGACATGTCAAAATGCGAGATGTCAACATATTACCAAAGTCGATTGCTCCAAAAATTTTGTATATCTATAACTGTCAATTTTTTTCATATAAATTCCTAATGCGTAGGATGTAATAAGCCAATAAAAAAAAAGTCCTAGAAGTCGACATGTCAATGTGTTCACGCCAGCCACGGATTCTGCTTGACAATTTAAGAGGTGAGAAACTTGGCCCTAGTCCTGAACACATTTGAATATAATAATGGGACTTTATTAACTTTAATTTTTAGTAAAGTTTATTTTCTAATAATAATTATTAAAGTAAGTAGTATCCTTTTCGGTTAAAACAGAATACTTTTTTTCTTTTATTTTAAGAAAACTTTAGTCTTTAGAAAATAAACATTGATAAAAGAATACACAACTACTTATGAAATAGTGAAACTCTGTTTTATGGGTAGTATGAAAAAAAGTTTTTTTATGAGTCTTCACAATAGTTTGCTATTATTTATATAATATTTGAGTTATGGAACCTTATCCATAAAGTAAAAAATAACATAAAGTCATAAGACACAGTCAAATATTGTACCAATAAAATACATGTTGCCCAGCTTAATCCGTATAAATAATTATGTGTTCGAATATAAATAGTACGTATAAATAATTATACATACCTTAATACCTACTAACCGGAGTAGTACGGGTAGAAGCCAACGCAGAACGAGCGGCCGCGGCCTCGCATGCTCGCAATTATCAATTGAATGCAAGCAAAGCAGCGTGAAAAAGAAATAGTTACATTTATATTTTTTAATTTGGTTTGGTATGATTTGGCCCTTTGATTTGATACCCAACACCTTCACATTACATTGTTTATGACGTTATGACATCTTGCAGGTGGTACCTTAAATTTAAGGTGACAGACGTGACAGATAGCCTGTAAAACAAGCGAACGTCAAGATCCTTCTAACCATACTAAATATTTGTCATGTTATTTTAAGATGATTATAATTTATGATGGAACATATGTGCATACACCATACCGCTTCACCGAAGTGGGATAAAAATCAATTTCAGGAGAAAGGGCAAAATCAAGAAAGACATCAACGAGGGCTCTCACGCCTTTGGTTCATCTACAGGTATGACCAGTAATTAATATAAAAAATAATACGAATTATGATAATAATTATAACTACTAACTTTAACAAGTAAATATTATACCATCTTACCGGAAATTCGAAATCTGGCTGTTGTTACCACCCTTACTTATATTCTACACGGCGCCATTATAATATTTATTTTCGAAAAAAAATATTATTGTAAACCTGGTTTATTTTAATAAACGAAAAAATACCACATGTGTTTTTAAGAATTGCCTTCAGCCAGCTGGCTTGCTTAGTTCATCTTTCTCGAAACAGTCGGAATACTTAAGCAGCTCGGTAGGTAACAATAGATAAATACTATCTTACTCTATTGTGTAAAGGCTAAATACTTACAGTACTAATATCAGTTTTACAATCTAGTTGGCAGAAACAATAAATCCAAAACTCTTTTGTTCAAGGAATTAACATTGGCAGTACTTAATTTCATTATTACCATTTGAATATTTTCCAGGTACTAAGCAATTTAGAACTGTTTATAATCCCATTTTTTTCACTATTGTTTCGTTTTATATTTTACAATCTTTTTACCAAAAAAGAACCCCTATCCTCTTGATATTTTCTTTATTTTTTGTTAACTACGGAATAGCTTATCTATATTTATTATGATTATTTTTTTACAAAAAAACTTTTTCTTGTGAATACAGATATTTTCGTGATGAACACACACGTGATGATACAGTTTAGCAGTTACTCTTACCTGTGGATCTTTTTATTCCGGAGTAATAAATTGGCTAAGGTTCATAATTATAATTACTTGAGATTTAGTGAATATCTTTTTTATTATGTGGAGTCATGGTTTACCTTGTTGTGTTTTGGTTTGTGATGCTGAGTTTGAAATTCTTTCTGAACGAAGTATTGTGTCAAACTTTGTAAACATTTGTGTTTTATGACTGTGCTTATAGTGAGTGAAACTTTGTAAAGTTTTATTCTGGAAATTAGAGTCTATTTTATTTGTCACCCTTACAAGTAATACTAGTTGCTGCACGCGGCTTCGCCCGTGTGAAAGTTAAAATTAATCCAATGAGAACATACTTCCTGGACAAAAGCTATCTATCTGTCTGTAATTCAGGTTATAAACTATATGTGTACCAAATCTATTCAGTAGTTCTTGCGTGAAAGAGTAACAAACATGCACACTCATAAACTTTTACATTATAAAATACTTAGTAGGATTATTAATAAACTTAATTATTAATATAATTACATTGACATCATTATTACACAATACAATATAATGATGTTAACGATTTTGAATTGGTAATTCGCTGGGATTTAACATAAATGTTAAAAGATAACTGGGCATTTTGGTACTTTAGTCAATGACAAAAATGAGTCAGCAGTCATTTTTGGCATTGACTTTTTTTGCGTTGTCAAATAGGTATCAATTAACCAATACAGAAGAAATAATAAATAATTAGCAATTACTCGGAAGAACATGCAAATTATTATTAGTGTAATTAACTGATGAGTACAGAAATTCTCAGGATTTTACTAATTTTTTTCAAAAATGGTAGTGGTCAAACGCGAGCCTACCGAAAATATAAAAATAAAAAAATTATGTTAAATCAACTAAGTAAAAATGAACATCATCGGATATCATTTTAACTAATTAATAATTTAATGAACAACTGTTGACTCCACCCTTAATTGACTTAACCTTAACCTTATTAATTGGGTATTTATTTTTAAATTTATTAAAACACGGTTAAAATAATAATTATGTAATATCACAGCATGTAACCAGTTAAGTAAATAGGTAGCTATTAATGTACACACGTAATACAATAACTTGCATAATACATACAATACAATATAACAAAATGATATGCTTTCTGTGATAAGAATTTGATTCAGTATTATTTGAAAGCCAGTAATTCTTTTTGCTCTCTAAATTGCTTTAGAATGTTGCTATGCCATGCCTAGAAAACTTTACACAAAACATGTTGCATCAACCCCAAATTAATTGGGTTAAGAAAATCACGATGATCAACTGCCCTCACATGCGTATCAATACGACACGAAAAGCAGCTTTTTCGCTCTGAATATGTGCTTAGCAGCTGACATAATTGTTTTTGTCTGATTAGCGTGGATAAAGTAAACGTAACATTCGGAACGATGTAATTCGTGTCATGCCGTCACTTATTATTTCTACTAAAACCACTGTACTGTCACGGGCCCTCGCGCAAGGCTCTCTGAGTTCTTTGACCGTGTTTGACCAAAGGACGTACTGGTTTTTTTATGTTTTTGTGTATCATTCATTTATTTAATCGCAATTTCGCGAGTTATCAAATGTAAATTTCTATATAATGCCCCAGTCTAATTGTGCTCATAACTAATCTTATGTTGATTGGCTTGTACAAATATTGTTTAAACCTATTTGCAAAATAAATATTTAAAATCCTTTAATCGGACTCGAATTAAAAGCGTAAATAAAATTCCTTTAGTCCTTATCAAAATTTTACTAAAATCACAAATATCATTCTGCCTAACAACAATGGCAGTTTAGGCCCTGTCAATCATATTCGGAATTTTTTTGCAGGAAATAGTGAATCTATTGTTTCATACAATGTATGTTGTCATCGTATTAGGTATCTGCCCAGGGTCCAATTAATATATTTAGCCGCACCAGGTAAAAAACCCTTTAAAGTATTTGTCGCTCGTTAGAACAATGTCACCTTTTGTTTCACTCTCCACCTGGCAGCACTCGACAGGCTCGGGAACATGGCACTCGACAGAGTGGAGGAGATCAGTGTAACGGTGACTGTCGAGCAGTGAACACGAGTTTCGAAACTGTCGCGTAATCCGTACCTAACTCACATATCTCTGTCGTTTTGTGTACGAATCTTTACTCCGAGCTTTATAGTCGATGTGACTCCGTCGTGAAGTGCAGTGTTATACACAATCACAACAAAATTAAATCTTTTAAAGTGAAACCGGTCACCGTGTTCTATGTGAAAAGTATTGTAAAAGAAAACCATTTGCGTTTTAACGAATTTGGTTACAGGGATTTAGTGAAGTGAAAAGTAATTTTATGTGAGATTCATGATGGAATCAGCAGCAGCAGTAGTTATGGCAGACTCTACAATCACGATTGACATTAGTAATTTAGACGGGAATAACGGTTCTCTAAACATTACTGACAATAGTCATGGAGGTGGTGAAGAAGGCATTAGCGGTGAACTGACAGACGTGGCAGCCATTAAGGAAGCAAGCGAGGCTAGAGTTCGGGAGTTGGAAAATGAGGTTGAAAATCTAAAACGGATGCAGACTGAAGTAGCCAAGCTGATGAGTATGGGTAACCTACCAGGACTTACAAAGCCACTAAACATATTCAAGGAGAAGATTGAGGTAGACAACAGATCAGTGTACGTCGGTAACGTGGACTACAGCGCCACCGTTGAGGATCTGAAAGAGCATTTCCATGTGGATACATTAAGAGGACTTCAATATTATGCAATAAATTCAACAGTCACCCAAAAGGATTCGCTTACATAGAATTTGACGACAGAGACAGTGTAAGGAGTGCTATGGCAATGAACGAATCATTATTTAAGAGGCGACAGATAAAAGTTATGCCCAAGCGCACTAACAAGCCGGGGCTGGCAATGACGAACCGGCAGCCTCGCGGGATGCAAGGCCGCGGCCGCTCGTCCCGCGGCGGCTTCTCTTCGTATAACCCCGGCTGGAGGCCAGTGCGTAGCACCAGGGGCTGCAGTCGCGGCAGTTATTACTCTCCGTACATAGTGCGTAGAGGACCCGCGGCCGCCGCCCGGTAGCTTTGAGCGAGTGTGCGCTGTGGTGTATATTTATGTGAGTGTATGGACTCGATTAGAATGGGGGCAGACTCTAGCTCTACGCCTTTATCGTCTTAACGTCGTATTTACGACTGATCGTGTGATAGAAATATAGATTTAATTTTACTTTTTATGTATAAGATTACTGATTTGATGTTAATGTTTTTAAACTATGCTGTTTTTGATTGCGTATAAAAAAATCTTTAGACTTGTTTAGTTTATAAGTTAAGTGTTTAAGTTCGTGTTATAAGTTTAGCAAATAGATAATAAAAATATACAAAGTTGACTTCCGTTGCTGCCCGTTGAATTTATAATATGAGTCTATTGTGTAGACTCTTAATTTTGTTTTATCTATTGACTTTTGTTTACGCAGCAACGAGGCAACATAGGCTAAACAATATGTATTGGAAATATCTGGAAGTAACAACTGCACTAAACAAAAAAATGGGTTTTGCTTTTTCTACTTTTCTTTATTTTGTAGTTAATAAAGTTGGCTTGAATTTAAAGTGATAAAACGTATTTTTATGTAACCAAAACATATTTTTAATATCTAAGCAAACATTAATATTTAGAAAATAAACTATAATAAAATAATACAAAACTAGTTATGTTGTAGTCCCAATGATTATTTTCAGTGTGTGCAGGACACTGAGTTTAATTTATACTTTCATCTCTTTCCGCTCTTATCTCTTTAGCTAGATTCATTAGTGTGCTAGATGTAAGTTACTATGCAATGTATAAAGTACTCAATATTCATAAAAATATAATATTATTGCAATCTATTGTCTGATTTTTATTTCTATTCCTCATAATTAACCATAATTTCTAAGTAATTTGCCTTAATCTTACATATATTAGCTTCTACCAGCGGCTTCACTTGTGTGAATGTCAAAAATTATCCCAAGGCGCAAGGGTACATATTTCCGAGATGAACAATATCCTATATGCTATTCCAGACTACAATCTATCTCTGTGCCAAATTTCATCCAAATCCGTCCAGCCGTTTTGCCGTGAAGAAGTATCTAACATACAAACACTCACACACTCACACACACACCCGCCCACACACTCACAAAATTTTGCCTTTATAATATTAGTGCGAAGTGTGACATTAGCTCTAGCAATTACTTTAATATTTTTGTAACTAATACTTCTTTTTTCCAACTGGTAACTAATACTTCTTTTTTCCAACTGGTAACTAATACTTCTTTAACCTTGTTTGAATATTTGGGTATAACAAACTGAATTTTTTGGTCAATTTCTCAAATCAGTTTATTTTATAATATCTACATCAATATCATAAGCCATTATGTATTCATAAATCTATTTGATCTTTTTTCCATCAATTCTAATCAGCTTTGCCAGACCATCTTTTATAAGCTCCAGAGTTAATTGTTTCAAGGCATTGGCAAAGTATTTGCGTTCGCAACAGTCAGCTTCTTATGCAAAGCTTTCTCACAGACACTCTTCAGCCTGCGGAGTCGAAAGTAAGTAGACTGCTGTAGCTAACAACTTATCAGGTATGTCATCATTTAAAGTTTGACACTGTTTAGCCATCAAATTGACAAATAGATCCTAACGTTTCGATAACAATATGTAATCTTAAAAAGATAGACAAAATTTACAAATGAGATAAAAATTACCTGCGGATATTTGTCACGAACCTAACAAAAATTGCTTGCTAGCTGCCATTTGCTTCAAATAATATAAAAAATCTGTTGAACAGTAAGTTACCGAAATATACACCTAACACTACAAAAAACTGCCATATTAAAAACTTCTATGTTCTATGTTATGGGGTTTGGTTTCCGCACTTAGTTCTTCAGCTGGACCATTGTGCGTGGGCCATGTCGGCCGGTGGGCGGAATAATCCAGCCAGCCCACCTCCCTTCAGAAGCTAATAAGGGCTCCTGATTTTCTTAGAACGTCCGTGTAAGTTCTGGGCGGCCCGAGGGTTTGTGTTCTTATCTGGGTGACCCCTGTGCATTCAAAGAGAACGTGCGCATCGGTTTCCTCAGTCTCCATGCATGCCCTGCACAGAGGACTGTCCGTTATGCCTATTGTGTGGAAGTGTTTGTTAAGTGAGCAGTGTCCCGTGATGGTCCCCGTCATCAGGCGCAGGCCATTCCTGTCCAGGCGTAGCAACCGTCTGGTAAGCCTACTGTCCAAAGATGGCAGAGCTTCTTTGGACTGCCTACAGCCTGGTGCCAACAGTAATTTTTAGACATTAACTAAAGAGTACAAAATTGCCAGGTTTCTTTTTCAATGTAATGTTAAATACCAGCTAATTACAAATTCAAAATCATTGACATCATTTTATTGTATATTAATCAATAATTAATCATTTATTAATAATAAAAACTCTAAATCTGTATTTATTTATTACTAACGATACTACGATGTATTTTTTGGTGAAAATTTTAATAAGTAAAAACACATGCTTGGGATAACATTTATATTGGGATAACTACATGGTAATTCCACGCGGATGGCAGCTAGTAGGTACATAGGTACAATTTTTTTTTAAGTATAGATGGACTTTTTATACTCTTCCACGCTAAATCGCTAAATCAACGGAACAGATTCCGCACATACAGTATATAACCTAGATTAACACATAGATAGCTTTTTGTCCAGGAAGTTCCCGTGGGATCAATTTCACCATTCAAACGGGTGATGCCGCTCGCAGCATCTAGTGTTACTTATAAGATTTAGAATTAAAATTTTGTCCTAACAATGTATAGAATAAAACTTTACGAAGTTTCACTACACAGCGCAGTCGCAAAATTTCATAAAGTTTGACACAACAGTTCGTTCACAAAGAATTTTCAAAGCTCAATATCAGAAGGCAAATACACAACAACAACGTAAATTATGACTCTACATTTAAACCAAGCTAGTTAATAATTCTCGAGGAATTATATGAACCCTAGCCAAAATAATACATCCACAAGATATAAAAAGATTCACAGGTAAGAATAGGTAATTACTGCTAAACTGTATCATCAACGTGTGTGTTCAACACGAAAATACCTGGGGGGTATAAGCCCTTAGAGTATGGTTATTTTGAGTGTGTGTAAGGGACAGATGTATATGACGTGTATACATCTGTCACTTACTCGATCTCAAAATAACCTTACTCTAAGAGCTTGTGGTCACCTCCCTGAACTGACTAGAAAAGATATTTAGTAAGAAAACAATCATTATAGATAAGCAGTTACAATAAACAAACATAAACCAAAAGGTTAGAGGTTCATATTTTGGGAAAAGATAGTAAAAGATAAAATTAAACAAAAGTGAAAAGAAATTGGATTGTAAACAGTTCTGAATCGCTTAAATGCCCACACAAAAAGGTTTTGGATCTATTGTGAGCACCTGGTAAATATTTTAATGGTAAAAATGGAATAAAACAATACCTCAAAATGTTAAGCCCTTAAACAAAAGTGTTTGGGATTTATTGTTTTTGACAACTAGATTGTAAAACTGAAATTGGTACTGTGAATGTTAAAAGATTTAATTGTATTTATCTATTGTTACCTACTGAGCTACTTAAGTATACTGTTTTGAAAAAGGTCAAGTAAGCAACCCGGGTCTCCCTTGTTTGACCGAAACGAATTTGACAAATTTTCACTTACCAAAAAAATTTTCGCATAATTTCATTTCCCAAATTATTACTTAGCAAAAAATCTATTCACGAAAATTTTTAACGCAAACATAATGTTTGGGAAATGAACGTTTAAACTATAACTTGTTTACCAACTAGTACTTTTAACATTTTTTATTTATTCAAATATTTCACTTGGAATAACAGTTTTTACGCAAAATCAAATAAGCCAAATATTTATAGTTTTTTATTTCTCTTTTTTTATATATATTTTTTTTAAATTTAATGCAGGTCACAGTTTTAACCTAACCTAACCATTTTTTTTTAAATAACTAATTATCCTAATCTTAATAGTTCAGTTCCGGGTAACCTACTAAAAACAATCTCTTTTTTCTATTAATGCAAGTCGTTTCTGGCACTCGCCGGCCGCTGCCGCGGCACCGCTCGCTTCGCTCGCTCGGCTCGTGCGTAGGAGGTCACAGTTTTAACCTAACCTAACCTAACCATTTTTTTAATAATTAACCTACTCTAACTACTTCCATAAATAAATTAATATCAAGTTAAATTTGACTTGTTTCAGACAAATTGAAAGATATAATCAAAAAATAAAATTGTATTTTTTATTATATAATTCAAAAAATCTTATGTTTGCCTTAATACTTTTTGTCTTAACAAATCATTTCACCAAACGTTTATTGTCTGAAGATTGTTTGCTGTAATAAATCATTTGATTAAAGACCAAATGCCATAATGACATTATACTTGGTAAAATTTTGCCATGTAAAAATTTGACCAAATAAAAATATGCGTACTAAAATCATTCGAAATATTGCAATGGTATAAAAAAAGATTGCTGAAATTTGTTTGGGTAATGAAATTTTGTCAAAATCTTTTCGGCAAAACGGCAGGATCCCAAGCAACCCAGCCGGCTGAAGAGAATTCTAAAACCTATCCTTCCTATTCTATTCTTGTTTTTTGTTACTAACCCTATATGAGTCTTCACTCGAAATGTAGTTTTTGAATTTGAATCTTTGAATTTTAAAACACACACGTGGTATTTATTCCTTTATTAAAATGAACCAAATTTAAATTAATTAATTTTTGTGAAAATAAATAATATAATGGCGTCGTAAGCAATATACTGAGTCAGACTGGTCACAATAGCCAGATTTCGAGTTTCCAGAAAGATGGTATAACACTTACGTGCCAAGTTAATAGACATTAACGTAATTCGTTTTATTTTCTAACATTATGTAGCGGAGTTCATTTTGTACTGGTCATATCCGTAGGTTAAACAAAGGCGTAAGAGCTATCTTTGATGTCTTCCTTGTTTTTGTCTCTTTCTTCTGAATTTCAATATATATCCCACTACGGTGAAGTAGTTTGATGTTTGTTCATCTGTTCCACCCTAACTTCAAAACTCATCCTAATTTGACAAATGTGCTACGGTTAGAAGGGGCTCAATCGTCAGCTTGTTTTACAGGCTATCTGACGTTACATTCAATTTAAGGTGGGACCTGCTAGATGACATAACGTCACAAACAAAGAAACGTGAAGGTGTTGGGTACTGTAAGGGGGTAGATAGGGTGATCAGCAGTTAAACATGGAAAATAACTTTATATTATATATATTTAGTAAGATATTACAATACGCCTGCCTTTGGGCGGCTTCAATCCAATTCTGACACATTGAAAATTAACAAAAAACATCTACAGCTATTCTGTTCGAAATTCATACATCTTTCAAGTAATAAATATTGCCAGTGTTTTAATAGGCAAGTAGGTTGCCTTCTCAAATGGTAAGTCCTTACATGAGCTACGCCCCTACGAATAGGCGCACAGAATCATATGAGGTGCTTCTATTCTAAGTCTTGAAAGGATATATGAATCCTACCTTATCCTAACCCGAACATTTACCTAACAGAGGAATCAAAGTACAATTGAGGTACGACCCTTAAAAGGGGAAGGCTTAATCATGACAAACGAGTTACCGGATACTCCGATATGTGCTTTTAACTTCAGCTGACGTGCATATACGCACTAACAAATCAACGCAGTCATGCTTGAACCTCCTTGGCCAAAACCTCTGAAAAAGGTACAAGGCGTCCTCCCAACACTAATAAGAATGATGCGTCAACTCACATCGACCCGGATGGGGTTTAAATTCAAAAATTCAGATATGATACAATATTTCGATCTCGTGCGTTTATCAGGCCAGAGAAGGAAAGGCTGGATCGCATCGAATTTAAATTCTACTCATCAAACTTACACCAGGGCTTAACATCATAAATATATTTACTTTCTTAAACAACAGTCATCAACTGGACCGATGATGTCAACTCGACATCCTTTGCAAAGGCTATGCCCCGTTAGCAAAGTCGGATTCAGTTACAACTATTCCTCATCTATTGTATTTTATCTCTAGGGCCTGGTGGAAGTTTCGCACCTACAAACTTGCTCATTATATAAATAGTCGTTTCTTCGATGCATAGTTAATGTTGCCAGCCTCTTCTTCGCCCAGCAGCATACTACCCATCAGCACATCAACAGCTCATGCAACGGAAAGAAATAATTTTATTATATATATCGATACTAATTGAAAATTTCGACAAGAAAACTATCGATACATTTTTCCTACATTCCCATCTCTATTAACTTCCTTATGTCAAATTCGATAGTTGTCATTTTTTTTTTTTTATTGACAACGGGCCTTTTCCTATATATACACCTTAATAATCATAACTTATTCTTATCTATTTGGACCTATATCTTATTCTAATCGAACATTAAAAGGTTTTAATCTATTTACATGTACTATGTCCCTAAAACGCCTACTATTATTTTTTATAATTACATAATTTACATCAGTTAATCTTCTAACTATACGGTATGGGCCTTTATACAACCTACACAGTTTTAGACTTCTATTTGTGGTCCGTCTAGGTGTATAGAGCATCACTAATTGATTCGGTGAAAATATTCTCAATTTAGCTTTTCTATCATACCGCATTTTCTGTTTAAGCTGTGCCTTTTTTATATTATCTATGGCACAACGTGACAAGCTGTTACCTAGCTCATGACGTCCTACATAATCAACTATGTCAATATTGTTGCCATTTACTAGCATGTCGGTTTGGAATAATGGTTCTCTTGCGTATAGCAACATGTGAGGTGAAAATCTAGTGCTTGACTGTTTGCTGGCATTATAAGCAAAACACACTAGTGGAACATAACTACACCAATTTCGCTGATCGTTGGTGATATACATGGATAGCATCTGACACATTGTTCGATTAAATCGCTCAACTAAACCATTTGTTGCAGGGTGGAACGCAGTGGTGAAGCGTGACTTGGCTCCAAAATAATTTACAGTTTCTTTTACCAAACGAGATGTAAAAATTGACCCCCTATCCGACACAATTTCTATAACTCCTCCATAACGACAGAAAATTTCTTCGATTAGGAACTCGCTGATCCTATGCGCTGTCACTCTAGGAACTGCTCTACAAACTGCATACTTCGTTGCATATTCCAAACTTACAATGATATACCTATTACCTCTCAGCGACTTCCTAAAAGGACCTAACACATCTATCCCAACTTTATCCATCAATCGGTTCACAACAATAGGTTGTAACTGGGCCACCTGATAGTCCTTCTTCCGCTCCTGGCACAACACGCAACTTCTTACATATTTATCTACCACTCTCTCTGCATCCTTGATAAAGTACCTCGCTCTAAACTTAGCCAAAGTTTTCGCCAAACCTAAATGTCCTCCTGACCATGGATCATCATGAAGTTCTTTCAACACCTCCTGTAACAAATTTTTAGGAATAACTACTAGCATTCGATCAACATTCATAATCCTGATTTTCTTACACAAAATGCCATTTATCACACTAAATCCCTTCACTGCATTACTCCCGCTAGCTGCTATCCTATCCAACCAACACCTACAAAACTCATCTCTAAGTTGGTCATCTCTTATCTTGACCACCTCGATCCTATATAACTGCATGCCATCGTCGGGGTCCTCCTCCGTCCTCTTCGGGTCCTCCTCGACTTGCACTAATGGATTCCTACTCAAAAAATCAGCAATAACGTTATCTCTGCCTGAACAATGTACAATATCGAAGTCATACGCCTGGATACACAGCGACCACCTAGCTAATCTTCCATTCATGTCCTTTCTACCTCGTAGCCAGCACAATGCCTTATGATCAGTGATAACCTGGAACTTCAGACCCCAAAGAAAATGTTTAAAATAATTTAACGCCCAGACTAATGCAAGACACTCTTTCTCCGTTGTAGAATATTTCTTCTCTCCATCACTCAACTTCCTGGATGCGTATGCTATAGGGAACAACACCTTGTCACCTTGCATGAGACAGCAGCCAAGGGCTTCCCCACTTGCGTCCACATGCAACCTAGTTGTTAATTTTTTATTATTAGAATAAAAATGCAATATCGGGGGTGATTCCATAATATTTATTATCTTCTGGAAGGCTTCTTCTTCTTTTCTTCCCCATATAAACTTGGCGTTTTTTTTTAATAATCTTGTAAGAGGTAATACTATCTCAGCGAAATTACTAATGAATTTTCTATAGTAAGAAAACAAACCCAATACAGACTTAACCTGTTTTGCATTGGTTGGAGTCTTTAATGTTTTTAATGATTGCATTTTTTTTTTATCAGGCTTAACTCCTTCACCGGAAATCTCATGCCCCAACACTGAAATTTTCTTATATCCGAAGCTGCACTTATTCGGTTTTAGCGTCAGGTTTGCTTTCTTTAATCTACACATGACATCTTCTAACGATTCCATAAACTCCGTGAAATTATTACCCCACACTAATATATTATCTACGTAACAAATGGCCTTTTTATATTTGATACCAGCTAAGACCTTATCCATTATCCTTTGGAAAACAGCTTGACTCGTCTTTAGCCCAAAAGGTAAAACATTAAACTCATATAGACCGGAAGCAGTAATAAACGCAGTTTTATGCTTATCCTTTTCGCTCAAACGATGCTGCCAGTAGCCTGAATTTAAATCTAAATCCGCAAAGTATCGCGCCCCTGACAAGTAAATCATTAAATCTTCTATGATTGGTAATGGGTAACTATCGGTAATTACTTTTTTATTTAATTTCCGATAATCAACACAGAATCTCCAGGACTGATCTGGCTTCTGTACTAATACTACCGGAGAAGCGTACGCACTCCTCGATTCCCGAATAACACCATTCTTAAGCATCTCTTCTATTTGTGTATTTATTATGTCAAGCTGTTTAGGAGATACTCTATAAGGAGGATGATGGACAGGTATATCATCTACAGTTCTAATAGTAATTTCTTCTATACTACAGCTGCCTAGATCCGAAGCCGTAAAAGCAAAATTCTCACTATAAGATGAAAGAAGATTCTTAAGCGATTCCAATTTACAGAGACTCAAGTTTGGGTTTATATCAAGTTCCCTTTTTAAATTACATTCTTTGGGTACAGTTGATATATAACTCGCATCATCACTATTCACTAATCTCGAAAAATACAAATAGTCATTCTTAGACACCGTATTTATACTTCTTTCTTCCATAGATTCACTATCGCCGTCCAAGACGTTATTAACTTTATTTGTTCCGTCTTGATAGCTCTTACACACCACTGGTTGTGAAATCGACGTAACGTTTTGTTCAGAGAATTTACAAAATTTAGCACAAAACTTGCCTTTAAAGAATACACATTTCTTACTAAAGTCAATGATAGCTTCATTATTATATAGAAAATCTTGGCCAAGTATTAGACTTTGGTTAATGTCTTTTATCACAACAAAGTCATTTGTTAAGACACACGAATCCACAATGAAGTTGATCCTCGTTTTTCCAATAACTTTTAGGTGTGCACCCGAAATGGATTTCACAAAATGTTTCGTCTCATCACCGGTATGTTTCAGACCTAGCAGCAGAACTAATTCTTCCGTAATGCAAGAGATAGAAGCACCCGTGTCAACTAATGCGTTATAAAATTGATTAGCTATACAAATATTAATAAATGGAGTTAGATCACCGTGTTTATTGACTTCGGTTGGGAGCTGCTCTTTCCTGGACACAGTGCGCAACTCCTCATCTATCTTTATTGTCTGTGTCCTGGTTCGTTTGGGTGATCGGTTGGTAGAGGGCTTCTAAATCTAGGGGCAACATGAGAGCGGTTATTTCTGTCCTCGAAGCGCTGCCTTGGGCGTAGATTGTATCTCGGTGTGTGAAAGGTTTCGCCGTCACCCGCTCGATGCGGAGTCACGCTAGATGTGGCCACACCTGGGCTTGGTGATCTCCGTGAGGCAGGGAACCCTTGACTAGATGACGGCGTTTCGAAACGCACGCGCGGAGGTTGCACTGGCAAATTTATGCGCTCATTTTGCACACCTTCTAATATTTCCCTCATTTGTACTATCGTGGCAAGAAGCTCTGCCCTGGAGCCGTACAGTTTCGTGCCTAACTTAAATTTATAATAATTTGTTACCCCTTTCAAGAAAATTCTAATGAATATTTGATCATCGGTTATGCCTGCTTGCTCAGCATAATCCGCCAGTCTATAGAAAAAGGCATTTACTTCCTCTTGTCTATCTTGCCGTGCGTTATAAAATTTCTCAATAAAATTTATCCTCGCTGGGAATTCTTTTTTTAAATTATTACAAATGTCCGAGAACGAGAGATCGTCCTTGTAAACGAACTTATAATAGGCAAGAGCTGGGCCGTCCAAGTATGCGCCCAAAATCAGCCCCAAGTCTTGCGCCTGCCATTTATTTATAGCAGCAATTTGACGGAATTGCATGAGGAAATCCTCAAAACTGGACTTTGTTCCTGTCCCTGTGAATAACGGTTGTGCCATCTTTTCTTAGTTATAAAATACCACTTATCTTTGATAATCCAGGTGCTAGGGTTCTCGCCAACGGTATCTTCGTTCTCCGTAAACTCATATACTCGTAGATGGGGCTTCGCACACTGTTTTCGCCGTGCACACGCGAATTTTATAATTTTTATTTATTTTGGGATTTCGCACCTCCACCAATATGTAAGGGGGTAGATAGGGTGATCAGCAGTTAAACATGGAAAATAACTTTATATTATATATATTTAGTAAGATATTACAATACGCCTGCCTTTGGGCGGCTTCAATCCAATTCTGACACATTGAAAATTAACAAAAAACATCTACAGCTATTCTGTTCGAAATTCATACATCTTTCAAGTAATAAATATTGCCAGTGTTTTAATAGGCAAGTAGGTTGCCTTCTCAAATGGTAAGTCCTTACAGTACCAAACCAAAGGGCTTACATTTAAAAAATACTATTGTTTTTGCACACTCCTTTGCTTGAATTCATGCGAGGCATGCGAGGCCGTGGCCGCTCGTACCGCGGTGGCTTCTCCTCATACTACTCCAGTTAGTACTAAGGTATGGAAAATATACGAGCTCTGAGGTATTTATACGGATCAGGTTGGGAAACACGGATTTTACATTTATAATATTTGATTGTGTCTTTTGATTTTATGTTAATTTTTACAATATTGATAAGGTTCCAAAACTTAAATATTTCGCTATTTAATAAGTAGTTTTGTATTATTTTATCAATGTTTATTTTCTATAGACTAATGTTTGCTTTATTTTAACTTTAACCAAAAAAGATTTGTAAAAATTTAAGCTTTAAAATTTTTTAATTTTTAAATGAGTCGCGAATTAATAAATGAAAAGGATAAAGTTTTTATTGTTTTGCTGAAGCAAACACCATTATCGAGCAGCAAGGGTCCTCTGTCCAGCTGAGAATCTGTCCAGTTGCGAATCTGTCCAGTTGCTCCGGAGGGGTTAGATTTCCTAGACAGGTAGAGATAATTAATGCTACCTTTGTTTCTCAAATGAAAACTTCTCAGAGGTAGCATGCTTGCAGCTCTAAATTATCGCAGAACATATGTGACAAATTGACAAGCACGCGTTATCTGCTGTGATCGGTTGAATGAATTTTCAACAGCCAATCACAGCAGATTACTTCTGCTTGACAATTTAAGAGGTGAGAAACTTGGCCCTAGTCCTGAACACATTTGAATATAATAATGGGACTTTATTAACTTTAATTTTTAGTAAAGTTTATTTTCTAATAATAATTATTAAAGTAAGTAGTATCCTTTTCGGTTAAAACAGAATACTTTTTTTCTTTTATTTTAAGAAAACTTTAGTTTTTAGAAAATAAACATTGATAAAAGAATACACAACTACTTATTAAATAGTGAAATTCTGTTTTATTTATAATATTTGAGTTATGGAACCTTATCCATAAAGTAAAAAATAACATAAAGTCGTAAGACACAGTCAAATATTGTACCAATAAAATACATGTTGCCCAGCTTGCTTAGTATAAATAATTTAGTGTCCGTTTTTTTAGCCCTGGCTGTAGGCTTTAAATTACTAAATTAGTCTCCACAGGTTCGCCCGGTAAGCAGTAGCCACTCTGATTGAACTTGCGAAATATGATAAAAAATACATACCTTAGTACCTACTAACCGGAGTAGTACGGGTAGAAGCCAACGCAGAACGAGCGGCCGCGGCCTCGCATGCTCGCAATTATCAATTGAATGCAAGCAAAGCAGCGTGAAAAAGAAATAGTTACATTTATATTTTTTTTAATTTGGTTTGGTATGATTTGGCCCTTTGATTTGATACCCAACACCTTCACATTACATTGTTTATGACGTTATGACATCTTGCAGGTGGTACCTTAAATTTAATGTGACAGACGTGACAGATAGCCTGTAAAACAAGCGAACGTCAAGATCCTTCTAACCATACTAAATATTTGTCATGTTATTTTAAGATGATTATAATTTATGATGGAACATATGTGCATACACCATACCGCTTCACAGAAGTGGGATAAAAATCAATTTCAGGAGAAAGGGCAAAATCAAGAAAGACATCAACGAGGGCTCTTACGCCTTTGGTTCATCTACAGGTATGACCAGTAATTAATATAAAAAATAATACGAATTATGATAATAATTATAACTACTAACTTTAACAAGTAAATATAGAATAGAATAGAATAGAATTTATTAGTCCATCTTAGATACAGTACACCAGTAGTAAACATTAAAACGTGGTTATAATTAAAGTACTTACATAGTTCCTAAGTTTGTAATGTACACTCACTAAGTTTTTATGGTACACTTGCACTATACACAGTATAATCAAAACTTAGATAACGACTAAAGTATAACAAAATTACATTGCAACTATGTAAAAAACACTTGCTTATTAAAAAACTTAAACGAATGATAAATGTTCATTGACGGTATACATAAATAAAGTTCTTTACCTTCCGCGCTAGTAAAAACTGTGTTACGGCAAGGTAAGATTCTCGTTCGATAGTTAATTTTCAATCGTATCGTGATGAACATAAAACACCATATCGCAAAAAAAAATAATCTTACAATGGGAAATAGACGTCGATGACGAGTTACAAGTTTATCGTAAACAAGTAGTATATGTAAAATAACTAGACAAGCATGATGCGTAATAAAATAAATACGATATTAGATTTGAATGTAGATACTAAAATAAATATAGTTTAGTAATGAACGTAGTAATGTAAATAGATACTATATATATCTATATTTTGTTTTTGTCATGGATTATTTGGATACTAAAACACTGTGTATCTGCACTTATATTTGTATAATAATGTTATATAAATATATTATAATTCATTAAAACGTGGAAAAAAATTCAAATTATAGTTTCCATATTTCAACATATAGGGGTATAAAATAAATAACATTTGCGTATATCCTATATATATATCTTTATGAATTTTTCAGTCTGTTCGTAATCCAATTTACCCAGAAACTCATCCAGTTCCTTTCTACAAACATAACTGGTCATATCTTTTAGGGGTTTTATTTTACTAACACGATTGTACAATAACGGAGCCAGGAAAAAAGAGAAACTCTGTGCAAATGTTGTTTTACATGCTGGGACTGCGTACACCTCATGTGACCTTCTGGTAGATTTATTAGTTGGTCTTTCGCGGATATGTTGCTTTAGAACTATATTCTGTATAAATAGTTGACGCACGTTTAGGACGTCAAATTCTTTGTACAGTGCAGTTGTTGGGTACCTAAATCCCTTGAAATTAACAACTTTCAGAATACATCGGTGTACCCTTTCTATTTTTATGATAATACTTTTCCTAGCACCACCCCAAGCAGAGATACCGTAAGAAAGTATTGATCGACACAGTGTAAAATAAACAGTTCTGTTAGTGGTTTTATCTTTTAAATTTCTTATTTTTTTGAAAATTGGTATCAGTTTGCGTATTCGAGATTTTAAATTACTAATATGCTGTTTCCAATTAAATTTTTGTCGATTTCGATGCCAAGATATTTAGTACTATCAGTTGAAGATAGCAATGAACAATCGCAATTATTACTATTCACACAATTAGAATAATAAGCTTTCAAGGTGAAATCTGGGGGAGGTTGTAAATTATTTTTTATACTGAAAGTTATATATTTTGTTTTTAAAAGATTCACGGTAAGTAGGTTGTAATCAAGCCATTTAATAATCTTTTGAAGTCCTTGCTCGGCTGACAACTTGACGTCGTCCCATGTATCTTGTTGGAATAAGATTACTGTATCATCAGAGAAAGTAGTCACTTTAGCGTCAGCTATTTCAATATTACAAAGATTATTTACATAAATCAAAAACAATGTGGGTCCAAGGACTGATCCCTGAGGAACACCGAAATTAACAGGTTTCTTAGAGCTACAGATATTGCCAATCTTCACAGTTTGTGATCTGTTTGTCAGGTAGTCCTGGAAAAGATTTAGTGGTATTCCTCGAATACCTATGGCCTCCAATTTACATATGAGTAGGGGAACTGAGACAGTATCGAATGCCTTGGCTAAATTTAGAAAGACACCAAGGCATTTTTTCTTGCAGTCAAGATTGTTAGCTACAGATGTAACAAAATTTTCAACTGCATCTATGGTCGATTTATTTTTCCTAAATCCAAATTGGTTTTTTGAAAGAACATCATTCCTATCTAGATAACTAATTAGCCGGTTATTTATAATTTTTTCGAGAATTTTAGCCAGAGTAGGCAAAAGTGATATCGGACGATAATTAGTGATACTATCTCTTTCCCCGGATTTAAATATAGGTATAACTAATGAGTCCTTCAGCATGTTTGGAAACTTCCCAGAAGAAAAACATAAATTGAACACATGTGTTAAGGGTGTAACGACAAATTTAGAAGTTTTTTTAATAAACTCAGCGGAAATTCCATCCCATCCAGTAGACTTCGTATTTTTTAATGACAAAATAGTTTTATGTACCTCTGCTTCATCAGTCTCCCACAACATAAATGAGTTCATCGGACCATTTGTAAACTTTACTTTGTGCACAAGATCATTTTCCGTTAGCTGTAACTTTTGAAGAATACTGTTTGACAATTTAGAGCCCATATTAACGAAAAAATCATTTATGAAGTCCACAGATTCTTGCGGTGTTGTCTTTAATTTTAATAATTCAATCGGTACTTTCGACTTATTCGATACATTTAGATTACATACACGCTTTATAACATTCCATGTTCCTTTTATGTCATTCTTGTTATTGTTTAAATCTGCTTTATCATGTTCATTTTTTAAATTGTGGAGAATGTTGTTGCAGTGATTTCTGTAGCGTTTGTAGGTAACTTGTAGATCGCGATCATTTGGTGACTTTAGACATCTTCTATGCAATGTATCCCTAAATCTAATGCAACGCAATAGACCCGGCGTTACCCACGGTTGGAAAGTTTGGCGTCTATTGGGCACGGCAAGCGTGTGGCTGCACTTTTGAATTATTTCAGATATATTCTCAATAAGTACTTCAGTGGCTTTATTGGGATCTTTTAAAGATGTTATATTTACCCAGTCGAATTCTTTCAACAATTTAAAAGCCTTTTCATAATTTAGTTTTTGCAGAGTCTTTTTTTGTTTATTGTTATATTGCTCAGTTAAAGGTACACTAATGTAAATACTACTATGATCAGTAACCGACGATTCACAGACAACAGTTATTATTTTGTGTTTTGACTTGACAAAACAATGATCAATACATTTATTAATACGCGTCGGAAGCTGGTGACTCGGTAAAAGACCGTGAGTTGCTAGAAGATTCAAGTATTCATCCGATCTTTGGTCAGTACCACTAACACTGATATCAATATTGATGTCTCCAGTTAAGTAAACATGAGGCACGTGTTTTATATCTAGCAAAATTTCCTCCAAAGAACTGAGAAAATTGGTGAGTGATGCAAAAGACGGCGATCTATACATGCAGATAAAGGCATGACTGTTGTTAATTTTTACTATTAAGCAATCAGCATCTACAAAATTTGGCTCATACACTTTGACACCCGTTAAATTGCTTCTTATATAAACGACTACACCACTGTTCTGATTTATATGCTTATTTGTGTGAAATTCTGTATACTGGTCCAGACTCGGTATCATACTTGAACCTTGTAGCCAACATTCCGTAAGTATTATAATGTCATAATGTATGTTACTCCTTGCAAGAAAAACTTCAAAGTCTTCAAAATTTTTATGTATGCTTCGAATATTTTGTACAATAATTCTCAAACAAAAGTCCATTTCAAGTTTGTATTCCGAAAACACCTCTGGACCCTCAACCAAAAACGAGTCACCGACGTTGATATTTCTATCAACTTCGGCGACTATCTCAACTATGTTATCCATAGCAAAAAACATTTAGTATTTATACTTGTAACAACATAATGTTTTTGGTTGATGATTAGAGTTTCTGCAATTAGTATTACTTTATATTCTGTATTGGACTTGATAAAATACGCAAAATATAATACGCAAATATAATACATATAAGATATAACATTTGTACAATAAGAAGCTACCCAGCATGCTTGCTATGTTGTAACACGAGTTAAGACTAAAAAAACAGATAGCGAATTGAAAATAGTAGTAATAGAAAAATAAGGAAACCAAACTAGAAAAAAGGCAAAGTAGAAAAAGATACCATATCTTCATAAGTTCTTCTTCAATAGATAGTCATTCCGAGGTGAGGTCCATAATTTGACTTAGTGATTTGATGACTATGGCAGGCTGTCCTTCCTGCTTATATAATAATATTATACCATCTTACCGGAAATTCGAAATCTGGCTGTTGTTACCACCCTTACTTATATTGTACACGGCGCCATTATAATATTTATTTTCGAAAAAAAATATTATTGTAAACCTGGTTTATTTTAATAAACGAAAAAATACCACATGTGTTTTTTAGAATTGCCTTCAGCCAGCTGGCTTGCTTATTTGATCTTTCTCGAAACAGTCGGAATACTTAAGCAGCTCGGTAGGTAACAATAGATAAATACTATCTTACTCTATTGTGTAAAGGCTAAATACTTACAGTACTAATATCAGTTTTACAATCTAGTTGGCAGAAACAATAAATCCAAAACTCTTTTGTTCAAGGAATTAACATTGGCAGTACTTAATTTCATTATTACCATTTGAATATTTTCCAGGTACTCAAAGTGGATCCGAAACCCTTTTGTGTAGGTATCTAAGCAATTTAGAACGGTTTATAATCCCATTTTTTTCACTATTGTTTCGTTTTATATTTTACAATCTTTTTACCAAAAAAGAACCCCTGTCTTTGTGTATTTTTTGTTAACTACGGAATTGCTTATCTATAATGATTATTTTTTTACAAAAAAACTTTTTCTTGTGAATACAGATATTTTCGTGATGAACACACACGTGATGATACAGTTTAGCAGTTACTCTTACCTGTGGATCTTTTTATTCCGGAGTAATAAATTGGCTAAGGTTCATAATTATAATTACTTGAGATTTAGTGAATATCTTTTTTATTATGTGGAGTCATGGTTTACCTTGTTGTGTTTTGGTTTGTGATGCTGAGTTTGGCAATTCTTTCTGAACGAAGTATTGTGTCAAACTTTGTAAACATTTGTGTTTGATGACTGTGCTTATAGTGAGTGAAACTTTGTAAAGTTTTATTCTGGAAATTAGAGTCTATTTTATTTGTCACCCTTACAAGTAATACTAGCTGCTGCACGCGGCTTTGCCCATATGAAAGTTAAAATTAATCCAATGAGAACATACTTCCTGGACAAAAGCTATCTATCTGTTAATCCAGGTTATAAACTATATGTGTGCCAAATCTGTTCAGTAGTTCTTGCTTGAAAGAGTAACAAACATGCACACTCATAAACTTTTACATTATAAAATACTTAGTAGGATTATTAATAAACTTAATTATTAATATAATTAATTAATACATTGACATCATTATTACACAATACAATATAATGATGTTAACGATTTTGAATTGGTAATTAGCTGGGATTTAACATAAATATTAAAAGATAACTGGGCATTTTGGTACTCATTAGTCAATGACAAAAATGAGTCAGCAGTAATTTTTATATAGTATAGTTTATATAGTATATAGTTTGGGCGCACGGTTGGCGTAGTGGTTGAGCGATTGACTGCTGTGCTTCGTGTCGCGGGTTCGATTCCCGCACGGAACAAATATTTGTATGACCTACAAATAGTTGTTCCGGCTCTGGGTGTTGTGTATGTGAGTTTATATGTTTGTAAACGCACCCACGATACAGGAAGAAATTCCTAGTGTGGGGCAAAGTTTTTTTAAAAAAAAAAAAAAAAAAAAACAAAAATTACTGCTGACTCATTTTTGTCATTGACTAATGAGTACCAAAATGCCCAGTTATCTTTTAATATTTATGTTAAATCCCAGCTAATTACCAATTCAAAATCGTTAACATCATTATATTGTATTGTGTAATAATGATGTCAATGTATTAATTAATTATATTAATAATTAAGTTTATTAATAATCCTACTAAGTATTTTATAATGTAAAAGTTTATGAGTGTGCATGTTTGTTACTCTTTCAAGCAAGAACTACTGAACAGATTTGGCACACATATAGTTTATAACCTGGATTAAGAGATAGATAGCTTTTGTCCAGGAAGTATGTTCTCATTGGATTACTTTTAACTTTCATATGGGCAAAGCCGCGTGCAGCAGCTAGTATTACTTGTAAGGATGACAAATAAAATAGACTCTAATTTCCAGAATAAAACTTTACAAAGTTTCACTCACTATAAGCACAGTCATCAAACACAAATGTTTACAAAGTTTGACACAATACTTCGTTCAGAAAGAATTGCCAAACTCAGCATCACAAACCAAAACACAACAAGGTAAACCATGACTCCACATAATAAAAAAGATATTCACTAAATCTCAAGTAATTATAATTATGAACCTTAGCCAATTTATTACTCCGGAATAAAAAGATCCACAGGTAAGAGTAACTGCTAAACTGTATCATCACGTGTGTGTTCATCACGAAAATATCTGTATTCACAAGAAAAAGTTTTTTTGTAAAAAAATAATCATTATAGATATAGATAAGCTATTCCGTAGTTAACAAAAAATAAAGAAAATATCAAGAGGATAGGGGTTCTTTTTTGCAACTAGTAACTAGTACTTCTTTCACCAATTTTAAATATTTGAGTATTATAAACTAAAATTTCGTGTCAATTTCTTAAATCAGTTTATTTTATAATATCTTAAGTAATCAATATCCTAAGCATAATGCAATATTTTGTCAATAGCATTTTTTTTTATTCATAATTGTTTTCATTCATAATTGTTTTAAACCTTTTTCCATTAATTCTAGTAATCAGCTTTGCCTGACTATCTTTATTAAGCTACAGAGTTAATTGTTTCAAGGCATTGGCAAAGTATTTGCGTTCGCAACAGTCAGCTTCTTATGCAAAGTTTTCTCATAGACACTCTTCAGCCTGCGGAGTTGAAAGTAAGTACACTGCTGTATTGAAAAATAGATCCTAACGTTTTGACAATATCATGAAATCATAAAAAGATAGACAAAATTTATCTGCGCAAATTTTACACGATGCTTTCAAAAATTGCTTGCTAGCTGCCATTTGCTTCAAATAATATAAAAGTCCATTTATTGGTGTAATTCTTCCGCGGCAAATTTTAACAACGCAATTCAGAAAATGACACAAAATGCACAACGCCATCTATTGAATATGCAGTTCAACAGTCCGAGCATCTGAATTGCGTATGCTGTGATATTTTACTTCTTGAACACTTTAAATTCATCTAACTTTTGGTCGAGTGAACCGATTACGATGAAACAAACACTAAGTAATATTTCAAGTTACGCACAATTTTTGTGTGTAAAAGTTATCTAAATTGGTTTCCTACATTTTACGTGATGCGTGCACAAATAAACAGACAAACAAACAAAAAATTCAAAAATGCTGGAAATGATTTCTGTTGGTTTCCCTGGCTATTTTCTTTTTATATTTTTGATGTACCTTAACGACTTTTCTACAGATTTTTTATATGCTTTGATGACAATTAATAAATAATTAAATATAATTTAAAATTAATTTATTAATACTTAAAAATCAATTTATGTACTTATTTATTATTAACGATACTACGATGTAATTTGTGAGTAGAGTTTTCATACTCTGGCATGCACGAACATACGATAGTATCACTTAAACGAAAAAATAACACATGCCTAGGCCTACATTTATATTGAGATAACTACTAGGTACTTAATCCTACGCGGGTGGCAGCTAGAACATACTATTATAAAAGTTTATAAATATAGATGGACTTTTGATACTCTTCCACGCAAAAACTACAGAACAGATTTGGCACACAAACAGTATATGCCATGGATTAACACATAGATAGCTTTTTGTCCAGGAAGTAGGTTCCCTTGAGCTTAATTTCAACTTTCGGGCGAAGCCGCTGGCAATAGCTACTGTTACAAGGGTCACAATTGAAATTGAGTTCAATGTAAAGAATAAATTGGTAGGTTCCTCCAATTATCACAAAAAATATTTACAGCCGAAGTAAATATCACGACCATTCGAATAAGCCCAAACACGACTAGGATAGGTACATTGTTTTATTTCGGACTTCCAGTGCCTACTTTCCAGCTTCATCGTCAGATCAGTTTGATGGTACGATTTTCTTCAGTAGGTACCATTTATTTATAAGTATTTGCTTCATCATAGTCGGTTAACTTTTCGAGATATCTCATACCCGTGACATACTTAGCATTAAAGAGTTCCAGTGGCCATCTGTAGTCTTCTTGATTAGTTTTACTTCACCAAATGATACTTTCCAAAATCACTATATGTATGCCTATAATATATGAGGAGTTCCCTCGATTTCGCCAGGATCCCTGTGATCGCTTGAGCTCTGTATACGGGAGGTTGTAAGCCTCCTGCCCAATTGCGTTGACACCCTGTACCTATAGTTCAGTTTTCAAGAGTCCTGGTGTCTGGGATGTTGATTAATGGCTGTTATTTGTTGATAGGTGAAGGCTTCTTACGTAGGAAATAAAAGTCTTGATTCTTCATGACTATCTGTAGCGTTTCTGCAGGTCCTCAGAGAACAGAAGGTGTGTATAGCAAACTAACTTCCATGTTATGCTACAAATCTGTCGACGCGCATGCGCACTATCTTACCCCGGCACTTTACTTTATTGAGGACACCGAAATCACTTGCAAATTAGTTTTTTTCATTACCAACTTAGCCTACAAATCAATAAAACATTCCTTGTTTATGAAGAAATCATGACAAATCATATATGGACGGATGCGCCTTAAAATTGCCTATTCTATAATACCTAAAACAAGTCTGTGATTATATGCTCTGAAGATATTCTTCAGGAAGAATGAGGGATGAAGGGAAATTTTGTTCTAAAACTATACATTTAACAACTAGGATACCACATGAGTCTTGTGGCCCTTCTATAAGCTTATAGAAGTACAATAAATTTATAGTTATATTTTCATTTTTCAGGTGCGTAACTGCCTGAAAGCGTCAGTTCGACGAAAAGGTACAAATTTTCAACATAATAGGTTAATTTGTACTTTAACTATCTGAGGGTTTTCCACCCACCAAACACGACCGGTAGCTATCCCGACAGGCTACCCTGAGTTAGTACTTTGGTGGGTGCAATTTCAACCCTCGAGCGGGTATTCACCCTGGAAGGGCCGATTCTATGAAAAACTTGTGGGACCCCGCAACTGGACTGTCTCCCAAACCACCAAAGCTAGGCTCCGTACAGAAATGTGGTTGGGGAGACAGGAAAAAGGGCTAGCGAGTGGTAGTAACACGATAGGTATAACCATAAGCCTTCAGGTGCTTAGGGCCCTTGAAAGCGGCTAACCTTGCAGATCGCACGGTCCCACCGTCTTATAGGATGGTTTCTGCCCAAACTACCTAGGCGATGTTCATCGTCCATGAATGGTGCAGGGCGCCTGCCAGCGGGCTCCCGAGAGGTAATGCTTCAGAAAGCATATCGATAATCTTTCAGGCACCAAATGTGTCTGAAAGCGGTAAGTCCGCTAACAAGTATATAGAATCCTCTGTACTGGTTCATACACACACATCATCTCAACCAAGTGGTGTTTATATACTAGAATAACATGAGTCTAATCTAAATACAGGGCCTAGATACAAGTCTAGGTAACCTAGTAGCGTTAAAACGAAAATAACAAGATTACTGACCACTTATTTTAGGAAAATGTGTGTGTATTCACCGTTCCAGGGTGACATGCTATTAGCCCTTGTTATGTACTGTTATTATGTACTGTTTTTCAGTCATAGACATATGGGAAATAAGTTAGAACATCTACTTTGGGTTTCCTAACAAAACAATTCATGAAATAAGAAATAACGATTGGTGCGCCACCATGTGTCAGTGGAGCGCATACATCACTACTTGAATCCCCGTTCTTACAGGGGTCTCCAAGTAACAAAATAAATATCTTTTTATTTACTTATCCTCTTACTTAAATGTCTTATGCTAATATATAAGCTTTGTGACGTCTCGTCGCGAACATATGTCATGGACCAAGTGATTAGTTAGGTTAGGTTAGGTAAGGTTTTGTAGTCATTCGAATTTGGTCGGTTAACCAGCCTTTGTTTACATGTTTAGTTTTTTGTTTAAATCTACTTAATGCGAAGCATTCCAAGCTATTATAAGCATAAGCTATTATCACTATTTATTTTTGACTTAACGTACATACTTGTGGTTAACACTCACCTATCTTGGGTTGAGTCGGTTTCTTGTATTTTGCCGTCAAAGTTATGACACTCTCGTTTTGACTTTTAGCAATATTATTCGATAACGGAAGCATGTATGCTTTTGAAATTTTTTGTGGTTATTATAAGCATCAAGATGGACTGAATAAAGTTTTCAGTGAGCTAATACGTTTTCTCATTTAGGCGCCGCGAATTTTTTTCGGGTTTTCGAAATAGCGCAATTACTTGAACATTATAAATATTTTCTTCAATCTAATGCCGGCACAAATCAAGAGCTACTCGTGTATGTTTATTCTGCAGGCGCACGTACAATGGTTTTAAAGATACACGATTCTGCAAAACGTTACCCCAGCAGGAAATGCAATATCTCGAAAACCTGATGACGCACAAGTTATATTTTCGGCGCACATTTTTGCACAAATATAAGCTTATGCACAATATTTATCATTACGATCATTCGTTTAGAATTTTCCTGCTGAAACAACGTTATCCGCACCCTATGTTCGAGTTGGCCAGACCGCAGGACGCAGAACGCATCCAGTGTGGCATAGCCTTCAAAATAAATGAATGCGGCTGAATAGATTAAGGTGATATTTGGCACAGGGGTGGACCATGACCTAGATTAGGACATAGGTAGGATATATTTTAACCCGGGAGTACATTCTCCTGGTTAAAGACCGGTAACTAACTAATATCTAATATACTGTACGCAAAATACGCGCTTGGTCGTGCCAGCCAATTTGTGCCGCTGGTGTCTCACTGATTCCTGGAGGGATTTTAAAAAAAGATGTTTTATGAAGTAGACATTTATTTATAAATATAAAAATAAACACAGTGTACAAAATACTTAACTAACTATAACTACATACTTATACACTTAAATTTAAAACTACTCAGTTGGTAGTTTCTCACCTCTAAATTATCGCAGAATTAATGTGACAAATTGTCAAGCACGCGTTATCTGCTGTGATTGGTTAAATGAATTTTCAACAGCTAATCACAGCAGATATCATGTGCATTTTGTTAACCTTTTGATATTGTCATACATAACTTAGTGGCATGTCTCAGAAATTTAAAACCGCCCCATCTATTGGAATCAATTTCAAATTGTCCGTTAAAATAATCTTTGAAATATGAATGAAGAGCCCAATTTTTTTTTTTTTATTTGAATATGCCATAATTTTGTGATTATGAGAGTTTATTAAACAAGAACATAGGTACCATTTTTTTATTAATTTCTAGAAAATGTTAATTTTACACACAATTCAATAATATATCGATGCTTATCGCGCCATCTAGTGGCATTCATTTGAACCATATTTTATTTCTTAGCGCTGGGACCCCGTGACCGTAGCGAGGACCACAAAAACGCTCCGACTACTGGTTTTTGTTTTTGGAAATTTATCTTTGTTAAACTTCTTAAAATCAATAAAACCCCCTTGTTTTCATCGGAAACACAACAAATTTTACATGTGCGGATGCCCCGTAAAGCCGATGATTATAGGTCCTATAGATAGATATCTATAGGACCTATCTAATATATAAAAATAAGTCGGGTTTTCCTCCCTGACGCTATAACTCCAGAACGCACGAACCGATTTCCATGGTTTTGCATTCGTTGGAAAGGTCTCGGGCTCCGTGAGGTTTATAGGTAGGGTAGGGTAGGGTAGGGTAGGTTTTTTTTTTTTTTTTATTGAAGACGGCGCCTACCACTCGGCGCTCTGCGAACTAGGGAGGTTCCCCGGACATGGTCCAAGACCTTGGGGACTCGTTTTATTAAAGGTCAAAATTTTACATTGTCTTATTATCTATACATTCATTTACTCCAGTCTCTTGACGAGTGTCTTAAGTTTAACATGTTATCCTAGTAATAAAATTTCTTATATTTAACATCAGTATATCACATTAGCAATAGCGGGTTTCTGTTTGGTTTGCAGATGTTTATTGCTCTGTTCGCTTCCGATCCTACATAGCAATGTAGGATTTCGAGCGTTGGTGTTATTGTTTACTTATTTTTATTTACTACCTTTTGTGTTACTTTTAGGCAGTATTCTGTAAATTCTGTTCTATACTTTTTGTTTGATACTAGTTCCTTTAAGTTGCCCTGTGTGATCTGTAGCCCTAGCTGCTGTTCAGTGTTAAACCTGTCTAGGGCATATACCGGGCAGTCCGTGATAACGTGGATCGCCGTTTCGGCTACGTCATCGTCACAGGTGCATGATGGGCTTTCCTTACACTTGAACCTGTTCAGGTATTCTGAAAACCCACCATGCCCCGTCAAAACTTGCGTTAAATGCCCTGTTGGTCTAAATTTTCTGACGGTCTTATATGCCTCCACGGCGTCCGGGAAAAATATTTTTGTGGTGGCGGCTGTATCACCCATTGAGTATCTCCGGTTCCATTCGACGAGCGAATCCTGACGGATTTGTCGCTTGACGAATGAAACCGGGCGCTGGTCGTAGTCTGGTTTCTTTTTTAGTTTTAATGCCGCTTCTTTTGCCAACTGGTCGGCTCTCTCGTTCCCCTCCAGTCCCGCGTGCGCCTTGATCCAAAACAGAGCAACATGCTTGTTTTGGATGCTGCACTGCCTCAGGTTCTCCCGGGCTTCGACTGCGAGGGGATGAAGAGAGCAGTGGTTTTTGACCGTTTCCAGTGCCGATCGCGAGTCACTGAAAATACCATATGTAATGTCTTTTTGCTTGGCGATCTCCCGCGTGGCTTTACATATTATTATGGCCAGCAGTTCTGCCTGGTAGACCGTGCAGTAGGACGACAGTTTGATTTTCTGGCATTTGGTCTCGGCGCCATTGCTCCAAAAAGACAATGCCGCCCCCACCTTGCCGTCGACCTTGCTTCCGTCCGTATAGATCTGCACTGCTTGTGAGCAGTGGTCTGCAAGTTGGTCCTGATCTGCCAGGCATATGAACTGCAGGCTCATATGCTCCGCCGGGTGGGGTGTAGAGGCAAATGCGGTGCGTCGCTCTACGTCCCCATCTCCCAGCGCCGACTTGGGCAAACCCCTCCTCGCCTCATATAGGGCAGCTGCTTCTCGTATTCGGAGGTCGAGGGGAAGTATCCCCGCCAACACTAGTGCCGAGTTCAGGGAAACGGTGCGATAGGACTCCACAGTTTCTGTGCAAATCCCCGCTGGACCGCATTTAACCTCTTTGTGACGCACTGTTTTGTGGCTTCCGCTCAATCTCGATCGCTGTATCGCCATCGAATACTAGCACCACATCATCAGCGAAGGCTTGGCAGTAGTGTTCCCGATCTACCAGCCCTTTTAGTAAGGGGTCCAGAAGGGTGTTCCAGAGCATCGGCCCTCCGATCGATCCCTGGACACAGCCCTTGGATCCCTTACCACTTCAACTCCAGCGTACCTGACCCTGACCCTTCGGTCACTGAGGTAGCTGTCCACGACTCTCCTCACATTTACCGGGCAATTTTCCTCAGCCAGTCTGGTTCTTATGACAGGCCACCATGCGCTGTCGAAGGCCCCCTCTATGTCTAGCGAGACCACTACTATCAGCTTTCGCTCACTGAGCTTGCTGCGAATGTGGCCCACCAGATCATAGAGGGAGTCTTCCGTGCTCCTTTGGGGCATGAACCCGTACTGGCGAGTACTGAGTTTCGGTATAATGTGCCATTTAACTCTGTTCATGACCATTTTCTCCAGGACCTTTCCCAGCACTGGCAAAAGACCAATTGGTCGGTATGACTTTGGAGCTGTGTAGCTCTCCTTCCCGGGTTTCCTTAGGATCACAACTGTGGCCTCCTTCCAGGTCCCGGGAAAGTAGCCTAGCTCCAAGCACTTATTGGCCAGTGCTAGGAAAGTTTCCGGATCATGGTCAATCGAATGCTGGCAGATATCGGCTGTCAGGCCATCGGCCCCGGGGGCCTTTTTGGGGTTAAATGAACGCAGGGAGGAGTTTAGCTCCTCGATGGTGAACGGTGGGTCATGAATCTCATCATGGCCCACGACGTTCACCTTTTCCGCCATCGCTCTTTGTGCTCTTTTTGTGCTCCACTGCGTCATCCTCGGGTAGGGTAGGGTAGGGTTGAGTAGGGTAGGGTATGGTAGTGTAGGGTAGGGTAGGGTAGGGTAGTGTAGGATCGGGTAGGGTAAACAAGATAAAGATAAAGATGTAAACAAGAAGAAAATCATGCTGTGCAGTCGGAGGATACATACTCGCGAGCTGGGTGACCAAAACTATAAATATTTTTTATTTACTACTTTTTAGTTATACTTTTTTTTTCGAATGACTTTTAAATGTAAGTGGTATATTTTTTTTTTATCACCTCTAAAAACCCTTCATTTTGATATAGGTGGTATCGAAAAAAAAAATTGCAACCCCTACAATATGGCGCCCAAAATTCGCCATGTTCCTTTTTTTAACGGCACCTATCTATGAACACTTTCAAGTCAAGTCAAATATATTTATTCAATTAGGCCAATAAACGGCACTTTTGAACGTCACATAAATTAAAATTAAAATTTACAAGTAATAAAAAAAAAAAAAAAAATATTCTACCGTGCATTTGGAAAGTAGATTGTTATGGAGAAGAACGCACAAGAAACTCCATACTTACTCTTTTTAAAAAAAATAGGTGTTTTACAATATTTACATAAGTACATACATTAATATATGTGAGGACAATGCACCCAGAATAGCTCTACACACTATACTACGGAAAATTAATTAATTTGATAAGTAGGAACATGGTTCTCACATACTTAGAAATATTACAAACATAGGTAAAATACCTAATTCAACAACAACGGAACAGTGTGTGAGTCAATTTCTAAAAAAAAAAACAAAAGAAGGAAAAAAAACGAAGAATTAATGAGATTGAGAATAGTTAGAGACAACCACATATTTGTGCCGTTTATGAGTTACCAGGGAAGCCGCATGCGCAGAAGGAGCTAAAGCCAAAATTTTTATCTTCAACGTAGTCCTTGATTTTATAATATGTTTTTTTAATAAGGACACGTTTGATGTACTTTTTGAACTTTCCATCGTTCAGTTCTATGACTGACTTTGGCAACTTGTTATAAAAGCGTATACTGTTTATATGAAAAGACTTGCTAGTTTTTGTTAATCTGAATTTGGGTATTACAATTTCGTGCTTACTGCGTGTATTTAAATTATGTAAGTCGCTTCTAGTTTTGAAAAGCCCTCAATTTTTGCGGACACACAAAATACATTCCAAAATATAAAGTGAAGGTAGAGTCAGTACATCGATTTCTTTAAATTTTTCTCTAAGGGCACTCGCGAGGACCCATTTTATAGATCGCGCGGATTGCCCTCTTCTGTAAGATGAAAATTGAGTCAACATCTGCTGCTGATCCCTACAGCAGAATGCCATAAGACATAATACTGTGGAAGTAAGCATAATATACTAACCTAGCTGTGGCTACATCGGTTAACTGCCTTATTTTCCTTACTGCATATGCAGCTGAACTTAACCTCCCCGAAAGAGTTCTAATGTGCGCGCCCCACTGCAGTTTTGAATCGATAGTAATCCCTAAAAATACAGTTTCAGCTATAACTTCAAGACTTTTGCCGTCAAGATTCAAATTCAGGTCACGTTGTGGTACATTTGGTAAAGAGAACTTAAGACATTTAGTTTTTGTCGCATTCGGTAAAAGATTGTTAGCTGCGAACCATTTTGTGAGAATAATAAGACTTTCGTTGACATGTAAGACATCCGTATCTTTCCTATCTATTTTAAAAATTAGCGAAGTATCATCAGCAAATAGAATTATATCCGATAATTTGGCCATCATAAAAGGGAGATCATTAATGTAAACAAGAAAAAGGAAAAAGCCGAGAATTGAACCTTGGGGCACGCCTATCTTGACTAGAGACCCGCAGCATAATTGTGTAAGTGAATTCGGCAAAGGAAACAATCCGGTTCTTTCCCAAAAACACACACATACACAAAAAAGTTGAATAAAGATTTAACTTTTTTGTGTATGTGTGTGTTTTTGGGAAAGAAACAGATTGTTTCCGTTGCCGAATTTACTTAAACAATTAGGCTGCCGGAGGACATCACCCCATTAACATTCACTTTTTGCTGTCTGTTTGACAAATATGAAAGCACAAGATCAGCAGCTTGTCCTCGAATTCCGTAGTGGTGTAGTTTACAGATCAGTGTGTTGTGGTCGACGCAGTCGAACGCTTTTGAGAAATCACAAAAAATGCCAATGGCATCCTGGGACTTCTCCCAAGATTCCAAAATGTGACTGATGAGTTTTACTCCCGCGTCCGTTGTCGACCTACCTTTCGTGTAACCAAACTGCTGACTATGCAGGATCCCATTTGAATTGAAGTGAGACAACATCTGATCCAGCATGATTTTTTCATAGATTTTACTCAATGCTGGAAGCACGGATATAGCTCTATAATTAGAGAGATCACTCTTACAACCTGATTTGAAAATTGGTGCTACTTGACAGGAGCAATTGAGTCAATAATATCTTCAAGAACCCTAACGGATATTCCCCATAAGTTTTCAGTATTTTTTATTTTGAGACTTTTGAACACGTTTTTAATTGTATCAATACATATTGGTTTATATTTAAAGGTCGGTATGTCTTTGGTAAAGTTTTCTGTAAAGAAGAGCTTCAGCTAATTTAGATGAGGAGGGAAGAGACTTCGTAACCTCTAACGGAATGTTGGTAAAGAACTTTTCTAATGTCTCAGCGACTTCTTGCTTATCAGAAATGGTTTGATTATTTATTTTCAAAGACAACTCATTCTGATCGCGTTGTTGTGTCTTTCCAGTTTATCTATTAATAAATTGCCACACAGTTTTTATTTTATTATTTGAAACACCAATTTTGTTAATTATTATTTGAGATTTTGCTTGAGCGCAGACTCTTTTAAATATTTTGGAATAGTTTCTAACATAAGTGTGAAAAACTTTATCGGAAGTCAAAGATTTTTCGTAATATAAATTATATAAGATATCTCGGCTTTTTCTTATGCCCACAGTGGCCCATTCACTAAATTTTGATTTGGAATTGTTGACTTTAACTGTTTTTACAGGACACGTTTTATTGAATTCATGGCAAATTGTAGAAAACAACGTGCCGTAATTTATATTGGGGTCTTTTGAATCAAAACTGGCGTTACAAAGGTTACTAAAAACGTTATTATTAAAAGAATTTAATTTATTTTTAGTAAGAGGATGATTAGTAATCGAATTGATTTAACTAGGTTTGATTGATTTAACGGCCAAGACCAATCTACGCGCGGGAAACATAATCCTTTCCTTGCAGCCGGGTAAAAAGTGTTCAAGAATGGCGCGTCGGTAGTACCCAAAGAGAATATAACAACTAGAGAGCTTAAAGGCCGATTTCTTCTAAGCACACGACACACTACCGCCTTGTACTATTAGTTAATTTGTGCTACCGCGGGCCGGGGCACGAGGAAGAACGCGCGACTGCAATCGGTCAGTCAAGGTCAAGTTGCGTAGGTATGGCTATCGTTAGGATTGATCAACTTGATTAACACCTTAACTGCCAAGTGACCGACAAACAATACATTTTCAATTGTGTCTCATTTCCTGGCAGTTAAGGTGTTAAGGGAAAATAGTCGATATCGATGAAATGGATTTTAACATTATGAAAACTACTCAATTAAAATCGTATAAATATTATTTTATCAACATCAATCAATTACAAAAATAATGAGTAGGTATCCTGTTATTACCTATTGATTGTTTTGGTAAATGTTTTTCGAATTAAAGTTGTAGGGTCCTGATACTGATAAAATATACCCAATCAGAGATTTTAAAAACGGATTGTATAAAATAATTGGTATTATATTTCGGAACATAATACATAAGAAAAATCCGACGAACTGAGGACCCCCTCTTTTTAAGTCAGTTAGAAGTAGATAATTATGTATTTTTGAATAAAAATTGACTTTTTTTTTACTTTCGGTATCAACTGATGCTATTAAAGTAACAGGACAGATATTTACGATTAAAATACAAAGGGAAAGAAAGATATAGAAGCATTAGAATTGTCTAGTGAAAGAACGAGACTTTTCCAAAAGACATCAACGCGGGTCTCAACAGTGTGCCAGCCTCCATTTTAACTAGATCCCTGCGGTGTCTCATAATCTGATAAAATCAAAAATAAATTTCGTACTGTTAATTTATCGTTCGTTGATCGCTGTCGTGAGCACACGTGTGTATCAGTCCGTACTAAGTAAATTCAACTTTATTTCTATTTTGAATTCCTATTGGTTAAACTATCAAATTCTTGATTCCTGCTCACTCTCGTGTCAATTTGCGGCGTTACTCCTCCTACTGGGCTGGTGTTAAGAAAGAGACAAATTACAAATCCAAGTTTCGCCTAAATTATTATCTCGGAGCGAAGTGAGATTTGAACGTGCACCCACAGGCGCGACAATCCACTGTACCAGCTATTGCGCCAAGCGAGTCGTAGCACTGTTACCGAAACCAGCGAGTACTACGGCACGCGCGCGCTCTGCGGATGAGTCACGGCTGCGCGCTACGCGGATCTGCTACGAGACTGCTACGGAGGTATCTATGCGCTACGAACTAAGTACTAAGCTTCGCTGTCTACTGTAAGTGCTTGCTGAGTAATTACGCTGTTTTTGCACGACTACAAAGTGCCCATTTCGCTGCTTGTGATACCGTTCTGCTGATTATAACTGTAACGCATTTGCTCGCTTCTACAAGTTCATAAGCATGCAGAGCCCCCCACCAGACTCACGTAATGTAACGATTCCTGAGTCGGAGTCAGACGTACCAAATACGACTGATCAAAGAGTTACCATTAGAACAAAGCGTCGCCGTCCGTCTTATGACGATTTAAGAGAGGATATGCAACTGTTTAAAGCCGAAATAAGAGGTTTATTGGCTACGATCTCTACTGATGTAGCGGAAGTTAAGGCGCAAAATATATCGATTCAAGATACCTTCAGCAATATCCAGAAGACTAATGAGGAAATTAAAAATTCTATACAGTTTGTGTCTAAGCAATATGATGAGATTAAACTGAAAATAGATAAAATAGAAAAAATAAAACACGATCAAAACGAAAAAATACAAACATTGGAGGAAAAAATCGAAGAACTCGAACGTGTGTCCTGCTTATCAAAACTGGAGATTAGAAATATTCCGCAAAAAGATCAAGAATCTAAGGGTGATCTTGTGAAGGCAGTATTATGTATTTCAAAAACAGTAAATTCAAACCTTGACCCCAGCAACGTGAGAGATATATACCGCAAGACTAGCAAAAACAAACCTAACTCTGTGGTGGTTGTGGATGTTTCTACACCAATAATAAAAGCAAATGTTCTGAAGGCAGTGAGGGAATACAATACAAAGAACAAACCCACAACCCTGAATACCTCCTGCATAGATAAAAGAAATGAAACAAAACCTATATTCGTATCAGAATACCTCACGTTCAGAACCAAAAAATTGTTTTATCTAACTCGTGAATTTGCCAAGGCTGAGAATTACACATTTGCATGGACTGCTAACGGTAAGATATACTTGCGCAAGAAGATAGGAGACCCCCACTTGATTGTTCGAACAGAAAAACACTTGGAGTCACTGAAAGAACGTAAATGACTAATAATATTTTTTTATTATATTATTTTGTACGCTAATCTTATGGTTCCTAACAAGTTGGTTTATGTTAACGAAAATATTACAGGTATTATTGCCTCTATTTTAAAAATGTTGTTATATGTAAGAAAAAAACAACTTAACTCAAATATGTACCTATCACATACATTGACACTTACACACCCACTCATACTAGTAACACATGTATACATCCCAGATCAACACTTACAAAGCGACCACTTGATCACATTAAAATATTATTTAATTATAAAACATATATTACACTCAAATCGGGCTGTAATTAACTTAAAAACTAAACCCCCAGTCGTGCCTCATTCATTATACTATTTTTAATGAGTTCTTCAAAAGAAATAACAGATGAGATAGATAACTACAAAGTCTCAAAAATAAAGTTATGCAATACTCAAGAGGCTAAATCGCATTTAAACTCCATGCATAGTGGTTTCAACATTATATCCCAGAATATCAGAAGCATTTCATGTAATATGTCACAATTCGAAATACTTTTAACACAAATACAGCTGGATTTCGACCTAATAGTGTTAACTGAATGTTGGCTAAAAAATACTAACACCCTACCTATAATAAATAACTGTACATATTATTCCACGAAGGACCATGAGACCCAAAATGAAGGTGTAGTTGTGTACATAAAGAGTTGTGTTCAGCATTTCATGTTTGAGCATATTTTGGAGGACGCTAACTGCTTAATCATAAAAATTAAAACTGATATGGTTATTGTTGCAGTGTACAGACCTCCTATCCACACTATTGAAAGGTTCCTGAAATCATTGGATGGTCTGTTGAAATCACTGTCGTCCTATCCAAACATTATTGTCATAGGCGATATTAATATAAATATAAAAGAAATCGGTAACGAACCGCGATCTCACGAATATTTAAATTTAATGGCATCACATGGTCTACTACCCGGTCACCTGCTTCCAACAAGAAAACAAAATTGCCTGGATCATGTGATGATAAAATCTGTACTATGCTGTAATACGACAGTAATAAGCACAACTATAACCGATCACTATACAGTTTGTTTGTCGCTGAGCAAAAAATTATCAGAATACTGTAACAAACGCACAATAACTATCCTAAAGTCATCTCGGAATTAGAAAAATCTAACTTAAATCACATTTACAGTTGTAATGACGTAGATATTGCATTAAAATTTCTTATAGATACTATTACGAAAATAATAAATAACAACACTACAACTAAAACAACTAGTCATATAAAAAATATAATTAAACCATGGATTACACCGGGTTTGTTACGCTGCATTAGACACAGGGATAAGCTTCATACTAAAGTTAGAAAGAACCCAGAAAACATAGAAATTAAAATTATTTACACTAGATACAGAAATTTCTTCAAAACCATTCTTGAAAAAGTAAAATGTGCATATGAAAACCTAGAATTTAAAAAGGCCAAAAATAATTCAAAAAAAACCTGGAAATTAATAAAAACAATAGCATCTCTTAATAAACAAAAAGATAATAACGAAACCCTACTAGAAATTGATCCAAGCCCCCATGAATCTGTTAATATAATAAATAGATTCTTTGCAACAGTAGGACAGAAACTAGCTGAAAATATTGACAACATGGATGGAAATGGTATATCGAAGCAAGACTTAGGTGAACAGTCAGCAACTTCCTTTGTTTTGTTTGACACTGACGATGAAGAAGTACTGTCTATTATAATGAACCTGAAAGATGATTGCGCTGTAGGAACAGATGGTATTTCAAATAGGTTACTAAAAGCTGCGAGTGGTGTGCTAACTCCTGTTATTACATATATATGTAACCTGAGTCTCCACTTGGGAGTGTTCCCCAAGCTTTTCAAAACAGCGCTCATCCATCCTATATTTAAGTCGGGGAATAGATACAGTGTCAACAACTATCGACCTATATCGGTCCTCCCAGCGATGTCCAAGATACTCGAAAAGCTGTTAAACAAAAGATTAACAAATTACCTAAGAACTTTTAAACTGTTGTCAAAAAATCAATTTGGATTTATTTCTGGTAAATCCACAGAAGATGCTCTAAGAACGTTGACTGAAACTGTTGTTAAAACACTTGACAGTAAATATAAATGTATTGGAGTATTCTTGGACCTTGCGAAAGCATTTGATACTGTTTCTATACCCAAACTACTTGCTAGGATGGAAAATATGGGAATACGGGGTATACCCTTGGATATATTCACTAGTTACTTAAATGGAAGAACCCAACGTGTAAAAATTGGCTCATATATAAGTGAAGAAGCTCAAATAACATATGGAGTCCCACAGGGAAGTGTACTTGGCCCCCCAATGTTTTTGATGTACATTAGTCAACTGTGCAACTTTCATCTTCACAATGCAAAAATTGTTACCTTTGCAGATGACACGGCAGTAGTATTTCACGGTAAAACTTGGGATGAAGTAACTGACATCACAGAAAGTGGCATTAAGCAGATTCTATACTGGCTCAATAAAAATACGCTAACTATTAACCTTAATAAAACTAAATATCTCACCTTCTCTATTACAAAACCAGGAGCGCCAAAAAAAGATAAAATAAAAATAAGAGCCCACACCTGCGATAGTAATAACAGCACTCTGTGCCACTGTACTCAGCTCGATCGAGTTGATAGGCTTAAATATCTAGGTGTCTGGGTTGATGAAAATCTTAACTGGCATCACCATATTGAACTTCTGACAAATAGAATTCGGAAACTAATGCCCATTTTTAAAAAGCTACGTCATATAGAGGATCTAAATGTTCTGAAAATAGTTTACTATTCACTTTGTCAGTCAGTGTTGGGATACTGTATTTCTGTCTGGGGAGGGTCTCACAAGACATTTCTTCTCAAGCTTGAGAGAGCACAAAGAGCGGCTATCAAAGTAATTATGTCCAAACCAAGGCTATATCCTACTGCAAGACTTAACAGGGAATTTGATGTCCTCACTGTGCGTCAATTGTTTTTATTACGCAATCTTATTTAAGCACACACCCATTTACCGAATAACAGCTCCCAAATAGATAATAGAAGAAGAAAAGATATTGTTTTCAAAACCATTCCACACAAGACAATCTTTGCAAAAAGATTCCCTTATATAATAGCTCCCTATATTTACAATAAAATTAGTAAAAAATTGTCCCTAAAGAAAATACGGCATTTTAAATTTAAAAAACTAGTTAAAAACTTGTTAGTTGTATTAAATTACCAAGAAACTGAAAACCTCTTAAGTGTTCCTGGGTAACCTTCAACACAAGCAACTTCTAATCTACATGTCACATACCTATATATCTACCTACACTAACTCAAATATATATTCCAAAACACGCAGCATACACACACATATACACACGCACACACACATACATACACACGTCTCATCCAAATATTCTACTTTTAGTTACTTTATTTTTATTTTTTATTGTCTAACTGTAAAGTTAATTATGTCCTAATACCTAATTAACTAATTTATGATAATAACGGGGTGTTGCACAATCATTGTTTTTTAAGTAAATAGATCAACCACGAATTGTTACTGTTGCTTATAGCACAGGTACCATAACCTAGTTTAAGTGACAGTGTTCATATTGTTAACATAATTTATTTGAAACAATAAACGTTATTATTATTATTATTATTTACTGATGAAAAGTTATGGCATCTGTTCGCGACGATACGTCACCATTTAGATAGGTAGTCGTATGTAAAATGTAAATAGTATTGACAGACACACGTCTGCTCACCCCAGAGCGCCATCGCATACTAAGCGATGTCGGTAGGTGAAAAAAACTTTTATAGTAAAGCTCGTAACTAATTTTCGTTCATGTTTTTGAGACACTAAAATTATATTTTATGTGTCTATCAGTATGTAATAAGGTTATATAGTCTAATAACAATAAATTAGAAGCATTAATATACATACTGATTGTGTTATTACGGAAAGAAACAAGTATTCATGCTCCGTAAACACAACCGTCATCGACGACCGATTAGTTCACAATGACCCGTAACAGCTCAGTGGAAGTCGCGCCACCCCCGTAAGGGGGTGGGGCGAGCGGTGCCGGAACATCGTTCCCAGCCCGCGGGTGCAGCACCGGGGCTCACAACAATGAGCCCGTCGCTGGGTGGTCTCGGACCTAACTTGTGTGCGCGTTGATGTCTTTTGTACTAATGTACTGATGCACCAACGCGCACTGTGTTTGGCTTGCTGTATGTGACTGTAGGCGCGCCACGGCGGCCGTTATGAACGGTCCGCCGTTTCTTCACGACCTCCTGGCGGTCCACCTCAGCCGAGTGAGACCCAGGGCGTACCCTGGGAGGCCCAGCTAAGGTAACCAGCGGCAGGAGCACCGACTTGGACGAATCTACAGTTTAGTAATGTAAGCGACTAGCTACTACTAGCGCCGTTTGTGTATGTGGGAGCGGCAATGACCTGTATTACACCGCTCATGATAACCGATAGCGCGCGGCGACCGCAGCGCTATTCGGTGCATGTGTAGAAATGAGTGTCTGTTTTACGACGTAAAGTTTGTCTATATTAACTTAGAACAAACTTCACGCCGTGTATGTCGTGTGTGGTGGGCAGTGTTATTGTTTGAGTAAGCAGCGTGTAGACTGTTTCTGTTTACTCAGGCGTCAAGTCCGGTGGGTGGATGGGGGGGCGCATTGTCAAGTAGTAGGTCTCTTGACCCATAAGAGGGCGGCGCTTGATATTTATACTAAAACCACTTAGTGAAGAATTTTGATAACTTTAAACTCATGTTTTAGGGGCTTTTACATAGTTTATAGTGCGCATATGGCGCTTATGTATTAGAATTATGCATAAGGTATCTTAGACATATGATATATGTATAGTTTTAAGGAAATAAAAATATTTTGTTTACTTATTTTAGACCCCCCGATTTTGGCAGGGTACGAAGTAGTGCTATAGGTATTCTATTCACCTACCAATCAGATTATTTCCTTACACATAATTGTTTTGTTAGGAAACGCCATCTAGGTGTTCTAGATAGGATAGCTGGATACCATGACTGAGAAATTATTCATAATAGCAGTACATGGCCAGTCTTAATGCATTTTCACTCTGAAAAGGCAAATATGCATACATTTTGCTCAAGTAAGTGTTCAGAAAATTCGATACAAGCCATTTAGCGCTTCTAGGTGACCTAGAATTCTGTCTGGGCCCTATAAATAGATAGCACCTATGTAATTCTAGTACATAGACATCACTTACTTGAGATAATGTGTCTGTGTATGCCGGCATGGACGTTTCTATGCGTCTGCCGATGGGTCACTGCGTCCAGGGACATTTGGTGCCTGGTCAGCTATAGATATGCTGTCTGAAGCATTCCCTCCGTGGACCCTCAGGCAGGCGCTTAGACTCAGTCACAATGCAGAGCTAATATTTAGCTATATATACACATACACAGACGTTAAAGCTATGGAACAACGCAATATTTCGTATTAGGCCGCTTCACGGCACCTTAAGCAGAAGAAAGGCTGGTGGTACACCCATCAGGGCGCCATTCGGCAGCCCAGTTCTCCAGCTACTCAACCACACTTCCAGAAGGAGCCTAGCTCTGGTGGTTGAGGAGCTAATCGACCTAACATAGGGCGAGGTTCCATGGTTTTTTCATGTAAACAAACATGTAATAAGAGATGCTGCTTCGAGGGTTGGACATATATCCACCAAACTTCTACCGTGGGATAGCTCATCGCGAAGGCTATCCGATGGTGAATGTTTGGTGAGGATTCGCCCAGCAGCTTGACCACAAATTGCGCTTATGAGCCAAGATCGGGAGCATAAGCTAAACTTTCGTACCTTCACGCGGCTGTACGCCTGAAGGTTATTAATATAACCGTGACACTTAGGTGTGTTGACGGCCCAGTAGGAGGGCTCCAAGTCCCTCGCTGGTACCCTAGAGCTAAAAGGTCTAGTTTTAGGAGAAACTCGATTGTAAATCTTTAAACTGGCGGGAATTCCCTTTCTTTGATGTTCTCCGTACGAGAACTCCCTGATGGTAGGGGCTAAGGACCTGGATCAAGGACCGGAAGGAAGGTCTTCTCGAGACCTATCCAAAGGTGCAAGTTTGACCAGAATCGGTCTAGTAGAAGGGTAGTTCCTGTCAGTTTCAAGCTACGAGTCTTAGCTTATATTTTTTAGAAATAAAAGTTTTTGCGCACGGAATATCGTGGTCCTCGTTGCGGTCGAGTTTGTGTGATCAATAGTGCGCAGGCACATGATCGAATTGTAGCCATTATTTCACCTAAAGCCGTTTCCACGCATCATTGTTTAGCGAGGGCCATGAAGAGACGTCGCTTCTGGCCATGAACAAATAGTTTTTTATTTAATCCGGACATCACTTTTCACCTCAACATACTTGGCAGCCTTCCAGTAACTCCAGGGTCCATAGTTACCAGATGACAACTGAACAATAGGTGCAAGGGGCGTCAACGCGTTCAAGCAGGAGCCTTACAATCTCCTGATTGCCTGTCGGTCTTGGACGATCACGTCCGTCCCGTACAGCATCCTTTTTGTAACTAGATGTCTTGCAATGTTTCCCACACCACTTTACCGCGCACGAAGGCATTTTGATGCGTTATAATTGTAATAAAAAGTTAAAACAATTTGTATTTATTTAGCGTCCATACAGGTCTAACACTTGGACACTACTAAAATGGTTACTAGTAACGCCTATACATTACTAATAGTTTTTGAGCGTCGGGGCACTGTAGGCGCCGTCAAGTGGTTATATCGTCGTTGGTAGTATGCCTTCTGCTCTACATGCGCTTGCGTTTCTAGATGGGTCTCACGGACATTGAATCTATGTTAGCTCAAACTATTTACATTATAACATTTTTGGTGACGCTTCGTCGCGAACATGTCTGGTACTTGTTTTTCTCATTTCAGTAATTATGTTTAGCAGTCGGGTTTTTATTATATATATATATATATATTTTGTAAATTTTTGTTCTGCGTTTTTGATAACTGTCCTAATTGTATACTCAATAAAACTGAAGTTTGCTATCAGATATCTCAATTATGGGTTAAGCTCGCCTTTGTACATAATTTGTGTTCTGTATTTATAAACTTGTGTTTGTTTTTGTACAATAAAGACTATGAACGATTTAATTAGCGTTTTAGTGTCACCTTTACCAATTTTTTTATATAGCTGATTATTAAAATTCATGTTTTTGTTCTTACACAGACTAGGTTGACACATGATCAAAAGAGTGACAAAAACAACAACAAAACATGTAACAAAAATTGTGCTTACTGAATACTTGAATGGCTCCTTGATATGCCTGGCCCGCTGTTCTGTCGATCAGCCTTTGAAGATAAATAAAAAACTCACCAAGTGTGCCCGCATCGTTTGTGTTTGTAGATAACTCATACTCGGGTCCGAGTTTCCTGATTATATCATTGATACACACACATATTTCCTCAGTCTTGAATATAGTCGCTAAGTAAAACAGGCGATTCCGACCAATAATTTTTAGAAATTGTTCAAAATTGCTACTGTTTATACATTTCTCAAAAATCGACGCATACAAAGAATTTAAGTTACGAAGACTCCGTATTATAGCTACGTTTGGCACCCAATGTAATCCTCCTGGGTCGTCATGATCTATTAACAAACTACATATAACTTCTTTTTTATTTTCAATAACACTCATCAGTGTTTTGTCGATTTTGATTTTATAATCAAAAATTCTTTGAACATTTTCTTTTTGAGAGAAAGATAATATCACATCAAATACGAATTTAACCCAGAGAGTTAGATTTTCGCTTCCATTTGCATTTTTTAATAAATCACAAACATATTCCACTGCAAAGTATTCAGTGAATGTCATGTGTATAAAAATCGGGATTCCGTTTGCTACACTACATATCAGACCAGTTTTCTCTTCGCCCTTTTCTATACATTTTATTGTCTCCTTGATTTCTCGCAAGTCTTTCTCAATTAACAGTTCATCAATGTACAAATAAAAAATAGCATAAGCGGCCAATTTTTTATGCTTTGCTATACAATCTGCACGTTCTTTGTCGTAAACAATCATGATATCAGGATTATAAATGTCCATTCTGACTTTATCTTTAAACCGTATTTGTTTCAGTTTCGTTTCCAAGAAATTGTCATAAATAGTGAATGGGTCAACTTCCCGATTCCAATTGTTACTATTTTTTCTAACGTCTTTTATACGGCTTATAAAAAAAAGTGCCATCAAATATAAATTTAAAGGATTTTTATGTGTACTAGCTTGGAGTCCAAATATTTCTTTTAGTTCCCGAAGTTTCTGTAGAAGGTTGTCGTAGAAAGTAACATCATAACTTGGATCGAATAAACAAGTATTGCCTAAATATTTAATCCTATTTAGCAAAAAGTAAGCGGCGTTGACGTACATTTCATGCGAAGCTTGCCACTCGTGGATTTCTGATTCAGAAATAAACTTCAGGAAGCCATGTACATTTTCCAGCTGCGTTGTATCAAATTCCTTCAGATTTAAATTTGACTCCCAAATTCTATTTAGATATTCTTCCTTTGTCTCATCAGAAAAGTGTTCTATTCTATAAGGTGCACCGAAAGCTTGTTTTAAAATAGTTTCAATGTCAGTATACGGCCTGCTTGTGACCCATATTTTATGGTTTTTAGTATGGTTATTGATTACTTCTATACATTTGATGGCCTCATTTATGTAATGCGGACTGATTTCGTCGAAACCATCAAATAGGAATACCATCTTGCCAGTATTAAAAAAGTGTAGAAACAACTTTAACTCGAATTCACTCGACTGATCGCATGTACAATCTTTGAGATACACACAACCATTTTGTTCATCCAACGAAATTGTCACATCATATTCATTGCCAAGTTTCATGCGTAGTATAACTTGACACATAAACTTTAAAGTCTCTAATAAGTCAACGGCTGTTTCATCTTTCTTCCACTTGCTAAGTTCTCTCGAGTATTCTAACAAGTTAACCCTTACAATCCATAGTTCTGGGCGGTCTTTTTTGGTTATAAGCGATAAATGAGTAAGGAGAGTTGACTTGCCCATCCCGGGCTCTTCTGTTACAAGTACAACATCATCTTCTATATCATAAAGAGTTTTTGGTGAGAGAGTAGGTCCATTGGCCTTATGCACCTTTCTGTCAATATACAAGTGCTTTTTTTCATCATAATCTCTTGAGACAATTAGTTTACCGATTTGAATGGTGTCTTTACTGATTATTTTGGTTAGAATATCTCCTTTCATATATGCTTTTGATAAATCATCGATTATCAAACCTAATCTTACTTCTACGCCTTGAAACATCACTCTAGTTGTCTCCAAGATGCTCTTCTGTGACTCTTCACTCATGTCAATCAGACTATTTTCATCATGTACAGGACTGTATGATCTTGGGAAATAATTCTGTAACGTTTCAACTAACAAGGAATTGGTAATAATAATAGATTTTTTGTTAAGAATCATTTTCGCGTTGCTTTCTAATATTTTGATTTCGTTTCTGGTATGTTCTATTTTATCGCATACAAAAACAATAACTTTTTCTTCATTCATATTCTTCAACTCGGTCCCTAATACGTTACGATCTTTCGTTGGTAGATTTACAATATATTCTAGATCTAACACAACGTGGTCCTTATTTTTGAAATGCTGCAACACTTTAACAACAGTCAGTTTGCTGTTCTCTGTAACGATGACAGTACTCGAATGATCCTGCAAGTTCCACGAGGTCACCACGTCTTCAGTAAATGTGTAATCAATCAAATGTTTAATTTTGCTCATACATGTTATAGTTATTGAGCTTAACAATGGCTCTTTTATAATATAATTGATTGCGTTCTCAAATATATCGCTGTCTTTTGTAAGATACGGTGCCTGTACTGTCTGCATCCACCATTTCTGTATTTTATCGTGATACTTAAGAAACATTGCATCAGATTTGGCTTGGAAGTAGTTTGGGTGTTCAAGCTGGTACTCTTCTATTTTGTCTTTTAATATTCCCTCTATGCGGTTCTCGTCGGCTTGTTTGCTATAGAATAGCAGTTTGGTCAAGAAATCTCTAACTAAAGTCTCTTCATGATCGCTGCAGTCGAAAAAAAGTTTTGGAAACTTGTTTACACTGAAACAATATCGAATTTCATGCAAATTGTCAATTTCTTCAGTTAAATTTCTATATAGCATTTGAGCATGATCTCCAAGTAATTCCCAGTTATCTGTAATCTTCATCAGTTTGGTGTTATCGTCAAGCACAAATAAATTTCCAATGGCTCCAGCTATACCTCCATTTAGCTGCAAGAATCCACTGTCTAAAGAGTTATCTATAGTGACTATTTTACTTGCATTAGACTTGGACATCAAGTCTTTTACTATTGACGTTAAATATTTTAGTCTTCGCGCTTTCTTTGTATCACTGCCACTTAACATCAGGTCTTTGTTACCAAACGCATCTGGGACTTTCAGACCCTTTAACAATATTTCTCTTGCAGCCAGATCAAAAGCTTCATTGACAGTTGATCGAGAAACGTCCACTTGATGATATTGTGAATGGAAGTCTTTAAAATATGTTTTTACAAATTCTAGCTGGCCATTGTTATATGTTAGAACGGTCCCTATCAGTTTGCTTAATTTTGTAACGTCAGTGGGCTCAGCTAAGAATTCAGACAGTAGATTCTTTACGTCAGAGGTTTCTATCTTTCGTCTTTCAAGAACCTCCTTGTAAAGCGTATCTTTGAATAGTATCAGGTATCGATCTTTGGTATCGAAGAAGTCTTGTCGAAAGGTAGCGATTCGGTGTCCATCTTGTTCAATTGCTGAAATGTCGACAACTTTTTGCGCCAGAACGACATGATAGGTTAGTATCAGCTCATCAGATAGCATCATTTGAAAATTTCTTTCACCGCTTATAAAAGTTGCTAGCTGTCTGGCTAGTGAGATAGCTTGGTCTTCCATAAATATTTCACACAGGAACTTTATATTCTCATTACGTTTATAGGGTTGCTTGGCTGTGCCTTCGGTACCAATAAGCTCGTTCAGTTTTAAGGCAAAATCACTTTCAACCGGATCATTACCAAATGTATCTTTGCCGGACGTGTATATAACGAAGAAACTTTCTGTTTCTTGAAATTTACCTTGGAAGAGGTCGTCTTTATAATCCGATTCAAATCTCTCTCTAATTTTCAAATAACTGCGAAAATACTTCATCATATTGATATGGAGAGTCTGTTCGCTGTCATCTTTATGTTTGGCCTGTATGGACACAATCAGAGGTTTCGGAAATCCCTTCACTTTGACCTTGAAGCAAATATCATCAAATGCCCCTATCTCAGCGATATTGGAAGCTAGCTGAAACTCTTCGATACTGTCGTCATGCTTCGCTCTGTAGAATATCAAGCTGAGCAGCTTAGTCTCGTACAGCTGCCCGCGAATCCCCGACGTTCCTTCACTTTTTTTGTACAATGCAGCACTCATATTGACTAAGTATAAATTACTTTACTTAACACTGTCTTCTAGGTTAGATATCAACACAGAGGTAGGCGGCACTCGCAGACACGGGAGCACTCGGCTGCTTCAAACTTCTAAATGTCCGGCTGACGACCTGAACCTGCAAACAATCAGACATCTTCATATTACTATGTGACTATAAACCAAACTCTCCTCGATCTGCTATCAACGATTCCTAAGTTACTGTGGTCTAGTCTCAGAAAATAAGTTGTTTTGTTCGAGGGTTGGATTTTGTGTCAGTAGTTCGGTTTATGATGTAAAATCACATAAATTAAAAAAATAGTATCATAGCTAGATAGTTTCTGCTTATGTATTCTCCTTACGTCATACGAACATCTTATACCTTAAATTGATCGTGGTATTTATATCTGTTTTGACCGTTATTTTTCTTGACGTGTTTAGATATTGAAACGTTATCTAAAATATTTTATTTTATCTCTGTTTTATAGCTAATAGAAATTAACATGTGCTTCCATGTTAATTTATATTAGCTAAAACCAGAGATATCAGGAAGTGAGACTCAACTCACAACTGTGATCCCAGTGTTCTAACATGCGTCGCAACACAAATGAATACACTAACGGAAAAAGGCAACGCAAACTAAAACCAGTATTAAAATTAACATTACCAAATTAGTACCTTGTGTTTGCCTTAAAGATGAAGCAATGCAGAGAACAATAAGTGATGCCCTACATTTTAAAGTTACAGAAGTCATAAAAAATAAATACGGCTATTCAAGTAAACAATAAGTCAAGCTTTCCAACTACGTTTTATGTTTACTTCCCTAACCGGACTACTGGTACTCGTATATTTTTTAGTATCAGCAGTTCGGTTTGAAGTCATAAACGAACTAATGAGACAAAATAAGTCTCAGTAGTCCGGTCCCGAACAATACAACGGAACGACTGAGACTAGAGGACTTTGATCTCATCGCCCGGAGCCAACCAAACCAACCTGGAAAAACTGCTTATAGTGGGAAAAATGTTTAGATCAGTGGGCTTAGTATGAGGTTTTACTCACGCCCATTCGCGTTAACGTAAACGTCAATTTGTATTGAAACTGGATAAGCGCCGTCGACACTGAGCAGAAACCTCTTTTTTGTATACAAATAAGCGATCGTTTACGTATCACGATGCATGAGGCGTTAAAAATTCGGAATAAGCGAAGCTAATGGCGAGCTACAGACATTCATCATGGAACCTGTAAATAAAATGATATGCCTGATGATGATATTCTGATAATTTGGACAAGCACATAGCTTTAGATAAATTATAATAATAAGGTAATGTTTCTAAGAAAACCATCATATGATGATCACTCCTAAATTCGATAAAGCAATATGTTTCTATAAAGTAAATATCAAAAACTTATGAAAAGCCATCACGTTTAACTCAAAAATTGTTAAGAAGTCAATTGGCACTCTGTGCATTACCAAAAAAACCATTATTGCTTGGCGAAGGAGTTGTAATACTTTATAAACAACATAGTTGTCTTTAAAATATGCAGTAAATACGATGAAAAAACATTGAGATAATATGTACTACATATGTACTATGTGCGTAGTACATTATTACCTCAATGTGAAAAAATAATTTGGAATTGTCAAACGCGCGCGTCAGCTACTGCAATTGATCGAAACCAAATTTTGCTTCACTTGACAGGCGTTTAGTTGTGAATGTGATGCGTTGATCATAATTTAATCGGTTGGTGAAATCGACGAGTAATCCAGTTTTCTGGACCAATTTTGTTGGAAAGTAAATCCTTAATTTCACAACTATAAAATCAATCTATAGTTTTGAAACTAAAATATTGTGACTCTATAATGACACAAAAGTTTGTATTGCACCAAAGTAGTTGCTGACACCAGTTCTGTTACTTTAGTGACTGTATTAATTCAGTTCGACAAACAGAAATAGTTCATTTCATTCCTTTGGAAACTAAAGTTTGACAGAGTACTGTCAGATTAAAAACGAGACGTTACTAGTCTTGGTGAACAAAAAAAGAATCCAGAAATTGATTCCTTAGGCCATATGGACAAAGACCTAGTTTAATTAGGAGTCCAGAGTGTTTAAATATGAAAAATGTTTTATTGGCATAAGGACTACCAATGTAAAATCTAAATATTTTGCACAAGATCGACATTGTGAAATTTCTAGACAAAACACAATAGTGTTATGAAATATATTTCAAAAGCCGTAAATCGTAAAAGTATAAAATCTTACAACAACAGATAATTCTGTTACCTATTCGTTATTCAAATAACATCTAACAATGGCTGATATTTCTTTATTAGTTATTCAATACATGCTGTTTCAAACGAGGCATAGTTTTCAATAATGGCTTCAGTAACAAAGAAAAAAACTGGCATTTTTGAACGACTCAGTCATCAGTCAATACGAAAAACCGACTGGAATGATAATAAGCGAATGAAGACCACGTCAGACATTAACCTACGAACCTACATGGTTCTCAATTCTCATATGATTTGACCATTTTATTAATTATTATGGACTTTAAAAGTGACTCTGACCTCTGAGTTTGTTTCGGTGTTGCTTCTCAGAGTAGTCCACTAGGAAATACCGGCCTCATCTAGTTCAAATAGGTATTAAAAAAATTGTCGTCTAAAAGCTTCGATCACTATTTATTTTTAACCAATTAACAAAAATAAGTATCATTTAGGAAGACTAAAAAAAAACCTGTAGACCTTATAGGCCGTAGGGTTATCGATCAAGAAGTGATGCTTCTTAAGACTTAAATAAAACACTGTAGGTATTGCTAAAACCATATTATATCTGAAAGTTTTGTGTTAGTTAAAAAGTGTATGGTAATACTTGATAGCTGGATATTTCGATGATCAAAATAAGGTTATTAAACCTACTTAAAACTAACCGAATGTTTTAATGCATTATAAATATAGGCCATTATGACTGAAACGCAATTAACTTTTAAATGCAAAATATTGTAAATTGTACTTTAAGACCTAATTATTGTCTACGTGCAAAATAATGTAATTGCATTGAAAATTAATTAATATTATAAAAATGAAGAGATATGGTATACACTTAAAATATACGTTGCATATAGCATACTTGAATGTTTATGTCTATTCATTGTTAGATTGCACCAGCGGTGTATAGACGTACCATTCAGTGCTGTTTACTTACTGATAAATCTGGTTATTTTATTATCAAACCCAAACCCTAACTAGTGTTTATAGTGAACACCACATATCAGGGCGATAACAGGACTCACAGTGACTTTCTGTCCCGAGAAGACAGAGTGACTTGGAAAGAGCTCGTCAGTGACTCCGTCGATGGAAACAACGAATAGGAAGCAAAACCCTAGAAAATTCTAACATTAAAACTGTTATGTAAATATTATTGTAAAAGCCAGGGCTACTGTCAATCCTAGGATTAACCAATAAACCAATGTACCAATAAGCACTCGTAAATCTTAGGTTTTACCGGTATACCCTAGGTTTTACCGTAGTTCGGGCTTTTACAGTAACATATCATTGCCTGACCGTACATTTTCTGCAAAATGGTAGGTACTCTCTTACCAATCTACCACTCGATAACCGGACCAGTACTATACACATCACGCCTGTATTCCCCGGAGGGGAAAGCAGAGGTTCACTTATAGTACACCCACATTTAACCAGTTATTTTTAAGTCGCAACAGGGCCCGACCCTGTTGCCATCGACCGTCCACAAGACCTGACTCCGAGCTGCTACTGAGAAAATCCAGATAGGAAAACCTAACAATTAGCCCGACTCTGGAATCGAACCCAAGACCAGCAGTAGCATTAGACCAATGAGGCACCGCCTTAGGAACGCTACTGAGCAGTGTCGTCGTACTGAAACGTAATATTCCTGATTTCATTCAAAGATATTCGGAACTGCGCAATGGCCTTCATGCGGCGGTGCATATGCGAGAAATAACATCCAGATTGTGCGGTGCCCACTGATACATAGGCAGGTAGCATTATGATCTGGAGCTGCATGGCTACCGGCAGAATCTTCATCTGCGAAGGCCGTAATCCGTATGCATAATGCAAAGTACACATGCACCTAAATGTGCCAGAAACTGAGCTATTGGTACGCTTAATCACTTACTCGACCAAATTAACTTCGATGGCGTCATATTCTAACAGGATAATGTGTCCTGACATGAATCAGCGACCACAATGCGCTGGTCTGAAGACAACAATATTAACTTGATACATTATAATTAAACGAATGCGTCATAGTTCACAAACCGGGCAAGACATCTATTTACGTCGAAAATATTACTAAATAATTACTTGTTATTTAACATAAGTAAATGTGAGTAATAAATCTTAACTAAGGCGATGCAGGGTATGTACTAGTGCCCGCGAAAAACAATTTGAACATTTGCTTTAGTCCTACTATAATTATCCTGCTATATAAGTTGGATGGATGTTTGTTACGAAATTTTTCACAGAGATAGATTATCGTCTGGAATAGCACATTGGATGCTTTTTGTTCCAGTAGCATATTCCCGTGGGATAATTCCCAATATCCTCGCGGGTTAAGCCGCTGGCCAAAGAAAGTAATTAAAAAAACTTAAGATCCCTTAGGGCTGATTTTTCAATGGTCAGATAACTTTTAACTGATTTAATTCATCTGACAATTTTATTTTTATTTTATTTCACTTTTGACATTTGTAGTATTTTGAATTTATTTTGTTTTTTATTTTTTCAGTGTAATTATTTTGTATTGTTATTTTAATAATTATTTAGATGGATTTTCAATAATATAAATATTTGCACACCTTATTAGGTATGATACAGTGTACTTTAAAAATATTTGTAACTCCTGTTTGAATCTACCGGTAATAAGCAAATAAACAATTTTGATTTGATTTGATTTTTTGATTTGAGGAATAGAAGAGGCCGTTTGACAGATTTTTTATAAAAAATATAAACTAAACCGCCATAGTTATTCTCCAGGTAAAACTTATCGGCTTATTGAAAGACCTTTATGGAATTTTCTTGCTGATAGTTTATTCATTTTTGTATTAAAACTTTATGTTACATACAGGTACATAGGCGGTTTTAATGTTTGAGGCATTCTCTACAAGTCAAGTAAGGGTAGTGGAGAGATAACGGTGAGGGCTGGTGATAAGAGTGGAGTGGTTAACGCCATAAACAATATACTATTATAAATATGGATTGGTACATAAATAGCTCAACAGGTCAGAGTTATTATTAGTGCTCTGATTTGCGTAACAAGGCCAAGTAACAAGGAAAATCGTGATGTTTTCCGGGAACTACAAAACAGTTCAATAATACAATTCCTCAATTTCAAATTCCTCTATTTTTTTTATTTTTTTTTAATATTACACTACGGGTTATGTAGAAAAAGGAAACCTACAAAGTCACAAATCATGCAATTGATAACATGTACTCGTAGCCATCCTTGGAGAATATTCTAAACTGAATCAAAATTGCTGAATGTAGTAAAAGCCTTGAGTTGGGTATGAATTGAATATAATGAATGTCGTTTGGATCAATTGTTCAGTTGAGGATAAATATTGAATATGAGGAAACAAAAAAAATATTTTGCAAAAATAAGGTCATTCTTTAACTTTGCCGTAAATCATTTCTTTCCTGAATTTGTTCCTTATTAGCGACACTATTGGGTGGTACATCAAAATCGGCCCAATTACTCCTGTGAGTGTTTTCGCTATGCCTCATAAATTCTGATTTGGCCATACACGCCCACTTAAAAAAATCATTCTGTATATTTAACTAAGCAATACTAAATTGTTCCTTAAAGGGTTAATCTTACTTAATATTATAAATGCGAAAGTTTAGATGGATGTTTTTTCATTAACCAGGAAATATAGACATTAATTGCTGCGAAAAAAGCCTAGTTAGGCTAGTTATGTACCCACTTTCACCGGAAATATATTCATTATGGTAGTAATAATGCTGCCTGAAAAGAACATATATATCCCATAGGAGCAAAAAAATGCGCTATCAAAGGGCCCAAAAATCAGATTTTTGCTTAATTTTCTTAATGTTTAGATTTTACTGCAATTTGCGCTGAGGACATCTTTATTTCTTGTCCAACTGTGCATAAGATTGACCTATAATTGCAGGTATTTTCCTGGACTATTACTCAATCACACCAGAACGGCTGAACGGATCGGGTTGTTTGGTATGAAGATAGATTATAGTATACTTTAAACTCGGTATAATATTTTCTTGGGATAGTAAAAACTTCTCATGCGGGTGAAGCCAGGGGCAACGATAGTATTATAATAAGTTTTAAAACAAAAAAAAACATCTTAAAACACGAAAAAGTCAATAAAATTAATGCTTAATGCCTTTGGTCAAGTCTGTAATACTAGCAAAGACAAAACATAAAAAAAACATTAGTCCTGTATTTCCCTCAGGGTTACACAGAGTAGCTCCTATGGTACATCCACATTTCAAGTCTCATGTAATAGGTGCAAGCCTACTGACATCAATCGGATTTAAAGCAGACGCCGGATACTATTGACAAATTCCAGACGGAAAAACCCAATAACTCTGCCCGTACCAGGAATAGAACCTATCATGCTCAGCAGTAGAGCTTGTGACCACTACACCAACGAGCCAGTCAAAAGAGGAGAAACAAATAATTATTTAAACAAAGGAGTAGCTTCTACACTTACTTGATAATTTCTAGCTTTCTGCGATGTCGTACAGGACAAGTTGTGTAGAGGACACTCGCAGCTGTATTTCCACCGTATAATGAATACGTTATGTTCCCATAATTTAATATTCAGTGTGATTTTCCTCTTTCTGATAACACAATTGAGTCGGTTTAGTCCAATCTCGGCACCTTTCCATTTCGGAACTCCGTCAAAAATCATGTAAGGTTCACATAATGAATAGTAAAAAAAACTGGCTAAGTGCGAATTGACTCGCGCACGAAGGGTTCCGTACCATTATAAAAAAATCGACACAAAAACCACAAAAGAGCCCCACTTAAATATTTATTTTATTCTTTTTTTTTTGCATTTCTTGTTATAGCGGCCACAGATTTACATCATCAGTGAAAATTTTAACTGTCTAGGTATCACGGTTCATGAGCTACTGCCTGGTAACAAACAGACGGACAGTAGAGTCTTAGTTAAAGGGTCCCGTTTTTACCCTTTTTACCCTAAAATAGTTATTATGTAGTGACTAAATAAATAATATGATTATTTATTAAATTAAAACAAATGTTTTTTCAAAAGATTCTGTTTATATTTTAATTAAGTTTAATTTGAAATAATAGTGGACAGGGTAAAATATATTTTTATGCTACTTTCACTTTCACAAGAATACCCCTTGAGTCACTATCACTTTAATTAGTTTATATTGTCTCTGCCTTCGCAGTAAGTTGGCGAGACATAAAGTATAATACAAAAATCAACGGTTCCTACGAATAAACGTTTTAAAATCACCGAAAGTCCCATAAAAACATCTTTCTAGCACTAGCATTTTAATATTAAACTTATTTTTTTAAACAGTTATATTTGTAAAAAGTATAATATAATTATAAGTAAAAGTATATTATTAAATAATGCCGAAACGGAAATAGGCCGCGGTGGGACTTAACCGTCGAGTCACAGAAATACATTTGGAAAATTTACAGAATGTACAACTCTAGGTGTCACTGTAATAAGAATGTAATATGCGATTCAAGTGAGAATAGGAACGCCAATGACAAAAGTCAAACTGTCACTTATTAAACTGAAAATTACGGTTTGCTTAGAAAGCTAATTCAAGTATATTTAAAACTCCTTAATTTGATTATCAATAGGTACATATAATAAATCTGTAGAAAAGTCGTTTTTGTACATCGAAAATATATAAAAAAATAGCCAGGGTGTTAAAGGATAACCTACGGAACCCATTTCCAACAGTTTAGAATTGTTTGTCTGTTTATCTGTTTGTCTGTTTATTTGTGCACGCACCACGTAAAATGTACGAAACCAATGTAGATAACATTTATACATAAAAAATATGCGTAACTCATGCGTAACTTGAAGTATTACTTAGTTTTTGTTTCATCGAAATCGGTTCACTCAATCAAAAGTTAGATGCATTTAAAATGTTCAAGAAGTAAAATATCACAAAACACGCCATGTCTAGCTCTGAACTCTGACACACGCAATTCAGATACTAGGACAGTTGAACTCCGTATTCGATAGATGGCGTTGTGCATTTGAAGTCATTTTTTGAATGGCGGTGATAATGTTCTCCGCGGCAGAATGACACTTGAAAAATAATTGTTAGGAAGGACGAGGTAGCAAGCCAATTAGGGTGGGCAGGTAGGCAGGGGGTGTCAACTCTATACTTCGAATCAACGACATACCTTCAAGGGCTATTTCAGGTGTGGTCATGAACCGTGTTAGCTAGACAGTTGAATTTTTTACAGATGATGTTTCTGTTGCCACTATTACAGGAAATATTAAAAACGGAATAAAATAAATATTTCAGTGTGGCTCCCATACAACAAACGTGTTATTTTTTTTGCCTTTTTTGACGGTTCCGGTAAGTAGGTACTTACCTACCCGGTAAGGCGTAGGTTGGGTAAATAGGGAAGGTAGGTAGGGTATGTAAGGCGTAGGTTGGGCAAGTAGGGTAGGTAAGGCGTAGGTAGGCTAGGTAAGGCATTGGTTGGGTAGGTATGGCGTAGGTAGGGTAGGTAAGGCATTGGTTGGGTAATTAGGATAGATAGGTAGGGTGGGTAAGGCGTAGGTACGGTAGGTAAGGCATAGGTTGGGTAAATAGGGTAGGTAGGTAGGGTAGGCAAGGCATAGGTTGGGTAAATAGGGTAGGTAGGTAGGGTAGGCAAGGCGTAGGTTGGATAAGTAGGGTAGGTAGGTAGGGTAGGTAAGGCGTAGGGTGGGTAAGTAGGGTAGGTAGGTAGGGAAGGTAAGGCATAGGTTGGATAAATAGGGTAGGTAGGTAGGGTAGGCAAGCGTAGGTTGGGTAAGTAGGGTAGGTAGGTAGGGTAGGTAAGGCGTAGGGTGGGTAAGTAGGGTAGGTAGGTAGGGTAGGTAAGGCGTAGGTAGGGTAGGAAATGCGTAGGTAGGGTAGGTGAGGCGTAGGTAGGGTAGGTGAGGCGCAGGTAGGGTAGGTAATGCGTAGGTAGGTAGGTAAGTAGGGTAGGCAGTTGACGGGAGCGGAGCCGCGGGCACAGCTAGTTATACATAATTCCATAGAACATTTAATTATGTATGGTCTGGCCGGCCTCACTCACTCTACAGAAGTAAAACAAATATCGGAATTCGAAAGGAATTATATTCGGCATTTTTAAGATCTTGCATGTAATTATTACCTATGTTTTACAAATAAATGATTTTGATTTGAAAATCTGGCGATGGAAACACCGTCTGTATTACGAAAAAAAAGAAATGTTAGGTGGTTTTCTTTTGTTGTTTTTGGTAGGTTATTTTTGACTTGGTCTATATTCTGGTTCATTCCTGGTAAATAATGGTCACTTTAATACGATGCATTGTGGATTTTATACGGTTTAGCCGCTGTGAGTCACCGTTTTCACAGTGTGTAATTACCGCAGAACCATAAAGTCTGTTGTTTTCCTTAAAAATGTTGTAATTTGACACCATCGTCTGGTAAACAAGATCAACAGGCCTATGAGTATTCGATAAATGTTCTTAGTTAAATAATCTATTAGGCATAAATCACACGTCAACTTTTCGATAATTTTTTTTAATTCATTATAGGCTCGCGCTTGACCACTATCTCACCTGATGGTAAGCGATGATGTGGTCGACGGTGGAGCACGCTTGCCTAGAAGTAACCTATTCACTCTTGACTTAAAGACCCCTAGATTGTAGCTATCGGGAAACACAGACTCCGGCAGGGAATTCCACTCCTTAGCTGTACGCATAATAAAAGTATTCTCAAAACGTTTAGTGCGTATGGGTGTGATGTCTACCATGTACCGATGGCGCTTCGCCGTACGTCTGGTAGTCCGATGATGAAACGGGCTGGGCGGAATTAGATCATGCAATTCCATCGCACACTCCCCGAAATGTAACCGATAAAAAACCGACAAGCTGGCAACTCGGCGACGGTGTTCAAGGCTCTGGAGCTTTGACTTAACCAGTGCTTCATCGCCGATGAGCCTCTTGGCTCGCTTTTCGATCGACTCTAGTGCGTCAAGCTGGTATTTGGCAGATCCGTCCCAGAGATGAGAACAGTACTCCATGCATGATCGAACTTGCGCTTTATACAAGCTGAGCACCTGTTCTGGCGTGAAGAACCTCCTCACCTTCGCAAGGATCCCCAACTTTTCGATATTTTGTAAACATTGTCGTTTTGGTTAAATACGATATCGTGCGGTTCCTTCACATCTTAGAATTTACATATCACGTTATATAATAACTCTATTTCCCTAATAATATAAGTCATCATCCGGAATGATGTGAAAGACGCAAAAGAAGAAAAATGAAGTATGTAGGGATCGTAGCAGGTGGCGTTCTGTAGGTTTTTGGTTAAAAAATAGAACAAGTCATGCTAATATTTTAAATGAAAGTTTTAAAATAGAATGTTATATAAAATCGTGTATTCGGCACATACAACAGCAGCAATTACAAAGTAAAAGAGAAGAATAGTAAAAATCTTTTTACCAAAAAAATTAAAACGCAAATTCACTTTGTTGTGATTTTTTTTGGAAGTTCTTTTAATTTTTTTGTTAAAAGTTTTTATTTTCTATTTTTAGTTTTGGTATCTTTTAGTGTTTTTTTTTTGTCCTTTTTTAATGGTGTAATTTATTGTGTGTTTACCATAAAATTCATTTATAGCCAAAGTGCATCTTATAAAATTCTAATTAGCCCAAACACGACCAGGATACATTGTTTTATTTCGGAGTTCCAGGCACTGCACCTCCAAAACATTCAGGCATCATCATCAGATCAGCTCGATGGTACCGTTTTCATTAGTAGGTGCCATTTATTTATAAGTATATGCTTCATCATAGTCGGTTAACTATTCGAGATATGTTCATCAGTTCCACTTCACAAGAATGTTCTGCGTGCAAATGATTGCATAGTTGATAGAATACCAAAATTGCTTAAAATGTAAAAGAAAGAAAGAAAAGAAAGAAAAAGAAAGGAAAGAAGGAAAAGAAAGGTTCCTATCTCAGCATGTGCAGCGATATCCAAAAAAAAGGTAAAAACGCTGCGCTGATATTCTTACGGAAACGGGACTTATATAATAAAATAAAACGGGACTTGTATAAAAAAATTAAATAATGTATACCTATAATAGTTGAGGATTTTCCTCGATTTCCATGAGATCCCATCATCAGATTCTGACTGAGTGACAATGGACCACCTCGAGAGTATACCCTACCAAACAAAAATAATTTTCAAAACCGGTCCACAATTGGCGGAAAAATCGCGTAATAAACATACAAAAAACACATAGTAGACGAATTGAGAACCTACTCCTTTTTCAAGTCGGTTGAGAAAGTAAAAGTGCAATCTCAGCTTGTGCTGAGCGTGCATAATGCACATACCTCTGAGTTTATTTGTGTTTCCTTTCAGAAAATTAGTCAGGAAAAATAAAAAGACAAACCAGATTGATATAAGTATAAAAAATTGTGTTATTTACAAAATGAACATCATTTATCATTAGTACGAAGCTTGTCTGCATGAGGTTTTGTAAGCTTGTGTGTTCGATAGCGGTGGCGGGACAACTGGCGCGACGACTTGAACGTCTGAGGACAGTGCTCACACTGGAACAAGAAGAGCTGGGTTAGAGCCTCTACAGACTAGTCCTTAGTAAATAAGGGCACCGGGACAGGGGTGCAAGCGGGTGCACTTGCACTTAGCTAAACTTCAGAAAAATATACAAAAATATTAAAAAATACGAGTGCCGAGCTCGCTTCGATCGCACTTGAATTCTCCATCTATATTTTTTGCAATTTGACAACAAATAGTACTCGGTACAAAATAATGGGCACAACAAAGCCCAGTCTATTCGAGGCAGAGTGCTAAAGATACACCGCGCAGAAAACACATCAGGAAACACCCATGTGGTCGATAGATACAAAGCTGTCGACAAGCTCACGGATTAAGCTAGCTTATGTGGCAATTGACTGGTTATATTGGCCGTAGAACTGATCACCGTTAGGGTAGATGATGTTCTTGAGTGGAGACCGCAAACTGGTAAACGTAAGGTAGGACGCTCTCAGGCTAGGTGGTATGATAATTTTCGCAGGGTGGTAGCAGCAGTGGATGAGATTTGCCGAAAATTGAAACAAATGGCCTATGTCCAGCAGTGAACTGCTGTAGGCTGATGATGATGATGAAGCATATTGTAGGAATAGGTACTTGATCTGTATTGAGATCATAGAAAAATGATTACAATAACACTAATACCCAACATAGGCGGTTTATCACACATGGCAAGGAACAGCCGTGCAGTGAGTCAGTTCAATCAATCTGCCTGCCTTGTCCAAGCTATGTTGGGATCGGCTTCCAGTCGAACCACATGCAGCTGAGTACCATTATTTATAATACTGATACTCAGCTGCATGTGGTTGGACGCCACAGTCGCAGTCGCTGCATGTATATGCAGCGACTGCATATCTGATATCCACAACGCAGTAACTGGATAACACGAGATACCGCAAGGCAAGTCTGGTGTCAGTATTTGGCTTCTGACTACCCGTAACGACTGTGAAAGGTAAACAAATGATGCCGGGACCAGCGGTGTAACGTGCTTGCCGAGGAACGGAGGAGTCTCGGTATGTAATGGACCGCGGCAAGCGTTGCTTAACCTTGCAGATCAATCCGTGCGGTTGTTACAATTTAACCACGAGCTCCTACTGCAGTGGACAGTATGGTATTATTGCTAAGGGCAGACTTCGGAGTAGTCAAGACAAAATACTTTCCGCACAAGCTACGGAACTGAACGTGAGCGGCGACATTGGAAATTCGCGGCAAGAAGGTCTTAAGCGCCGTGTAATACGCGGCAAGGAGGTCTTAAGCGCCGTGTAATACGCGGCAAGGAGGTCTTAAGCGCCGTGTAATACGCGTCGCTTTCGCGTTCAAGCCAAAACACATTGATCGCAGTGGTGCGTGATATTACGAGACCTTTTCACAGGTAATGAATGTCATTGCCATACATTTTGACGTTTGCGTCTAGCGTAAATGCTACAAAAAGCTTTTTGTCTACGCCTGCAGAGCGGCTCCGTGTCAGTGTGGCTGCGACAATGGAAATTTGTGGCAATAAGGTTAGAATCGCTGTGCAATACGCGTCACTTACGTTTTGCAGTAAAACAAGTAAGACAGGGAGTAAGTAAGGGCTCACTGACAGCAAGGCACGCTTCAGCATACCAAACCATTCTGGTGCGGCAGAATGGACATCGCTGACAAAGGTGAAGGAAAACATCGTAAGGAGACTCGGGCTTATAGTTAGTTTATTATAAGTTTGTACTTCATTGGTGTAATTGCTGCAAGTCGTTCCAGTGCGAGGATTAACGAAGTCAGTCGGGTTAGTGCGTTATCGTTTCAGTACAGATTTTTACCGAGACTAACTCGTTGACCAGCTCGGTCTAGGTGCGGTACTTACCGTTTCGTTTTGTTTGCTATGGTGTTTGTCATGGGCAATCACGAGGGACAGATGTATACAAATCAAATATATCTGTCACTTACTCACACTGGATATAACCTTGCTGTAAGAGCTCATGGTAGCCCTCAGAAATCAGATGTGCACCTAGACGCGTGGTTACCTGTACCGCCGCAGTAGTGCGATGGCTCTCAATATGCTGCACCAGGCAGCGTCGGCTGTGGTACGAGGCTGCACACTCGTCGCAGATAAACGGACGCTCGAATGTGTGCACGCGGCGCTCGTGCAGCTGAAAGAGAAGGAGATAGTTTTAAAGAGAGAAGGAAGGAAAATAATAGCAGTCATAGTACTTTATTTATTTAATTCTAGATTTCATTCTTGATTTTCTTAGACGGACTCCGGTATGAAAATTTTATAAAGAGTGAAATTTATTTTTTACCGTGATGATGTCTATGCACGTCTATGGTATTGCTCAGTAACCACAGAGAAACGTAGGGACGTAGTGTCTCGCATCGACGTAAATGTATTACGCATTTTACTATAGTTCTAAAAGATCTCTGAGCTGAATAGCAACTGATTAGAAGATTCTTTTAACAATGATCAGCAAAATTATTGGTAATTTAGGTTAAATATCGTGTTCCGGCAACACCTAGTAATGTAGCACCTGGCAATACAAACATTGTATAGAAATTGCCGAGTTTTTGGTGGGATTTTGTCGAGTGAAGTTCAGCGGCTGTGAATATTATTTGCAAATTGATTCCTAGTGGCTATTGTGATATAAAATTGGTGTAGTTTTGTGTCTCAACTGTCTACGCAATTGGACAATAACTATGTGAAATCATTGACAGAAGCGATCTCGGGATAGTGGAGCGGAGTATTTTATTGTAGTATTGACTGCCTCTGCAAAGCTTACTGGGAAGACTGACTCGATACAATGTGCTACCAAATACTCCAAAAAACATTAGAATCTGTTACATCCGCAATCTAATGCATACTAATGAATGTTAAAACCCATTTATGTATCCGACTGAAAGACTTGTATCTATGGTCATGAATTATAATAACAAAAAAAAATTAGAAATTGCCGAGAATTGCTCAGTGTCAGGTGTCCTAAATTAGCTTTGATTTGTTATTATTTTTAACACTATCACGTCCTGCCGTATAGTATATCATCATCATCATCATTAGCCTTTTAATGTTCCTACTGCTGGTGCACAGGGCTCTTCTCTGTGAGAGAGAGAATATGCTGTAATCCACCACGCGGGCCCAGTGGTTTTGATGGATGTCACAATTCTTCAAATATTTTCTTCCAGGAGAAGCTGGTTTCTTCACGATATTTTCCTTTTCCGTATATAATAATAATAATAAAGCTTTATTTATTCCTTACACATAGTTTACATTAATTCTAAACATTATTTGTAGTGTTAGTATTATATTTATTCTAGTTTGTTAGTTTAGTTAGTTTTCTAGTTTATTAAACTGCGTGAACGCGTTTTGTAGTAAGGACCGCTTTTCCGTATATAGAGCAGTTTTTATCGTGCAGTGCGTGCGTGATAGCGCAGTTATTTGGGGCTCCAACCCACAAAATCTCCACTGTGCCCTCCTGTGCCGCTTATGACAGGAACACGGGCACGCGTTAGCACTCACCGCGAACCCGCCGCGGCTGTCCGTCACCGGACCGTCCACTAGGGTGTACACCCCATCACCGGCCCAACAGAACACATTGCACGCCGTGACCATCCCAGGGACCAAACCAGCACAAGGACGCCAGAAGGCCCCGTGTATGACACCCTTGGTCCCCCTGTGACGGGTCAGGGGAGGTCATTGCGGTCCGATGGCGCGTCCGCCATCAGACGGTAGCGACCCCGTGCAGCTCTCCCACCGCGGCCACCAACCCTCAGCCGCGATATCGTATGGGACCTGAGACACTGCATACGACATCGCAGCCCGCCTCAGTTGCGATGTCGACTCTGTCACCATGCGGCACCGCAACTTACTTGTTGACCAGCAGGCAAAAGCCCTGACGAACGGCTCCTCAGGTTCCTCTTCGCTTCACCGTGGGTGACTAAGCCACAGCTACTGAGCCTTGACAATGAGGGCACCCAACGGGGGGATGTGTATTCACCCTGGCTCACTGATTTTACCATGGCAGGTCCCCATACATTGTTTTAGCTGAGATTAAATTCCTACGTCATTAAATGAAAATTACCTGGTTTAACTCAGGGTGATGTTCTGAATTATTTTGTGCAAGAAGTTTTGTTTGATAATGTCGAGTTTAATAGATATTCAGTCATAAACTTTGTTCAGACACTCAAATTTAGGTCAGCTAAGATTTCGCCATTGTTCTTTCTTATTTATTTATTTATTTAGACTTCATGCATAAAGAACAAAGGCGGCCATAGGCATTCTTGTTATTCGGGTAATCTCTTTTGGCATAAGTTTGGGCTTATTAATTTGTCTTATATTAGAACTTGCCAACTAGGTACCACAACTAAAAAGTAAAAATAAAAACCTTTTCACAAAAATTTCAACCGACTACCAATAATAAAATAACAAGTGAAAAATAACTTCAATTTCGGAAATCGGTGTCTAAAACAGAAGAAACGTAAACAGGGACAGCGAATTCCAAAATAGAAGATATTTACACTTTGTAGTGTTTTTATTTGGAAATCTGTTTTGTAATAAGTATTTTTTTTTGTAAAAGTATTTTATATTTTTTTGGGGAAATTGGCCTTTTAGCATTACTATTTTCATATTTAATTTGGTGATGTGCGTCTTTTTTCTGCAGCATAAAGTATATTTAAGTAGCAGGCCGGAGTCTGGCTTTGTGCTCAGTTGATGGCAATAGGCTCGCTCCCTAAGCTGTTACATGCGACTTACATCTATCTGGCGAAGTGTGGGTGTTTACTATAGGAAGAACCCAACTCAACAGCGTGATATTTTGTTATAAACATCTGCACTCAAAACTCTGACTCTGTCTCTCACCTTGAGCTGAGCGTCATCAAGAGCGAGATAGCTGCAGTGTTGGCATGGCAGCTCCCTCTTCATACCGTGGTAGGATCTGCAGTGACGTTTCAGCTGTGTGCTAGAAATAAAACTTTTGCCGCAAAACTGCAATCCATTTAACAACTTATTAGCATCTTATTGGCTTTGTTCTTCAGAAAGGCTTTTCGCATAGATAATCGGCGTGCTTGTTTGATCTAGCTGCCTAATTGCGTAAGTAAGTTCGGCAAGGCAAACGGTTTGAACACATAAAAGATTGTGAACAATTGACCGATCACATTGAGATGAAATACGCGATGTGGATTTTCTAGACTGGTGGCTGCAGATGTTAGAACTTCTTTCGATTGTGAATACAAGATCTGAGCTTAGCTCTGCCCGGTTTTCAACCGACTTCCCAAAAATGACGAGGTTCTCTATTCGAATGTTTTCTATTTTTTATTTATGTTCAAAATGTTTGCAAAATTCATTTTTGTTCGAAAGAAGTTTATTTCGAAATGGTCCCATTTAAATTTCGTGTAGATCTGATTAATAACTTCGGATATATACAACAGAACTCTTCAATAAATGACGGCCAATCTCTCGGTATTGTTGCAATCGCATGTCTGTTTTTTGTTTACACCATTTCATAACATACTATCACGTATGTATGTATGTCAGTATGCATTAAACGTACGCAGATGTGTACAATAAAATTCACCCTGGTACAATCTCAATCTACCGGTTATGTTTAAGTTACATGTTATTCGTGTAACCTATTCTGTCATCACTGTGGGCATTATAGGAAACTTACTATAGAACTTGTCCATTATGTACCACTAAATAGTGAAAAATAATAAACTTTTTACAAAAACAAATACAACCGACTTCCAAAAAAAACACTGCTAAGTGAAAAATAACTTAAATTTCGGAAGACGGCGTCAAAAAACGATGAAACAAAAACAGGAACACCAACTTCCTAAATTGAAGTTATATTTACTTTGCAGTGTTTTTTTTGGAAGTCGGTTGTATTTTTTTTTGGAAAAAGTTTATTATTTTTAACTTTTTAGTGGTACATAATGGACAAGTTTCGAATCTAATGAAAGAGATTAGCGTTCTGTAGATTCTGCCAAACCCCATTGGAAAAATGTATGGTGAACTGAATATCTGTCCGGCACTATCAAAGATTACTATTATATACTGGCACTATCCTACTGTTTCTAATGTTATACTTACTTCACACAAAAAATTGAATCCCAAATGCAATTTCGCGTGGCTGATAAAACATTTCCAGTTGCTCACAGATTTTTTACATATTTTACACTTCACTGGCCCTTGAGGATCGAATTTGCCATCAACCATATCCTACTGGTGCCTTTTTTCCTTTCTCGATAATTTTTTGACAGTTCCGTCTGGCGGCCATTTTGTTTCGCCGCCATCTTGGTCTAATCTGTCAAACTCTATTTCTACTTTCAGCTCGGGAATTCCGTCGTAATTTTCATAATCCTCATTGGTTTCACTGCTTGTGGTAGGGTTTTCAACAATTTGGGTTATTAATTCATCACTGTTTACTGTATTTTCGTTAAGATCGTAAGTGTTCGAAGTGTCTTTGGTAGCCAAGTTCTGTTAATTTCTGTTCACTCTCCTGGCTCCTATTTCGGAGATGTAAAGCTGAATGTACGTCTTCTTTGCATTTGCCACAAATGTTTTGAGGTAAACCATCATTGTACTCGATCTAGACAAGTAATAATAATTATGTAGAGAACAATAATCGAGCCTGTATAACCTTAGGTACCTAACCTTCCTCGATACCCCATTAAAGTTAACTATAATAACTATACGTCGAGGGAACGAGTACAAAAGCTCAGTAGAAATCGACATTAAAATCGTAAATCTGGCTTTTTAGTATGGGCCAGTTAGGGTAGTGATAATCCAAATTCGCAACTTTGAAAAACGAGAAATTTTGGGGCTTTTTTACCCGACTGCCGAAAGAGGGTAGTTTGTTTATCATTATCAGTCTATGTATGTATGTATGTTTGTTCCTATGTGGCGTTCCAGAGCCCAAACGCGTTGGCCAATTTTAATGATTCGTCTTAATCTTGCGGGTGTCACTGGCTACGTTAAAATTGGAAAATACAAAAATGGCGGCTTTAAGGCGTCATATTGTGGAGTCCCAATATTTGTATTCTTCGATTCCCATCGTGTGTGGTATCAAAATAAAGGGTTTAAGGAGTCGATTTCAAAAATATACAACACTTCTATGTTTAAATGTACCTAACTCGAAAAAAAATAACTGAAAAGTGATTAATAAAAAAATCTAAATTCAAAAAATCAACAAACCCGATTGCTTAAAAAGCGAACTAAAAAGACGTAAACAATAAAAAAATAATGCTGTGCAGTCGCAGGATATATCTGGTTTTAGTCAGCATGCTCGCGAATATGTATCTTCCGACTGCACAGCATAATTTTTATCTGGTTTACGTCTTTTTGGTTCGCTTTTTAAACAAACAGGTTTTTTGTTTTTTTAATATATTTTTTAGTTTTGTGCTCTAAAATTCATGAAATCTATGCGTTTTTGGACGGACAAAATTCTGTACCTACTTTTTAAAGTATATTAAATTTTGCAACAATTTAAGCACAACCGTAGCTCTATTAAACCTAAAGGGACCAAGCTATGCAAGCAACTTTGCCAACGATTAGAAACCTAGAGCAAAGAAAACTTTGAAAAAAAAAATTGTAAGTTACTTAATATAATTATGCCATAATAGTACATTTTGATACAAGTGCGGAAAGTTTGTTATTGCGTACGAGGCCGAATGAACACCCGAGCCGTAAGGCGAGGGTGTTATGGGGCCGAGAACCGCAATAACAAATTCCCACATGTATCAAACGACGTTTTTCAATACACTTTCGAAGAAATAAACACAGTTTAGATAAGCATAGGTCGTTTAGTGTACGGACGTAGCGCCTAGGTAAGGTTTTATAGATTAGACTAGCTGACCCTGCCGGGTCCGGAACTTTGTTTTGCCATAAAAAGACCAAACATTTATCTACCCTACCTACCCTACCTTATACTACCTACCCTACCCTACCCTACACTACCCTACACTACCCTACACTACCCTACTCTACCCAACCCTACCCGACCCTACACTACCCTACATTACCCTACCCTACCCTATCCTACCCGACCCTACACTACCCTACATTACCCTACCCTACCCTACCCTACCCGACCCTACACTACCCTACACTATCCTACTCTACACTACCCTACCCTACACTACCCTACCCTACCCTACCCTACCCTACACTACCCTACCCTACCCAACCCTACCCTACCCGACCCTACCCTACCCTACCCGACCCTACACTACCCTACACCATCCTACTCTACACTACCCAACCCTACACTACCCTACCCTACCCTACCCTACCCTATGTCCTTCTCCTGGCTCTAAACTACCTCCCTGCCAATTTTCAGCTAAATCGGTTCAGCCGTTCTTGAGTTATAAGTGAAGTAACTAACACGACTTTCTTTTATATATATAGATATTGATTCAACTACTGACCTTTGTTGCCAAATACTGGCTATCCGGAGCTTCTTTCAAAAAGTTTTCAACTTCATTTGGAGACAATACTTTTGATTTTCGTCCAATATATCCGACGGAGTGTCTTTTTAGAAATGCAGTCAGGTTGCAATATATTTTATGTTAACACCGTGATTTTGCAGAACCGTGCTTTTTAGCATGGAATATATACACCATAGCGTGCTAGGCTTATATTTAGTAGCGAGTTCATTGAAATAAATGCCAAAAATACTTGCCGCGAAATGACGACGCCTTTATAGTAACTTTCCACTGAAGAAAACTTTGCAAAGCTGCCATTTAATTCACCTTAGATTTAGATGGCAACAGGCTATCGCAAGCATTTTGTGCCTCAATCACAATATCCGGCGGAGTACCATCTAAAGAATTCTCTTCAAAACTTAAATTCGACATTTTTCACAAATAACTCAAATTATTAAGACTAACTTTCCTTTTTTTGCCGCGCTTTATGTTCGCAGGTTAAAGGAGAAGCAAAGGTATGAAGCCGTTAAACAGCCTCACAGGAAAAATATAAAATTCAAATATATTTTAATTAAGAACACAAATAAAATGTTAACTTCTTCATAAAAGTAATATTGGCTTAAAATAATCATGTTTATTAGTATTATTCTTTTTATAAACACAATTTAAATATTAAAAAAATATTTACGCTGTAAAGACGCAAATCAAAATGACGAGATTAAAAAAAAACACGCCTGCTCTATAATTGTCAGTGGTGTTTTTTTTTAAAATTTCTTATGTTTTAATCGAATTACCGCACGCGTGCTGTAATCTTATTACCGCACGCGTGCGAAATATGTTGCATATCGAACCTAATCGTAGTGCAATAAGAGCTAGTTTTCGAGGAAGTGTATTGAAAAATAAATGAAATAAATTAATTCACCATTGTCTGATTCTACTACAATTGCTTCTGCCGCCGAATTATATGGTTGGTCTTGATCAGTTTCAGACTTGAATTTATATATCTGTGGATGAAATTTGCCTCAACACGTCGTTTAGATGTTGATAGTTTGCGAATTTACAGTTTTTTTAAAGAAAGTCCCAAGTTTCAAAAAGCGCTAGGCGCTAGAACGCGCTATTGAACAAAAAAAAAACGCTAGATCTGGCGCTGAAAGCGCTAAGTTGGCAGCACTGGATTTACGGAACCAAGCGAAGTAGGTTTACCTAATTGTTATTCATTTACACAGTATGCTACGAACAATAAAATTTAAGTCAACGAACTTTAAAACTTACTTTCAATCCCGTTATTATAAACAAAACATGGGTAGAATTGTCAATTTCTTCTACATTTGTAAATAAAGGTATTAAATCCTCTTTAGATAAACATAATCTACACAGTTCGTCCCACATTTTGAGACGTTATTACATGTTTTGGTCAATTTCGTCAGTCGAGTATAGCAAGTTTTTGACAGCTGTGGGTGACCAGACGTGAATTAAAATTACCCTACCATTTTTTGGGGATGCCAAGATAAATTATTTAGTTGTATGAGTTACATTATGTACTTTTCGTAAGGCCTGTTATTTTATATTATTTGACAGCTGTCTGCTATGAAACCTACGCAGGTTTAATATTTAATAACAGGCAGCCTTAAACAATAAAATGAAATACTTCATCAACGCTTACAGTAGTGAAGCGATGCGCTTATTCGCTCATGTATTCGGATAAATTAAACTTCATAATTAATCAAATATACGTTTACAGAAAATATCGCATGTAAAGATTTTAGAAGCTTACATTTTGAAAAAAGCATTATTGGATTGTAAATAAATTAATTACTTACGAATTTTTTTTATGATGAATCGTTGAATCCTTCTCCATATAAACTGAAACCATCATATCACTTGAATCCGCAGTAACCGTAATATTAATTCTCGAGTGCACCAATTGTCAACCGCAACATTACCATCCCAATCAGATATTATCTGGATTTTTGTCCTATTGTTGACAACGCCCACTCGCCCAGTTTTCTTGAGTCACATTAGCTTACATATTTTTTAATAATTGCAGCGTTTTTTTTGCGGATTAAGAAGGAGTTGTGTTGTTCCTAGTGGCATATCCTTTTTTCGTTGCTTGTTTAATTAAAATATTGAGCAAAAATAAAATAGCTATAGACGGCGATTGCATGTTGTTTATTACCTACCTGGCCTACCTGCCTCATTAATGTTGCAAAAATAAATATATTGTTATTGATATTAATATAGGTATACTACCTTATAGCGTACTAAGGATTCAATAAATTAGATTTAATTTGACTTCAAACTATACGAAATAAAAATAAAATTCAATCGATTAAAATTTCTTCATTGTCAAGTGATTTATTAAGAAATCGAATCGGTAGCGCATTAGTGCATCACTATCATTCAAAAATATAGTTTTTACCACACTTTGGGCCGCCCTGAATAATAATCGATCTTTCAATATTTTAATTATAGTTGTTTTATTACTAAATAAAAGTACTTATCAAGTTTAAAAAAAAACATCTATTTTGGTTATTAAAAAGTTATCAAGAAAACTGCAATTTTTTTCTTTACATTTGTTTTCGAAGTACATTCAACTAATTTTAAATAGTATTTTGGTTCAAAATCAAAAAAGAAAATCGAATCTCAATTTTCTAGGGAGTAGGGTGAAATATCGATTCAGTACTAGGCATCGATTTAAAACTGATATGTCAGAACTTAAAAATCGATTCGTCGATTAATCGATCTCAAATCGCCATCCCTATCTATGATTAGATTTCTGTTTTTATTTTGAGCAGCGTTGCCAGAATGTAACTTATGTTATATTTTAATTTACTTTTGACCTTCTCATGTAACCTCTTAGTAACACGACCCAAAATGTTTATATACTTTACTTTTAGGACCTACTATAAAATATAAAAACTATTATCCAGCAAACAAAAAAAAACATGAAATGGAACGCATCCAAGAATGTTTTCATTCGTCGTGTTGTCGCAACTGATTTTGTGACACACAAATTGACGTATTGTTTATTCACTCACTCACGTGTGTTCCTAAATCTTCCATCCCGCTTACTCCAGCGAGTGGGGCTGTCGTTTTCCACATAAAATAGGGTAAAGTAACTTTTCTCTTGAAAATGTAACTTTTTGAGATGTCTCAAGTAGTATTTGACTATCGAACACTACGTTTTCTGCCACTGGCAACACTGTTATGAGTTTTGAGCTGTCACTGTCAAATGTATGGTATTGGTATCTCTAAGTAGTAGTAAGTAGTCTGTGGTAAATTGTAAACTATTATAAAGTATGTATTATAAACAGGCTGGGCGGAGATTAAATCAATGTGAATAATTATAACAAAGTAGGCGATGGTATTTATTTGGTATTGCCGAATTTAAACACCAATCGCACACAGGGCAACAATTTAGGAAAATAACAACATGCAACAGATAAATATATCTCTAAGAAGGTGTGCAATTTCAATAAAAACGTAAGTAACTCTGAAGTTACCTCTATCCCGAAATGTTATGTAGCAGTAGTGACGTGGCGTGGTGAGACTGTACTTACGTTTTTTCTCTATTTAGTTTTGGCATGGTAGAACAAGACATGGTATTCTCCTCCCGTGACAGCTGGGTCACGTGATTGGCCTAAGACTACGTCATCAGTTGCGTTGCGGCTCTCAAACTTTTTTAGTGGGGAAAAAGATAAAAATAATACAATAAGTACAAATGTTTTATAATTCTTAATAAATCGTCATATTTGATACTTTTTGTATTTATTTACTTTGCTTTCTTTTAATTGATTGCATTTTAGTATTTTTATTTATTTCGGAACGAAAACTCACAAAACTTGACTTGACTAAAATAAGTCAAAAATAATAAGGTTAGGTTAAGAATAGAATAGAATAGAACGACGGAACGACGTATTGACACAACTATGCCTTAAATTATGGAAAGCGTATATAAATTAAATAATAAATTAATGAAAGGCACATACCAGTTATTTTAGGTGAAGTTAGTTACAATATTGAAGCCACGCATATGATAGCGTCTCTTCATTGGGAAAAGAAAAAAATATATTACACCGCCTTTTATACTGCTGTTTTTACAGTTTACGAAACAATTAACAATTTTTCTTGTGTATCTTTCAAAGTTCACGGGTTCATCACAAATGTTTGGGAGCCACAGTATTTTTCTCACCGAGCGAAACAACGCTATAGGTGTGAGTGACACGACAATAGCGATGAAATGGCTAGTTGTCAGTATGACACTTGTCAATTCGATATGTTGCCACTGTGTGTGATTGAATTACCCGAGCAAAATGCATTTTTATCTTAACAAAGCAATTATGAACTAATAATTCAATATACAAATAAATTTAACAATAAATAGATGAATCACATGAGTTACGAAATAGTTAATCTAGTTAATAATTTATTTTATTTTCATTAACTATATGAGAAAGTACCTAAATTTTCTAAAAAGGACAATCAATGGTAACACTTATCGTGACGTAGGCTTTGGCCATCCTGGGAAGAGAATACCAGGCGAAGTATACGGAGTATGTTATTATACCATGAGTTTTGGTATCTCATCACCATGAAATGCATTTATAGCCAGAGTTCATCTTATAACGCTTTCAATAAGCCCAAAAACTACTAGAATATAGGTATTGTTTTATTATGGCGTTCCAGTGCCTACCTACCATTTATATTATATATTTATAAGTATTTGCTTCTCATAGGCGGATAACTATTTGAGATATCTTATGCCCATGACATACCTACTTATGATAGATGGAGCCCCTTTTCCGGTCTTAAACTCCCATTTGGTCTGTTGTGCGTGCAGGCCTCCTCTCTGCGAGAGAAAATGCGCCGTAATCCATCATTCGGGCCCAGTGCGGGTTGGTGTTCTGATTCTTTTCTTGAATTTCTGGTTCTAAGACATGCCGGTTTCCTCGCAATATTTTCCTTTACTGTTTTGAGATCAGTGGTGATAAAATAATTTACACAAAGGAAAGCACCTGCCGTGGTTCGAATCAACAACCTATAAATTGTAAGTCGCGGTGGTTACCACTGGGCCACCACTGCTCTCCCGTTACATACTTATTATTAAGGAGTTCCCGTGGCCATCTGTGGTCTTTCCACTCTACCAAATGATACTTCCTTAGTGCAAATGCTTGCCATGTTGATGAAAATACCATCTCTATATGTATGCCTATAATATTTGAGGGGTGCCCTCCATTTTAATAAACATACATTTGAACATAAAACCTCCTTCTTTTCTAAAAAGTGAAAGTGGGTTGTCCAATATTTTTTTTTTGTTGTGGTTTCTAGAAATTTTGGTTTTAGCTTTAATTTTAGAAATTTTTTAAACTGCAGTAATTTAAGTTTAAACTTTTTAGTTCAAATCAATGTATTATAACTGTAACATCTGTAATTTTTCATTTATAATGAACCTAACTATATAATAGCTCAACTGTGATAACAGAATGAGGAAAATCGCAATGAATATTATAATAAATGGTATCATAACATTACAGTGGGAAGGGGATGCTACAGCTGCATGGAACCTCTTCACAACCAGTTGTTATATGAGATCACAGAAAGCAAAACATCATCAAGTAAGTGTAGAAGTTACTCCTTTGTTTAAATAATTATTTGTTTCTTTTGACTGCCTCGTAGGCCTAGTGGTCACAAGCTCTACTTCTGAGCATAATAGGTTCAATCCCTGTTTTTTTTTTTTTTTTTTTTTTTTTTATTAATTTGTATTGCAATCTATCTGGTGATATTCAGCATTAGGTTGGTATTTGCAGGTCTTGGGCTTGTGCGAGATTGTTCATTAACAATATCGCTTCATCATTATGCGATCTGCAACTTCACAATAACAGATCTTGTGGGTTTTTGCGTTTGAGCCTACGTGGCATTTGCACTTCGTTCATTAGATCCTTTGCAAGTACATTAGGGTGGTGTGTGATTCTTGTTTTATATTTAGTCATCCTTTCCTTGATTTCCTCCTTGACTGTTTTAATGTTAAGGTCGGTGTGTAGTCTATCATTTGTTATGTACCAAGGTGCGTTTGCCATCATGCGTAGCATTTTAGATTGAAATCTTTGCAGAATTTCTATGTTCGAGTTTGCCGCTGTACCCCATAGTTGCAGACCGTAGCACCATATGGGTTTAATTATAGTTTTATAAATGAGTAACTTATTTGTCATTGACAACTGGGACTTCTTGTGCAACATCCAGTACATTTGTCTGACCCTTTGACCCATTGCTAGTCTTTTGGTAAAGATGTGTTTTCTCCATGTGAGTCTCTTGTCTAGGTACATGCCCAAATACTTTGCCTCATCTTGTTGGGGGACTTGAACTCCGTTTAATGTAACTGGAGGGCAGGTGTCACGTCGAGTGGTGAAAGTCACTTGGACCGATTTGGATTCATTCGCCCTGATACGCCAATCTTTAAGCCATTTCGCGATATTGTCGAGGCTATTTTGGAGTTTTCGGGTGGCTTTTTCTGGGAGTTCGTCCGATGCCAGAACTGCTGTGTCGTCAGCGAAAGTTCCTGTTACAGTGGCCTCCGACGTCGGCAGATCTGCAGTATACAGAAGATACAAGGTAGGACCCATTACACTGCCCTGTGGTACGCCTGCATGGATTTGACATAGTGTTGTTACTTCTTCGCCATGTTTAACAAAGAAATGTCTATTTTCCAAATACGATCTAATAAAGTTGTAGTATTCGATTGGCACCGATTTTTTTATCTTAGACAGTAGCCCATCATGCCATACGCGATCAAAAGCCTGTGAGATGTCCAAGAATGCAGCTGTGCAGTACTGTCTCCTTTCAAAAGCATTGTTAATGTTGTTCACAAGCCTATGTACTTGTTCAATAGTACCATGTTGTTGCCTGAAGCCGAACTGGTGGTCTGGGATTAAGCTTCTTTCTTTTATGATTGGCGCTAATCTGCTCAAGAATAGAATCTCCATTACTTTTGATGGTATTGGCAAAAGGCTGATAGGCCTGTAAGATTTTACGTCTTCTGGGCTTTTGCCCGGTTTAGGGACCATAATGATTTGAGCCACTTTCCATTGTCTGGGGACCGCTGAAGTTCTCAATATGGCATTGTATATATATGTTAACAAGCGCATACCCTCCTTTGGCAACTCTCTCATTATTTTAGCGGTTATGAGATCGTATCCTGGCGCTTTGTTTTGATCGAGTTTAGTAATTGCTTGTTTAACCTCAGATATAGAGAAGCTATTTATTGGGAGGTCTAATTGATGTGTTTCACTAAGTATACTCGACACTAATTCTGTCTGAGTAGATCCCTGATCAGGGTTTGGTACAAACACATTTTTCAGATGGTCAGCAAATGCCTGTGCCTTATCTGAATCCTTTATAGCCCAGCTGTTGTCTGCTTTGCGTATAGGAGGCCGTGTTTGCATAGGGCGCTTGAGTTTGCTTGTCGCTTTCCATAGTGAGTAGTCGGTTACGGGGCTGGAATCCAGCTCTCTAAGGTATGCTTGCACATTTTGGTTTCGATTTTCACTCAGTAGTTGGCGCAGTTGGAATGTCAGTGAATTTAGGGCAGTTTTATCCGTTAAGTGCCGAGTTTTCTGCCATAATTTTCGTGCCTTTCGTTTTTTTGCAACCAATTCTCTAATATTAATCGGATAGCTTTGTGATTTGGGGATGGTTTTGGAAGTTTCAGGTGTAGCATGCCAAGCTGATTTTTGTATACAACTATTCAAATGCTCAACGGCTTCTTCTATGTCCTCGTTTGTTTTGAGTGGTAAGTGTAGGTTTATTGAAGCGGATATTGCCTCTCTGAAACTATTCCAGTCTGTTTTTCTGCTATGTAGTCGACATGCGTCGTCAGTTGGGGTTATTTTTCTCTTCAACAGTATTTGGACTGGAGAGTGATCCGACGAAAGTTCAGGCATTGATTTGCATTCGAAGTATGTGCCAGCGATGCCCCTCACTATTGCGAAATCGATTAGGTCCGGTGTCTTTCTTACATCGGTGGGCCAATAGGTAGGTTCACCAGATGAGATACAGCTAAGTTTCAGCTGATCTAACGCTCTCAGCAGCTGTCGGCCTTTCGGCGTAACTGTTCGTGAGCCCCAGTATGTATGTTTGGCGTTATAGTCACCACCAGCCACGAATCGGCTTCCCAGGGTGTTGAAGAATTTCTCGTAGTCGTCTTGTTTTAAATTATGTTTAGGAGGGCTATACACGGCTGAGATTGTGAAGGGTCCAGCCCAGTCTTCAATTACTACGTTCGTAGCTTGTATTTCATTTGTACAATAGTTTGCAGTTTCATGGTGTCTGATATTGTTTTTGATTAATATGGCGCTACCTCCGTGGGCAGTACCATCAGGGTGCGTCGTATGGTATAATTTATATGAGTCAATTATGAAATGACTCTTTTTGGTGAAGTGGGTTTCTGATATCAGGAGTACGTCAATCTTATATAATTCAAGAAAAGCTTTCACCTCGAGGGTGTGTTGTGACAGGCAGAGTCCCTGTTACGGGCAGAGTTATTAGGCTTTTCCATCTGGAATTTCTCAGAAGCAGCACTATAAATTGTATTATTAAACTGTTTGGTAGTGAAGTTTTTGATTTTGAAACTAATTCCCAGATTACATAACGGTTTCCCTTGTGACTTGACCTTGTTACGCTAATCATAACAAATAACTGACCTGTTGAGCTATATATGTACCAATCCCTATAATTTATAATAATCTATACTAATATTTATTATTTGTTTTTTTGTTTGAACGCGCTAATCTCAGGAACTACTGGTTGGAATTGAAAAAATATTTTTGTTTTGGATAGTCCATTTATCAAGGAAGGTTATAGGCTATATAACATCACGCTACGACCAATAGAAGCGGAGCATAAGTGAAAAATATTGCAAAAACGGGCAAAAATATGCCCATATATAAAATATTCTACCCGACTGCCGAAGGAGGGTAATATGTTTATCAGTCTATGTATGTATGTAAGTATGTATGTATGTATGTTTGTTCCTATATGGCGTTCCAGAGACCAAACGCGTTGGCCGATTTTGATGATTCATACGTCAATCGATGCGTCTTAACCCTGCAAGTATGACACTTGCAGGGTTAAGACGCATCGATTGACGTATATAGTATAGTATAGGCTAGTATAGTATAGGCTACATTAAAATTGGATAATAGAAAAATGGCGGATTTTGGGTGCCATATTAAGGGGGCCCAAATTTTTTTTTTCTTCTAATCCCATTGTGTGGGGTATCAAAATAAAGGGTTTTAAGAGGTGATTTCAAAAATATATAACACTTAAATAAAAAAACTTAATAAAAAAAAAACCCGACTGCTTCAAAAGCGAACAAAAAAGTTTTTGTTGTTTACCATGGAAAAAATCATGCTGTGCAGGCGGAGGATACACCAGATTTTGGTCAGCCAGCCCGCGAATATGTATCCTCCGACTGCACAGCATGATTTTTTCCTTGTTTACGACTTTTTTGTTCGCTTTTGAAGCAGTCGGGTTTTTTGATTATTTTAATTAAGGTTTTTTTTTGAGAGCTTCCGTTGCGTGCGCTGCGTAAATGGTTTAGGTTCCGCAAATATCATGTATGATGGAATTGTTCCTCTTTAAAAGTTCAAAAAAAAAGTCCGCGACAGCATATGAGCATATGTCTATCTTTTAAGATTGACTCACAATAGCAGCTTTTATGCTCTAAATTTTAATTAGATCGCCGCCGCCGGTAGAAACAAAAGTTGGTTACATTCGTATAGTAGCTTAATTTTTATTCAAATAAATAGTTCAACAAATGGATAGGTAGGTAGGGTAGAGGGTAGGTAGGGTAGGTTAGGTAGGGTAGGGTAGGTAGGGTAGGGCAGGTAGGGTAGGGTAGGGCAGGTAGGATAGTTAGGGTGGGTAGGGTAGGATAGGTAGGTAGTAGGTAGTATAGTAGCCAGTTGACGGGAGCAAAGCCGCGGGGGTCAGCTAGTACATGATATTTGCGCAACTTAAACCGTTTACGCAGCGCACGCAACGTAAGCTCTCAAAACAGATATTTTTTTCCCGTTTTTGCAACATTTTTCATTTATGCTCGGCTCCTATTGGTCGTAGCGTGATGTTATATAGCCTATAACCTTCCTCGATAAATGGACTATCAACAACAAAAATAATTTTTAAATTCCAACCAGTAGTTCCTGAGATTAGCGCGTCCAAACAAACAAACTCTTCAGCTTTACAATATTAGTATAGATGATGGAATTGTTCCTCTTTAATAGTTCTAAAAAAAGTCCGCGACAGTATATGAGCATAAGTCTATCTTTTAAGATTGAATCACAATAGCAGCTTTTATGTTCTAAATTTTAATTAGATCGCCGCCTCCGGTAGAAACAAAAGTTGGTTACGAAGTACCTATATTATTTCTTATTCAAATAAATAGTTCAACAAATTGGTAGGTAGTTAGGGTAGGGTAGAGTAGGAAGGGTAGGTGGGTAGGGTAGGTAGGTAGGAGGTAGGTAGCCAGTTGACGGGAGCGAAGCCATAAGATACATAAGATACATAAGATACATAAGATACATAAGATACATAAGATACATAAGATACATAAGATACATAAGGCCATCACAAACGAACATTCTGCCGACACTATCGGTAGCCATGCAGCCCACGGAACAGAAAAACAGTGGATGTGCAATGCAGCAAAATTACTATGGGAACCGATGTCGCCAAACTCACACATATAAACTGATAATCATATAATGCACTACAAATAAGCCGATCGTTTGATTTGTCGTTATAATTTTAGTTAAAAATAGCATAAGTCAGAGATCCTACATCCGGAAAACAATCTTCACACTATTTAAATAGGATTTATTTTGCGTGAGTGTAGAAAGTATTTACGACGTTTTGTAATCTAAAGTCAAACTAGATTCGATTGCCAAGTAAATTCCGCTACCCACCCATAGATGGCGGTATTCTCAGTTTGTTGCAATTATAAACTTTATTTCGTTTAGCGTAAGGTTGATTTTCGTGTGATAGATCGATATCAACTGCTACTCAATTAAGGAAGTAACATTGCATTTTTAATTACATTATCGATATCGATAGATACCCGATATCTGAATTAGAAAAAAATATACTATTTTGTAGATCAGTAAAACTGTAGGATGAATGACGTAGTATTATTTAAAAATAAATTATATGTATAAAAATGAATTACTGTTCGCCTACCCTAGTGGGTAGGTAGGTAGTAGAGTAGATATGGTAGGTAAACAGCCGGTATAATCATTGCAATAATAATTATGTATGCAATACAACATACTTCCAATTATTTTGGAAATATTTAATCCACCTAATATACAAGAAAATATAGGTTCCTATTTTTTTTATCGATATCTATCTACAAAATCAATACCCGACACGACTACATCCCTAATTGAGTAGCGAAGAACTCTCGAGAACGAAATAGTAAAAACGTTCAATCCAAAATAAACTTTACGTTAATCGCGTGAGGTTGATTTTAACTGTTATTCTATTAAATTATTAGTAAATTGAAATTTACTAATATTTTATTAGAAAACAAATAAAATCATTCTAACCGATGATACGAAACACCTCCATTTGTAAATTTCTTTCTCCTACTATCATTTTTGCACTCCAAAATGGAACGAAACGGCATAGTTACGGAAATATAAATTTGTCGCGAGACTAGCAACTCGACGCGATGTTAGAACACAACTGGAATCAAGTTTGCGTGGAAGCGCCTATTAGTGACACGCCTACTTTGCATTTCCACTGTTTTTTCTGTTCCGTGCTTAGAGCATTTAACCTATGGAGACGGCAAGCCGCGAATCTCCGAACAAATTTTTCTGCCGCTTTCTGCGGGAGGCGAGGAAAACACATACAGCACACTACAAAAAAAATGACAATCACCCACAGATACATGCATCCTATTGCTACAAACGCACACGAAAAAATAATAACCACACAATCAAAAAACACACACACATTGACAAATTTGTGTGTATCTACGCAATAATCCTATGACAACAGATACAAAGTGCTAGTGATGTGATACAAAGAATGACTGGAAATTCATTTTAATGCATGAATGAATGAGCAAAATGTTAATTCGTTTTATTTTTGTTATACTAAATAATAATAAACTTAAGTACCTAATTAATTTCACAAAAAAAAAATACACAATATGATTTGTGGTCTTCTAAACTACGTAGGTAGGTAAGAAAGGTAGGAGAATTTAAGATACACTAAAAAAAGAACGATTGAATTTATTTTTAGTCAATAATATCAACCGGATAGACTTTTATTTGACACTTTTTTATGTAACACTTTAACACGTCAGTTTTTCGTTTGTTTTGAACTATTTGAGTACGGTGTTTCCTAGCTAAGCTAGTTTGATATCTTATATATGAAAACATACGTGTATGGTTTCATAGCCATAATCTAGTTCATATACATGTCTCAATGATCACGCCTAGAGGCAATCACTGATTTTTAATATGTACCAGTTTATTATATAGGTACATGTCGAACACATTTCTGTGGATCAACTTTTTTGGTTAAAAAGGATAAACGAACATTTGAGTATTTTTAACATTCGCAATTGTATATGGCTTCGAATTGATGTGCAGTGGGGTTGTCATTGTAACTAACATGGCTGCGATAGTCTCCTCTCGATAGAGGTATCAAACAAAAATCTAAATCGCTTCATCTGTTTAGGAACTATGATGCCACAGACAGACAAACAGATACACAGCAATTCACGTCAAATTGATAACACCCCTCTTTTTCCGTTGGGGATTAAAAAATGATTGAAAACTCACTAACGAAACGAACAAACTTACTTTATATTAGCCTAAAACTTGAAAAGAATAGAATTTAAATCTATTCTCATAGACATTTATAAATGATATATTTTTTTAGTTCAACCTGACTTGTCCAGAAACAAACACAAACAAAATTATTTTGATACTGAACATACTGATTCAAAAAAATCATTTAATTTATCAATCATTCATTCACGTTGTCCCAGCACTATGCACCATCGCTATCCTGTCAGCCCCTGTACTGCGTTTTTGCTACCAATGTACCACTGAATTTTTCTATCGTAAAGGCATTATCCATTATTTAACAATTATTCTTAAATAAAACTATGTTGATGTATAATTTATACTTATATGTGGTAGGAAACACCATGGCTTCGCAATTTGAAAGTGGCAGCTCGCTTTTTGCAAGAAGAAACCGCACAATTAACCATTTTTTCAGAGAACTTACTTGCGACACAATACGATACACAATGGCGGCGGTCGGCGAATGAACTAGTTTTATATAACGCGTATGGTCATATGGCCAAGCGACTTTGGCAGAGGGGTACACTCAGCTATGCCATCTCCATAGGTTAAATGCTCTAAGGTTCCGTGATGCAGCCCTAGATCATAATGCTACCTGTCTATGTATCAAAATCAATAGTTTTTATTTCACATAGGCCTACATGGGCACTTATAAAACGTTGACAAAATGTGCACATCTGTGGTGTATCAGTGGGCACCACACAATCTGGATGTTATTTCTTACCTACGCACCGCCGCATGAAGGTCTTTGCGCAGTTCCGAATATCTTTGAATGAAAACAGAAAATAATACGTTTCAGTACGAGGACAACGCTCAGTTGCGGCCCTAGGGCGGTGCCACGTTGGTCTAGTGCTCGCAAGCGCTATTGCTACTCTTGGGTTCGTTATCCTACCTGGAATTTCTCAGTAGCAGCTCAGAGTCATGTCTTGTGGCCGGTTGATGGCAACAGGCTCGGTCCCTGTTGCAATGCAACTTAAACGTAACTGGTGAAATGAGGGTGTACTATATGTGCTTGTCCGGTTATCGAGTGGTGGATTAGCGAGAGAGATGTACACTGTATTGCAGAAAATGTATTGTCAAGCAATGCTTACACTACAGTTTAATGTTAGAATTCTCTAGTGTTTTCTCTTCCCACTCGTGGTTTTCATTGACGGAGTCACTGACGAGCTGCTTCTGGGCCACTCTGTCTTCGGCTCTTCTCAGGACAGTATAGTCACCTTAAGACCTGTAATCGCAGTGACCTGATACCATTTTGCCCGCTACAACCATTTTTTTCAGCTTGTCTGGTTGTCTCCGGGCGATATGACCAAAGTAACATAGGACTCTATAGTAGCAGATCGAGGAGAATTTGGTTGCTAGTCACATAGTAAATGAAGATGTCTGATTGTTTGCAGGTTCAGGTTGTCAGCCGGACATTTAGAAGTTTGAAGTTGCCGAGTGCTCCCGTATCTGCGAGTGCCGCCTGCCTCCGTGTTAATATCTAACCTTGAAGACAGTGTTAAGTAAAATAGTTTAAAGTCAATATGAGTGCTGCAACGTACAAAAAAAGTGAAGGAACGTCGGGGATTCGCGGGCAGCTGTACGAGACCAAGCTGCTCAGCTTGATATTCTACAGAGCCAAGCATGACGACAGTATCGAAGAGTTTCAGCTAGCTTCCAATATCGCTGAGATAGGGGCATTCGATGATATTTGCTTCAAGGTCAAAGTGAAAGGATTTCCGAAACCTCTGATTGTGTTCATACAGGCCAAGCACAAAGACGACAGCGAACAGACTCTCGATATTAATATGATGAAATATTTTCGCAGTTATTTGAAAATTAGAGAGAGATTAGAATCGGATTCTAAAGACGATCTATTTCAAGGTAAATTTCAAGAAACAGAAAGTTTCTTCGTTATATACACATCCGGCAAAGATACATTTGGTAATGAACCGGTTGAAAGTGATTTTGCCTCAAAACTGAACGAGCTTATTGGTACCGAGGGCACAGCTAAGCAACCCTATAAACGTAATGCAGATATAAAGTTCCTGTGTGAAATATTTATGGAAGACCAAACTATCTCACTAGCCAAACAGCTAGCCACTTTTATAAGTGGTGAAAGACATTTTGAAATGATGCTATCTGATGAGCTGATACTAACCTATCATGTCGTTCTGGCGCAAAAAGTTGTCGACATTTCAGCAGTTGAACAAGATGGACACCGAGTCGCTACCTTTCGACAAGACTTCTTCGATACCAAAGATCGATATCTCAAACTATTCAAAGATACACTTTACAAAGAGGTTCTGGAAAGACGAAAGATAGAAACCTCTGATGTAAAGAATCTACTGTCTGAATACTTAGCCGAGCCCACTGACGTTACAAAATTGAGCAAACTGATAGGGACTGTTCTAACATATAACAATGGCCAGCTAGAAATTGTAAAAACATATACTAAAGACTTCAATTCAAAATTACATCAAGTCGACGTTTCTCGATCGACTGTCAATGAAGCTTTTGATTTGGCTGCAAGAGAAATATTATCAAAGGGTCTAAAAGTCCCGGCTGCGTTTGGCAACAAAGACCTGATGTTAAGCGGCAGTGATACAAAGAAAGCGCGAAGAATAAAACATTTAACGTCAAAATTAAAAGACTTGTTGGCCATGTCTAAAGACAGTAACATAGTCACCATAGATAACTCATTAGATGATGGATTCTTGCAGCTTAATGGAGGTATAGCTGGAGCCATCGGAAATTTATTTGTGCTGGACGATAATACCAAACTGATGAAGATTACAGATAACTGGGCATTACTTGGAGATCATGCTCAAATACTATATAGAAATTTAACTGACGAAATTGACAATTTGTATGAAATTCGATTTTGTTTCAGTGTAAACAAGTTCCCCAAACTTTTTTTCGACTGCTGTGAGTATGAAGAGACTCTAGCGAGAGATTTCTTGAGCAGACTGCTATTCTATAGCAAACAAGCCGATGAGAACCGCGTGGAGGAAATGTTAAAAGACAAAATAGAAGAGTACCAGCTTGATCACCCGAACTACTTCCAAGCCAAATCTGATGCCATGTTTCTTAAATATCATGATAAAATACAGAAATGGTGGATGCAGCCAGGACGGGCACCGTATCTTACAAAAGACAGCGATATATTTGAGAATGCAATCAATTATATTATAAAAGAACCATTGTTAAGCTCAATAACTATAACATGTATGAGCAACATTAAACATTTGATTGATTACACATTTACTGAAGATGTGGTGAGCTCCTGGAACTTGCAGGATCACTCGAGTACTGTCATCGTTACAGAGAACAGCAAACTGACTGTTGTTAAAGTGTTGCAGCATTTCAAGAATAAGGACCACGTTGTGTTAGATCTAGAATATATTGTAAATCTACCAACGAAAGATCGTAACGTATTAGGGACCGAGTTGAAGAATATGAATGAAGAAAAAGTTATTGTTTTTGTATGCGATAAAATACAAAATACCAGAAACGAAATCAAAATATTAGAAACCAACGCGAAAATTATTCTAAACAAAAAATCTATTATTATTACCAATTCATTGTTAGTTGAAACGTTACAGAATTATTTCCCAAGAACAGACGGTCTTGTACATGATGAAAATAGTCTGATTGACATGAGTGAAGAGTCACAGAACAGCATCTTGGAGACAACTAGAGTGATGTTTCAAGGCGTAGAAGTAAGATTAGGTTTGATAATCGATGATAAATCAAAAGCGTATGTGAAAGGAGATATTCTAACCAAAATAATCAGTAAGGACACCATTCAACTCGGTAAACTAATTGTCTCAAGAGATTATGATGAAAAAAAGCACTTGTATATTGACAGAAAGGTGCATAAGGCCAATGGACCTACTTTCTCACCTATAACTCTGTATGATATAGAAGATGACGTTGTACTTGTAACAGCAGAGCCCGGGATGGGAAAGTCAACTCTACTTACTCATTTATCGCTTAAAACTAAAAAAGACCGCCCAGAAGTATGGATTGTAAGAGTAAACTTATTAGAATACTCGAGACAACTTAGCAAGTGGAAGGAAGATGAAACAACCATCGACTTAGTAGAGACTTTAAAGTTTATGTGTCAAGTTATACTCCGCACGAAACTTGGCAAACAAAGTGATGTGGCAATTTCGTTGGAGGAACAAAATGGTTGTGTGTTTCTCAAATATTATACAGGTGATCAGTCGAGTGAGTTCGAGTTAAAGTTGTTTCTACACTTTTTTAATGCTGGCAAGATGGTATTCCTATTTGATGGTTTCGACGAAATCAGTCCGCATTACATAAATGAGGCCATCAAATGTATAGAAGTAATCAATAACCATACTAAAAACCATAAAATATGGGTCACAAGCAGGCCGTATACTGACATTGAAACTATTTTAAAACAAGCTTTCGGTGCACCTTATAGAATAGAACAGTTTTCTGATGAGACAAAGGAAGAATATCTAAATAGAATTTGGGAGTCAAATTTAAATCTGAAGGAATTTGATACAACGCAGCTGGAAAATGTACATGGCTTCCTGAAATATATTTCTGAATTGGAATTCTACGAGTGGCAAGCTTCGCATGAAATGTACGTCAACGCCGGCTACTTTTTGCTAACTAGGATTAAATGTTTAGGCAATACTTGCATATTCGATCCAAGTTATGATGATACTTTCTACGACAACCTTCTACAGAAACTTCGGGAACTAAAAGAAACATGTGAAATCCTTGTTAGTACATTTAACAATCCTTTATATTTATATTTGATGGCACTTTTTTTTATAAGCCGTATAAAAGACGTTAGAAAAAATAGTAACAATTGGAATCAAGAAGTTGACACATTCAATATTTATAATAATTTCTTGGAAACAAAACTGAAAGAAATACGGTTTGGAGATAAAGACAGATGGGATATGTGTAATCCTGATATTAAGATTGTTTACGACAAAGAACGTGCTGATTGTATAGCAAAGCACAAAAAATTGGCCGCCTATGCTATTTTCAATCGGTATATTGACAAACTGTTTATTGAGAAAGACTTGCACGAAATTAAGGAGACTATAAAATGTACAGAAAAAGGAGAAGAGAAAACTGGTTTGATAAGTAGTGTAGCAAACGGAATCCCGATCTTTATACACATGACATTCACTGAATACTTTGCAGTGGAATATGTTTGTGATTTATTAAAAAATACAAATGAAAGCGAAAATCTAATTCTCTGGATTAAATTCGTATTTGACGTGATATTATCTGGACCTCAAGTTACAAATGTACAAAGAATTTTTGATTATAAAATCAAAATTGACAAAACCCTGATGAGTGTTATTGAAAATAACAAAGAAGTAATATGTAGTTTGTTAATAGAGAAGGGAAGAAGACCGCAGTTCGTATACGAAGTTGTAATAAGGGGGATTTTATGTATTTGGGCGCCAAGCATAGCTCTAGTTTGGCGTCTTAGTAACTTAATTTCTTTGTATGCGTCGATTTTTGAGAAATGTATAAACAGCAGCAATTTTGAACAATTTCTTGAAATCATTATTTATAATAAACTGTTTTCCTTATCGAATTTAATGCCTGCCGAATTAATTGTGTGTATCATCAATATAGTCAGGAAACTCGATACTTCTAGATTACCTCGTTTTCTGATGGAATCTCATGAGTGTGAGTTCTATCCAAGCAAACGCGATGCGGACACATGTTGTTATATTTGTAAATATCTACAAAGGCTTGTCGAGTTGGAGGGGGCTCAGTAACCGTGGCTTGGTCTCCCACGGTGAAGCGAAGATGATCCCGAGGAGGGGCCGCTTGTCAGGGCTTTTGCCGATTAAGCCGACGACTTAGCAGCCAACAAGTAGGTTGCGGTGGCGCTTGGTAATAGGCGACATCGCAATTGAGGCGGGCCACGATATCTTATGGAGCGTCCCAGGTCCCATACGCTATCGCGGCTGAGGGTTGGAGGCCACGACGGGAGAGGAGTGGCGGTATTGCGGTGCGCCGCTCTGCTTTCCACGGCCTAGACGGGGTCACCACCGTCTGATGGCTGCCGCAGTAACGCCGCAGGGGAAGAGGAGTGTCGGTATAGCGTTAGCCGCTCTCTTTATCCTCTGCGGCCGCAAAATGGTAGGTTGCGGGGCCATTGACCTTGACCCGTCACAGGGTGACCAAGGGTGCCATACACGGGGTCGTCTGGCACCCATGTGCTGATTTGGTCCCTGGGGGGGTCACGCCACACAGTGTGTTCTGGTGCGCCCGTGATGGGGGGTACTCCCCAGAGGAGGGTCCGGTGACGGACAGCCGCGGCGGGTTCGCCGTGAGTGCTATCGCGTACCCATGTTCCCACCATAACCGGCACAGGAGTACACCGTGGAATTGTAGTGGGTTAGAGTCCCACATAACTGCACTATCTCCCCGTGGTAGTGTATTAAGTAAGCACAATTTTTGTAATTTTTGACCGCCCCCTTCCCCTCGTCAGCAAAAGTAAACAAAGCTCTTACCCTATCACAATTCTCATGCTTACGTAAACATTTCATAAGTATTTTTAATCTGTTCTGGTTTCCTAATTGATTTATCAGCAGCAGTTTACGTGGTCTAGAAATAAGGAATTGATCATCTATAGAGGCGTTAACCTATAGTGGTTCGCTACAACGGCGCTGGTAGCCCAGTGGATAAGACCGCGTTTCACATACTTGGGGCTGAAGGTTCAAGGCACCCACCACAAGGTTCCTATGCACGCAGCTCTGGATTTTCGAAATCTAAGTGCGGATTTATACCACTACCTTGGCAGTGAGGGAAAACTTAAGCGAACCTGCACATCTAGAATACTTAGATTTGTAACCATGATCCTATTTATCTGGTTCTCCTGTCGTAGCAAATGAAAGACTAAACTATCCATTGCAAAAAAGCTTAGTAGACTGAATTTATTCCTAGTCGCTGCTTGTAATTCTTCTTCAATTCTCTTAGACACAATAACATCAAGTTTCTTGTCAGACTTTGCTTGTAACTGATAACTACGCCACACTTCAGTTACTAACTTTTGCACGTTTGTATATGTATGAGATGTTTTAAAAGTTAACAAAAAAGTTGCACTGGCGGGAGTAAAGCAAAATTTAACTTGAAACATTTCAAATCCAATGATACCGAACCGAATAATTAGCTTAAGTAAAGTTGTCAAATGAATAACGCACGCGCTATTTCCCGTACTCGTGTGAGCGAGAGGTGTATTCAGAATGTGTTTTGCTTTCGAGCATCGACAAGTCTTCTCGTTCTTCAGTCGGTCCCTCATTACTGAGGATCGTGGTCACTGGACCCCTTTAAGGCGGTACCCCGAGCAAAACGCCGCGCAAAACGTTTTTCGTGCTGCTTTAGGAGCTATCTACTCGTTATTTAAAAAAAAATATCAATTAATAAAAATCCATTAAATTTCTACATAATATTGATTCTAAAATGGTAGATTTAGTTTTTTTTTTTATGTTGTATATATTTCACTAATTTCTTTCGAAAAAAAAACATAAAAATTAGAAATAATTATTGATAGCATGCATCTCCTCGTAAAGTGTTCATTAATTATTTTTTGTACTAATACCAATCGATAGACAATTTAATAACGAACATTTTTTAGTATTTTTTTTTCAAAAGACCGGAATTCGATTTTATAAAGATTTGATTCTAAAATCTGGGCGTATTCACTACTGCAATTCATGCGCCACCAGTGCCGCTAGACCAATAGGAATGCTCATATCTCATGCTGATTTTTTGGTCAAGGTACCGTCTTAAGCGGACAGTCTGCCTCCATTGAATCCGGTCCAAAGTTGCCATCACCACCTGCTGGAATTTGCTTGAGAACGTAGTTTCTTTCACTTGGTCAGACCATTGTGTTGGCGACCGGCATACACTGTAAGCAAACTTTAGACAATCGGGTCTTGATATTGAGCTGTGAAAGGACAGAAACATTTGTGCGTTTGGCTCTCCGTGGGATTCAGAGCATCCATCTCTAGCACCACATTTCTAAGCGTATCCTCTGTCTTTCTCTTGCTCGGATTGTCCACGTCTCAACTCCATAGAGGTAAATCGGGAAAACCAGTGCTCTGAGCAAACGGGCTTTGGTTTTGAAACTTACACCGCGATTTTTCCAGATGTTCTGGAGACTCGTCACAGCATCATTAGCCATGGCTATCCGTAACTTTATTTCCGAGTCGCAGCTGCCTTCATTATCAATACTAGAGCACATATAAATATCGTTAGGTAATGTTGCTATAATATATGTGTTCAAATCAGAATCGACAAAAAAAAAAGAACACCCATTAAGATCCCCCCATCGCCCATGTCATCAAAAATAAGCAAATTATAGACCCCTCCGCCCCCCGTTGTGCTTACGAAATACTGGAATGGAAGTAATACTCAGTTAAGACGAGGTTGTATTCAGTTTTAACTTTTTTGATCATGTGTCAATCTAGTCTGTGTAAGAACAGAAACTTGAATTATAATAATCGGCTCTACAAATATATATATATATAAAGGTTACATTAAAACGCTAATTAAAACGTTCATATTCATTATTGTACACAAAACAAACATAACTATACAAATACAGAAGTACAACATATGTACGAAGGCAAGCTTAACCCATAACTGGGTTCTCTGACAGCAAACTTCAGTTTTATAGAGATTTACACAATTAGGACAGTTATCAAAAACGCAAATATATAAAAACTAAAAACCCGACTGCTAAACATAATTACTGAAAAGAAAAAAACAAGTACTACACATGTTAGCGACGAAGCTTCACCAAATGTGTTATAATGTAAATAGTTTAATGTCCGCGAGACCCTAGGGATCGTGGGCGCAAGTAGTGCGGAGGGCGTTCTACCGACGCGCCATTCTTGAACACTTTTTCTTAGTAAATTTTGCATAGAAATATGATTTTAGTATTTTATAGTATTTATTTTACGTACTTGATTAATAATCAGTACATAATAACAGTAAATAGTGAAAGCTAATTTCACCCTAAAACTGTAAGTACTGACGTATTTTCTTAAATTAAGTGGGCTATAGCTTGTTGTACTTCGTAGCCCGACCATGAACGCATTCATTACAACTTTAGATGGTACTAAAATCCTTTTATTTTGTACTATTTTATACCACTAATTAGAAATTTTATACCTCTCAATTATCGCAGATATAAAGGTCGTGCTGGCAAGATTCTTTCCCAGCGCGACCACGCTAAAAATCCAGCTAGCGTTGAAGTGATGAAACGGGAGCATGCCTAAAAATTTGTACTCATTATGTACTCCTATTTCATTACTGGTAAATTGTCGTAAATTGATAGAAAAGCAATATAACATTTTCTGGCATATTTAACGCCATCTACTCGTAGTGTCAAGTATATAAATCACATACTTATAGGCAGAAAATGATATATTGCTTTTCTAACAATTTACGACAATTTACCAGTAATGAAATAGGAGTACATAATGAGTACAAATTTTTAGGCATGCTCCCGTTTCATAACCGCGGTCGTGCTGGAAAGAATCATGCCAGCACGACCTTTATATCTGCGATAATTGAGAACTATAACATTTCTAATTAGTGGTATAAAATAGAACAAACTAAAAGGATTTAAGTACCATCTAAAGTTATAATGAATGCGATCATGGTCTTGCTACGAACTACAACACGGCTATAGCCATATTATTGTTGTTTTAGCACATCCAGGCAACCTAGACTGAGACCTAGACCTTGTTTCTAGATTAAAGTCATTTGTTTCTTGTTAATAAAGTCCATTCAATTGAGACAATACGTTTGTACGAGCCAATTTTATTGATTTTCTACTAACATTTTATCGGGTTGGCACTTTTAGGTGCGCTAGGTGCCTGAAAGTTATAGATGTACTTTCTGAAGTACAATTTTAGATAGCCTGCTAGAATTAAGTAACCAAGGCGTCTTTGTAAGGTGAAGATCGATTGGAAATTTTAAGAGAAAATCAGCTTGTAAGGTTGAGAGATCACACATTTGTTGATCATATTGGCACTTTCAAGCCCGGTACGTACCTGAGGGTTGTAGATATAATTATTAAAGTATTACCTTCCGGTAGCCTGCTGAGCTACTAGGCCGTCTTTGTAAGGTGGAAATCGCTGGGATAATTTAAGAGTAAAATCCCTTCCTGTCCGCATTCCCACTGAAAAATATTTTCAGTGCGTATAGTTATATATATATATGGTTATAGGTGCTATAGATAGATGCTGTACTTGCTCGTGGCTTTACGGGGCATCCGCACATATAAAATTTGTGACGATGGAAACAATTCGGTTTTATTGATTTTAAGAAGTTGAACAATGAGAAAATTACCAAAAATAAAAAACAATTTTGGGAGCGTTTTTGGGGTCCTCACTACGGTCACGGGGTCCCAGCGCTAACAAAGAAAATATGTTCCAAATAAATGTCACTAGATGGCGAGATATGCTTCGATAAGTAATTGAATTGTGTGTAAAATTAACATTTTCTAGAATTGATCATAAAAAATGTATGTTCTTGTTTAATAATCGCAGAATTATGGCATATTGGGCTCTTAATTCATATTTCAAAGATTATTTGAAAGAATCATTTAAAATTGATTCCAATAGATGGCGCGGTTTTGCATTTCTGAAGCATGCCACTCGAGTTAGTTGGTAGTTTTTAATTTGAGTGTATAAGTTCCTATGTAGTTCTAGTTAATAAAGTATTTTGTACACTGTGTATATTTTATATTTGTAAATAAATGTCTTCTTAAATAGAATAAGCAAGTTATTTTATTTCTTCCTTGATTCAGTGAGAAACCAGCGGCAAAAATTTACAGTAAGGTTCTCTTTTTATTATTGTAATTGATGCAAAATTATTATGTGCCTTGGATAACACAGCTAACATTCATTTGAAGAACAACAGTTCAAGCAAAAAAACTTACTTTAAAAAAAAACAGCTTGGAGTGAACTTGTAAAGCAATATTTCTTTACTTTTATTTCTTTTCATCACACGGTGCTTATAAATAGATTTTTTAATCAATATGGAATGTGCTTCTTTAATATTCGTCGTGGAATGGGTAGTCCGGATGATCCGTGCTGTAACAGAAAAACAAACAGGTTAGCTAGGTTTATTAGGTATTAGTTAGTTACCGTTTTATAATAAATAAGCCCCACAGACTTTTACTGCCATACGCAATACAAGGCTATTGCCAATGTGATACCCGGGGATCTAAAATCCTGGCCTGGGGCAACATCTGAAAATCCTAACGGGAAATTCCAAAAAGCATCCAATTTGACAACTTTCAGCGGTCGCGTTTGCAACCTTTGCTTACCTTACCCACTTTATTTTTTAAGTTTGAGCGTATTTTTGCATTTATTGTTTAATTTATTCGTTGTCGGATTCTTAGTTTACACTATCGAAATCAAAAGCCATTGATCACGTTCCTGTTTACGTGAGCGAAGCCGCGGGCACATCTAGTCTATACCAATATTAAAAAGACGAAAGATTTTTTTGTTTGTTTGTTTTTTTGTACCGAATAGGCTCCGAAATTACTGGATCGATTTAAAAAATTCTTTCATTATGGAAAGCTACATTATGCCCGAGTATTATAGGCTATAATTTTGTCGGGAGCGAAGCCGCGGGGGTCAGCTAGTACATTATATTATAAATGCAGTATTAGTAGAATGGAGGAGTCGACAGATGCGTATTATTATTACATAGTACCTAGACTCACATTGCGGTAGTTATGTTAAGTCCTACGCTACTACTACTACTACTACTACTGCCTTCGCCGAAGAGGTGATGGCAATAAAAGAGGCTGCAGAAAGAGAGAGAGAGATGTCTTCCACTCTGCCAATACGCGTCCGACGGACCGGGCGTAGGAGGAGGGCTGATAATGCCCTCTTCCATCCACCGTAAAGTGGCCTACGGGTGACGGACTTGGGGAAGACTGTTGTCCAAGCACATAGGCCCGTGTTTGCGTCGCGTGGTGTTTCCGCGCGCTTTTTTCAATGAAGTAAGGGTGAGGAGCAGCTCACTCCTCCCCTTGGCAATAGATGGGGTTTGCTAGCGTAAACCGTCACTGCTGTAGTGATTGTGGAGAATGCATCCGTGTCCCCGCACCACAGCAAGAAGTGATGAAGAGAAACACCGTGTGGTTTTAGTCAGTAGGAGTCTGACAGACCCCTCCGCCTGCCCCAGAGCGGAGGACATCCATGAGGATTTCCACACGAAAAAAAAAAAAAAAAAAAAAAAAAAAAAAAGTCCTACGCTACAGGGGACAAGTCTATTCCCAACATAGAAATCCCGACAGACAACTACTACTGAAAGAATCCTGACGGATAACTTAATGTATGGTTATTTTAACGAGCAGTGCATCATTGATTAAATGTTATGGTGGCTCAGTGGCTAAGACTTCGCCTCTCTTGATTGAAGTCGTGGGTTCAAATCCGGGTAAGTACCAATGTGACTTTTTCAAGTTCTTATAAAGTAAAGGTGACGGGAGCTGAGCCCGTCAACTCCTTTGAACCTAACCTATCCGTGTCGGGGTGCCCTATGCTCCCGAGTTCACTTCGCTTACTTTTGGACTAATTAATTGACCATAATTATCGGTTCCGTATGGTGTCGGACGTAAAGAATCTCACCATCCCATATCATCCCGTGGGTGTCGTAAGAGGTGACTAAGGGATACACCAGAGAATAGGCAGCAGCGTTCTCTGTGCTCTTCAACAACAAATTGCGATCGCCAACCCGCCTGCCAAGCGTGGCGATTAAGGCAAAGCCCCCCAAACCAAATGAATAGCACAAAGGAAAAACGGCCCCGAGTACCCGGCAGCCCATCTACCCTCGACTACGGTAGCGGTCGAGGCGATGGCATGGCAAGGGGTACGAGGAATCCCCGAAGTGAACCCGGCTACCCCAATAAACACCGACGACTGGCCCTGGCAACACGCGAACACTCCGGACCGACGAGAAGATAGCCGAACTCGAGGAAGAATTGAGCAGGTTGCGATGGAGTATTATAGGGTTGTCTGAAGTCCGAAGAGAGGGGGAGGAGTCGATAATCCTCAAATTCGGTAACCTGCTCTATTTCCGAGAGGGTGACCGGCACTTCTATGGTGGTGTCGGGTTTATCGTCCACAAGTCCCTGTTGAACAACGTGGTGAAGATCGAGAGTGTGTCGACCAGGGTTTCGTACCTTATACTCAGAATATCCTCGAGATATAGAATTCCCTGAAGGTCATACAGATCTACGCACCGACCTCGGCACACCCCGACGACGAGGTAGAGACCATGAATGAGGATATCTCTATAGCCATGCATGGTTTCAAAACCCACTTCACCGTTGTCATGGGGGACTTCAACGCGAAACTGGGCAAACGAAACGAGGATGAGCTGCAAGTGGGGCAATTTGGAGTTGGACGTCAGAACCACCGGGGTCACCTACTGTCCAGTTTTATGGAGAAGGAGGGCCTCTACACGATGAACTCCTTCTTCAGAAAGCGTGAGCATATGAAGTGGACCTGGCAAAGCCCCGATGGTGCAACTAAAAACGAGATCGACTTTATCATGTCAACCAAGAAGCAAATGTTCAATGATGTCTCTGTGATCAATTCGGTGAAAACCGGGAGCGATCACCGCATGGTAAGAGGCACATTGAACATTAATATCAAGCTTGAAAGGTCTCGACTGATGAAGTCAACGCTCCGTCCAGCACAGATCCAGATCCAAAACTCCGAAAGCTTTCAGCTCGAACGCCAGAATCGTTTCGAGTGCCTAGGGAGCTCCGTAGACAGCGATGGGTTCGTGGAAGCTGCCCATACGGTCGGGTCTAAGTTTTTCAAGACCCGCCGTACAGATATAATCAAAAAGCTCTCTGATCCTACTCTCAAGCTCATGAAGGAGAGGCGTGAGATGATCCTGCAGTCTTCAGACGATGCGTTGAAATACCGGCAGTTTAATATAATCCGGATCTCAAAGTCCTTGAAAAGCGACCTCCGCCGCTTTAATACTGAGCGTATTAAAGACGCGATTGTGCGAAATAAGGGCTCCAAGGTCTTTGCAAGAGATCTGTCTATTGGGCAGAGTCAGCTCACGAAACTGAAGAACGACGATGGCAGGATCGTATCCGCCAAACCGGAGCTTCTGAGGGAGATCGAGAAATTCTATGGGCAGTTGTACACGTCAACCAGTAAACCCGTCGCGAATCTAGTAAAAGACCCTAGAGCTAAATTGACCCGTCACTATACCGAAGACATTCCGGACGTCAGCCTGTGCGAGATTAGGATGGCTCTTAAACAGCTTAAGAAAAACAAGGCACCGGGTGATGACGGCATTACGGCCGAACTCCTGAAGGCAGTTGGAAAACCAATACTTAGGCCCTCCAGAAGGTGTTTGGTTCCGTCATACTCGAGGGGAAAACGCCACAGGCATGGTGCAGGGGTGTGGTGGTACTCTTTTTCAAGAAGGGTGACAATGCCCTATTGAAGAACTATAGGCCCATCTCACTTCTTAGCCATGTCTACAAGCTGTTTTCAAGAGTCATCACGAATCGCCTCGCGCGCAGGTTTGACGATTTTCAGCCTCCCGAACAAGCCGGATTCCGAAAAGGCTTCAGCACCGTAGACCACATACAAACGCTGCGGCATGTTATACAGAAGACCGAAGAGTATAACCTGCCTCTCTGTTTAGCGTTTGTGGACAAAGAGAATGCTTTCAATTCAATCGAGACTTGGGCTGTACTGCAGTCTCTCCAACGGTGCCAAATGGACTACCGGTACATCGAGGTGTTGAAGTGTTTGTACAAAAACGCCACCATGTCAGTCTGACTTCAAGATCAGGCCTCGAAACCTATCCTTCTGCGGCGAGTTGTGAGACAGGGAGACGTCATATCTCCAAAACTGTTCACCGCTGCACTGGAGGATGTCTTCAAGTTTCTGGACTGGAGAGGGCTGGGCATCAACGTCAATGGCGAGCAAATCACTCACTTTCGGTTTGCCGACGATATAGTGGTCATGGCTGAGACCATGGAGGACCTCAGTATAATACTCGATGATCTCAGTAGAGCTTCCGAATTCCGAAAATTCTGCAATGAAGAGGGCTATGCTCGGAGTATCCTTGCGTGATCGAATCAGAAATGTAGAGATCCGCAAGAGAACCAGGGTTACCGACATAGCCCGAAGAATTGCCAAACTTAAGTGGCAGTGGGAAGGGCACATTGCTCGTAGTACGGATGGCCGATGAGGCAGAAAACTTCTGGAGTGGCGATCGTGAACCGGAAGACGATGCTTTGGAAGGCCTCCCACCAGGTGGACCGATGACCTGGTGAAGGTTGCGGGGATTCACTGGATGCGGGACGCACGAGACCGGTCATTGTGGCGACCCAAGTGTCGGAGGCCTATGTCCAGCAGTGGACGTCTTTCGGCTGATATGATGATGATGATGATGAATTATCAAATTGCCAATTAATCTACCATGCTTTGGGAGAGGGAGAGTTGGAAGTCGAACACGTTATAGTTGTCGACGATGCGAGAATTCGTCACAGACTTCGGGATCACCACGATGCCGCGGTCGATCGCATATCTGGAACGAGAAAACACATGTTATCAATCAATCTGCCGAGCCTTTTTCCAACTATGTTGGGGTCGAATTCTAGTCTAACCGGAGTACTCAGCTATGCTAGTATTATATTATCTGTGACTCAGCTGAGTACCAGTGTTTTGCATGGAGCGACAGCCGTGCCAAGGGATATCGTGTTACGCAGTTACAGGATTTTTGAGGTCAGTTACGTAGCCTTGATCAGATCATCGCTGTACCTAGAGGGTTTTGGTACACTGTTGCCACTCCAGAAACTTTCAGCTACATCGACCATCCATTCTGCGAGCAATGTGCCCTGCCCACAGCCACTTAACTTTGTCAATTTTTGGGCTATGTCGGAAACCTTGGTTCTCTTCGGGATGTTTTCAATTCTGATTCGATCACGCAAGGTAACTCCGAGCATATCCCTCTCCATTTCCCGTTGAGTGGCTTAGAACCTTCTGATGAGGCCCATTGTGTGCGACCAGTATTTAACATGGAGTTGTTACTCACCTGATCAAGACCTGTGCCGTACTCTTCCCATACTTCTCAGCCACAGCCTTGATCCTCGGGTCTTCGAGCAGCCGAGGGTCATCAGGCTTGGCCCAGGGTCTGTCGGGTGAGCCCAGAGGAGAGTGCGCGGTGACTGCGATATCATGTTGCTTGCAGAAGTCGGTCAGAGGCTGTTGATTCAAGTACGGATGGACCTCGACCTTGGTAGAGAATTACAAAATAATAAGTTATTTATTAAAATTAGACTGCCTCGTTGAACTTGTTTTCGCGAGCGCTACTGCTGAGCGTGAGGTCGGGGTTCGATGCCAGGGTCGGGCAAATATGTTAATGGGGTTTTTCCATCTGACTTTGCTAAGTAGCAGCCCGGAGTCAGGATTTGTATATTTTGCTTCAGAAACTGTCGTAAGTATAACAATTGTTTTTTATGTGTTTCTTACGAGAACTTACCGTACTTCAAAAGTGCATACAGTATTATTTGATTATTAACTTTATTTTTTAATATCTGCGATCCCTATCATAAGTTCGAAAAATATTTGACCGAATTTCATTACACCTAAAACTTTTCAACTTTTTCGTTTCGTTTTTTTTTACTTCATCGAAGTCAGGTCTGCCACTGTCTCAGTCAAAGACCTTATACGTATTTCTTACTACTAGACTGTGTACCAAAAATATTTGTTTAGCTAAAATGAAATCTATTATCATACATCTAGGTTAGCTATTCCCTTATAAGCGGTAGTAACCAAAAGTGGTCCTGGTGAGAGGGTTACCGTTGGTAGTGTGTCCTTGTCTGACATCTTGCCAGATCAACTAATCATTGGGTTTGGTAGAAATGGTAGAAAATTTTATATTTTCTCTTTTATGTTATACCAAAACGAACGAATAAAAAAATATATTTAAATACGTTTCAAAGTCTATGAAACTTTGAAACGTGTTTAAATATTTTACAGTTCCTATAATTAATCAATTCATTGTATTTAATAGTTATTTATGCTACAAGTGCGGAAGGTAGGTGATTTCCGATGAGTGGATAAATCGACACGAGTCGGAAATCATCTTACGTACGTGTATCATACAACATTTTACTATGCATTGTGCGAGGAAATAAATAAATAAATAAAATGAAATTAATAAAATGGCGGGCTTATTCAAGCGCGTTCAGCATATCCACAGATTAACTAATAGTTCCTCGGGCATATCTACTGCGCATGTGCGAATAGATGTCACATCGTAACGCAATAAGGCACGAGCAAAATATACGTTCTGCCAAACATATTTAATGAATATTTAAAATTAATTTATTGATCAAAATCTAAATCTAGAGTAATTAAAAACGCCTAAAATAAAGTATTAGTTTTATTTTACCTTTTATATGAATGATAATCTGTACATAACTAATTTTTAAAACTTTTCTCAAATAATAAAAACTCTATGCGTCGGGCTGACGTTGGAGTTAAAAATTAAAAAAGTACAGGAAAGTAAAAAGCACTAGTGAAAAAAAGTGACACTTTCCGCACAGTTTGGCTGCTTGGAAAACCGCTCTTTTCGAGGACATGCATTATAAAAAATAATTCATTAATACTGAGTAAGAGTAGTACTTTTAAATGTTTGGACCTGGTAATACTAAAAGTAGGATCACCAGGTTTGCGGAGTTTTGTTCGAGTAAAATTCAGCTTCTGTTAATATAATTCGCAAATAGATTGCTAGTGGAATAAAATTGGTGAAGTTTTGTTTCTCAACTGTCTACGCAACTGGACAATATGTGAAATCATTGAGATCCTTTGGGGTATTTCAAAGCATCATCTGAAGACTGCAGGATCATCTCACGCCTCTCTATGAAGGTTGAGAGTAAGATCAGAGAGCTTTTTGTTCCTATCTATACGATGGGTCTTGAAGAACAAGACTTATGCAGGCTTGGGATTTGAGGATTATCGAGTCCCCCCCCTCTCTTCGAACTTCAGATAACACTATAATACTCCATCGTAAACTGCTCAATTCCTCTTCGAGTTCGGTGATCTTATCGTCGGTCCGGAGTCCGGAGTGTGCGCGTGTTGTACGTTGCCAGGTCCTGTCGTCGGTATTTGTTGGGGTAGCCGGATCTCGTCTGGGATTCTTTGCACCCCTTGGCATACCTTAACATAGATCGCTACTGTAGTCGAGGGTAGGCAGGCTGCCGGGCACTAGGGGCTATGTTTTATTTGTGCTATTCATGGGGAGTGCTTTGCGGGCGGGCGGGCTGTCGGGTTGGCGATCCCAGTATGGTTGTTACAAATGCACAGAGAACGCTGCTGCCCATTCTCTGGTTTGTCCCTTAGTCGCGTCTTACGACACCAATAGAAAAACATGGGATGTTGAAATTCTTTACGACACCATACGGTAAGTGATGTAGATTCCAAAAAATATAGGTACACATTTTATTTTTATTTTCCTTGAATAACCTACCAAGGTTTAGGTAGCATAAATACAAATATCGGGATACTTGCACTATTGTTTTTACAAATAATTTGTTCCGTGTTAAGTTTGGTCATGGTCACCTCATTAGAAAGAGACACACTACCAACGGGAGCCCTCTCAAGCGGACCGTTTTTTGCGCCATAGTGCACAGTCTAGTAGTAAGAAGTATAAGGTCTTTGGTCTCATTTCACCAATTAGATATTTTTCTTTACTCCGTTTCAATTGGTTGAAAACTTTTTACCGAAGTTGCAATTAGCCGGAATAACATTTCATCGAATTTTTTCATCCAACTTTCCGAAATAATGAGAATAACATTTTCATCCAACTTTCCGAGATGCGACCGTGCCAATAACTAACCATCTTTAGCTTCTTGGCGTTACGTTGACATCTACTCTCAATTTTGGCCCTTACATTGAGGCAAAGGCTCAGCTGGCTGCCAAAAAGCTGGGGAGCCTTGCAAAGTGAGAAGGTACTTCACGCCAGAACAGCTCCTCAACTTGTATCAAGCGCAAGTTCGATCATGCAAGGAGTACTGTTCATATCTCTGGGACGGATTAGCCAAATACCAGCTTGACGCTCTAGAGTCGATCGAAAAGCGAGCCAGGAGTCTTGAACATCGTCGCCGAGTTGCCAGCCTGTCGGTTTTTTATCGGTTACATTTCGGGGAGTGTGCGATGGAATTGCACGATATAATTCCACCTAGCCCGTTTCATCATCGGACTACCAGACGTACGGCGATGCGCCATCGATACATGGTAGACATCTCACCCATACGCACAAAACGTTTTCGGAACACTTTTATTATGCGTACAGCTAAGGAGTGGAATTCCCTGCCGGAGTCTGTGTTTCCCGATAGCTACAATCTAGGGGTCTTTAAGTCAAGAGTGAATAGGTTATTTCTAGGCAAGCGTGTTTCACCGTCGACCACATCATCGCTTAACATCAGGTGAGATTGTGGTCAAGCGCGAGCCTACAGGTTATAAAAAAAATAAAAAAATAATAATTTTCCGAACATTCATTATCATCATCATATCAGCCGAAAGACGTCCACTGCTGGACATAGGCCTCCCTCAAGCGTCGCTACTTTGACCGGTCCCGTGCGTCTCGCAACCAGCGTATCCCCGCAACCTTCACCAGGTCATCGTTCCACCTGATGGGAGGCCATCCAACGCAACGTCTTTGGGTTCGCGGTCACCACTCCAGAACCTTTGTGCCCCATTGTCCATCCGTTCTGCGAGCAATGTGTCCTGTCCACTGCCACTTAAGTTTAGAAATCTTTCGGGCTATGTCGGTAACCCTGGTTCTGTTGCGGATCTCTACATTTCTGATTCGACCACGCAAGGAAACTCCGAGCATGCCCTTTGGGTGACTTTAAGCCTTGCGATGAGGCCCATTGTGAGCGACCACGTCTCTGTCCCGTAAGTAATCACTAGCAACACACACTGATCATAGACTTTCGACTTGAGACACTGTGGTAAGGTTGGACGAGAAGATACCGCGAAACTTCCCGAACGCTGCCCAGCCGAGTCGAATTCGACGGTTGACCTCTTTCTCGAAGTTGGCTCTACCCAACTGGATCGTTTGTCCCAGGTAGACATAGTCGCCCACAACTTCGAGTGTAGAGTCTCCGACCTTCATAGGAGTGGGTGTAACATGGCATTTAGCATCACCTTGGTTTTGTCCATGTTCATCCTAAGACCCACTCTTTCGGATGCTCTACTGAGGTCATCGAGCATTGTACTGAGGTCGTCCATGGTCTCAGCCATAACCACTATATCGTCCGCAAACTGAAGGTGAGTGATGTACTCGCCATTGACTTTTTGGTTTGCCGTAATCGCCACGCTTGGCAGGCGGGTTGGCAATCGCAGTTTGTTATTAAAGTGCACAGAGAACGCTGCTGCCCATTCTCTGGTTTTTCCCTTAGTCGCTTCTTACGACACCCACGGGAAGATATGGGATGGTGAAATTCTTTACGTCCGTCACCATACGGTACATGAAGCTGCCATACGTCTTGCAAACAATCCAGAGTTCCATAAGCGGACCCAACACATACGATTGAGACATTTCTTCGTAAGAGAAACTGTACAAGACGGACTTGTGGATGTACAAAAGACCGGCACTGCTACTCAATTGGCAGATATTATGACGAAGGCAGTTCCTAGGCCAAGACTTGTTGAAATTCGGGATGCCCTGGGTATACAATGCCATACAGCTAAGGGAAAGTGTTCAAGCCTCTTTGGACAGAGCACTATAGTATTACTGATAGCTGTCTAGCTGTAGTGACATAAGTTGTGTGTCAGTGTGGTGTTTTGTCAAGTGGTTGTGTATATTTCAAATAACTCTCTTTACGACTTTAATACATCTTATATATTTTCCTGATAAGTCTTTCACTGAAAAAGGTACCTGCATTAATAATGCAAAGGTTAGCATACCTGTCATTTGGTCTAATTTGTTTCATCTTAATTTGGAGTTGCATAAATATTTAAGGCATAATATTTATTCGCATTATATTTTTTTGGGTAAATATTTGAACGTCGAAAATTAAAATACCTAAGGGTAAAACGTAAATTTTCAAAATATTGAATATTTTAATGTCAATTTGAATCGATTAAAAATTGTTTACCCTAAGCATAAAATGTCTTATTAAATATTTAATATATGGACTCAATTAGCTTAAGGTGAGGCGGCACCCTTGAGCCGCGAACATGTTTGTTTTATTCCAAAGAACATTATGTGTAAATATTATCATTATGCGTTTATAACATTATTCTTAATAAGATTATAAATCATTATTATTATGTCAACAGTATTTATGGCAATATACATTATGGCAAAGCATTTATGCCTTATAACATTATGCGTAATGATCAATATGCTTAATTTCATTATGCCGATGTAAATTATGGGAATATATTTTATGCTTGTCATTAGTAAACTAAGTTTAACTAATTTTAACGCATTCGCATGTCAATTTATTTTCATATCCTTTTCATATTCTTAATCAATTATATTAAGCTGTGTATGCTCGGCTTTGTATAAGCTGTGGTTGCCTGTAATTGAGTGTGCATTACAGGATAATGATGATGTGTACCAATTTTTATATCTTGTGTAAGTTTTATGTTTTTGTAACACTCGTTGGTGATCCTGAAATCAATTAATAAATAAATATTCCCTCAAGGTCTTTGGCGCCTGTCGCGTTATCACGCGAATGAGTGAGCCTTTATCTTTACTTTTTAAACCTATGAAGATAAGCTTATCTTTTAATAACACAATTTATTTACAGCGATTGTAGTAGACTATTGATAAACTTTTATCTATTTTATCTACGGTTCCTATCTTATTCTGTCTTATCTTACGAATTTTCAGTGATTTCAGTCACTCCATCAATCTTGCTGGTTTGAATCACGCCGTGTGTAGTTGACAATGACAATGCAAAACATGTATGAAATCAAAAGTACCATAACTAATTGACATACCTACGTACACAGATAACGAGGGTTTTCAGGAAAATGCGCTCCACCAGTTGGTACCACTTTGGCGAGAGGTATTTTCCTTAGAAAAAATGATGACATCAACATGACGGTCAACGTCAAAGTCAATTTACATAATATTAGAAAACAAAAAAAAATACATGTGTCTGAACCTGACGGTCCGAGTACTGCCACCTACATCATTTCTAAAAACTCTATTTACGTAATTAAATCGGACGACTCTATAAAAAACTATGCGTGTTCACAATAAAAAAAGACTGTCGAATTGAAAACCTCCTCCTTTTTTTCGTCGTTTAGAAAACTGTATAGGATTATTGTTGAAAACTGTATAGGTATAGGATTTGTGTTGTATAGGATTTGTGAAAAATAATCAAAACACAAACGGTAAGATATATTTGTATTGAGCTATATAAGCCAGCCCTACCTGCAACATAGCGGGTTTAATCTTGGCACAACTCAGCACCTTCTCAATTTGTCTCTTGTTGAAGTTCGAGAGGCCGATGCTCCTCGTTAGGCCCTTTTTCACCAGCTTCTCCATTTCCTTGTATGTGTCCAGGAATTCCACCTGAGAATAGATCAATTGACCACCGTCGGGATCTCGTGGAAATAGATCATCTCCTTCCTGTAAAACAGTTTTTTTTTTCCTAAAATGGTCGTTATTGACGCTGAAGCACGCTTGCCTAGAAATAGCGATGGATAGCCGTTTTCGGTAAAATGGTAAACGGGCGATTTTAGGGAATTCTTTCATTATGTGGACAACTAACTTTAACTTTTGAATAAATAAAACTAAGGAGTGGAATTCCCTGCCCGAGTATGTGTTTCCTGATAGCTACAACCTTGGAGTCTTTAAGTCAAAAGTGAATAGGTTACTTCTAGGTAAGCGTGTTTTACTGCCAATCACATCATCGCTTACCATCAGGTAAGATAGTTGTCAAACGCGATCCTATCAATAATAAAAATAAGTTTACCTTCAAGGCCTCAGGCCAGTGAATCAGATACAGATCCAAGTACTCTAATCCGAGATTCTCGAGAGTGATCCTGATGGCTCCTTCAACAAGGTCTGGACGATGGAAGGTGGACCACAGCTTCGAAGTTATGAAGATATCCTCCCTATAACCATAATTATAATATACTAGCTTTTGTCTGGACGATGGAAGGTGGACCACAGCTTCGAAGTTATGAAGATATCCTCCCTATAACCATAATTATAATATACTAGCTTTTGTCTGGACGATGGAAGGTGGACCACAGCTTCGAAGTTATGAAGATATCCTCCCTATAACCATAATTATAATATACTAGCTTTTGTCTGGACGATGGAAGGTGGACCACAGCTTCGAAGTTATGAAGATATCCTCCCTATAACCATAATTATAATATTCTAGCTTTTGTCTGGACCATGGAAGGTGGACCACAGCTTCGAATTTATGAAGATATCCTCCCTATAACCATAATTATAATATACTAGCTTTTGCCAGCGGCTTCACCCGCGTGAATGTCCAAAATTATCCCTAAGGAACATATTCCCGGGAATAAAATTATTATATGTGCTATTCCAGACTATAATCTATCCATATCTATCCATATCAATATGTGTGCCGTAATTTCATCCAGATCTGTACAGCTATTTGAGCGTGAAGAAGTAACAAACATACAAACACACACTCATAAAACTTTCGTCTTAATATTATAATATTTATGTGATATTTTTTTATCTCTTTCCCGTGACTTTGTCTGAGTAGCATTAGTACTTTAAATTGACAATTTTTTGCTCGGAGCCGCCTTACTTGAGAAATTATTCGTTCATCTTAGAAACTTCCACCAACCCTTATGGATGCTTTTCGGGATAAAAACTATCCTGTCCTTCCTAGGGTGATAAACTTTATCTTAATCGGTTTAGCGGTTTAAGCGAGACAAGGTAACAGACAGTCAGACAGAGTTACTTTCATGTTTAATATTAGTCTGGATATGGATATATATGGTGTATTTTATGCAAATTATTAATATTAGTTTTTGCTTTCCACGGCTTAAAAATGCACCTGCCATGTTATCTCTCCGTCGCTCCTTGTTGACTAGTAGAAGTCCTATGGTATATGGCATGAAGTCTGCCATTGTATCTTTGTGCAATAAGTATAAATAGAAAAAAAAATATGAAAAATAGAAAAATATATTTTATTTATTATTTTGAATGCTTGAGGTCAGCTGCATCTCGGTTAGACTGGCAGTAATATAGTTGGGTAAAGGGTAGGAAGATGAATGTTTACTAAAGATAAACATACAATTTAATGCACCAATTTACATTGGCATAACGAAATTAGAAATCATATTTCTAGGCATAAATGTTTTGCTTAAATGTATATTGCCTCATATACTGTTGGCATGATAATAATGAAGCATAATGTTATAAACACATAATGATAGTTACACATAATGTTCTTTGGCCCCGCCGCACTATAACCTAATCCAATTGAGTCCTAACCTTTTTTAAACCGACTTCAAAAAAAGGAGGTTATCAATTCGATACGTACGTATGTAGTATTGTTGGAACCCAGAATTTTCACGAAAATTGCCCAAATGTTCGGGTACTCCGGTGTCAGTAAAAAGCCGATTTCTCGGAAGTTTTGTATAGGAACCATGTATGGAACTTATGTTGTTAGAATTGCTATAAAATAAGCTATCACATTTAAAATGAATTTATCCTATCCTTTAAATATTTATATATATGTAGTATAGTAGTTCTGGGCGCAAAGTTATCACGTATATGAATTTATTCATGTTCGTACTTATGTAAATATTGTAAAAAACTTATTTTTTTAAAAGAGTAGGTATGGAGTTTCTTATGCGTTCTTCTCCATAACAAGCTACTTTTCCGAATGCACGGTAGAATAATTTTTATTACTTGTAAATAATTGTTAACGTTCAAAAGAGCCGCTTAATGGCCCAGTTGAAATAAATTCATTTGACATTGACTATATACCGTTGAACAATTAATTGCACGCCATTTGGTTCTATTTTCGGCAACTGTCATCCAGCTGCTACCAGCTACCCTGCGATGGTCGTCGCTCCACCTAGCCGGTCTCTACTCAAGAACACGTCTACCCCAACGGTTATCGGTTCTACGACTTATATAGCCGGCCCATTGCAACTTCAGCTTGCTTATTCTGTGAGCTACGTCTACAACTTTGGTTCTCTGCCAGATCACCTCGTTTCGGATTCGATCCCTTAGAGCGACCCCGAGCATACCCCTTACTTCTCCGTAATCATGCATACATACATAAGCGCTTATTTCCCATGCGGGTAGGTAGAAACTACAGAACGCCACTAGCTACGAGCTTAACAAACTGCTTTTGTTTCACTTACGTTCATACATCTAGTCATTCACACACGCCTGTTATGAGTACTGTGCACCCTGGCCGTTCTGAAGTACATCATCAATGAGATCCGTGTTTCTACTTCTAGTGCTTCCTCTCCTGGCATTTTCACTTACGTCTGACTTTTATTAATCGCATTTCATTCATCCTCTCAACATGTATAAACCATCAAATAATGCTCTTTTAAATTTTTCATCTAAAATATAAAATGCGAGTATATTACATTATGTTCAAAATAATGAATACGGATAATTATTTCAAAGGCAGAAAGATGATGAAGATAAACTAAGGGTACCTCTTGACAACACCCTCGTCAAACTTAGTCTTCAAACCGGCGCCCACGTCTCTTTCATTCTGATAGACGTGAGCGCAATCAATAAGGCGGTACCCCGCGTCTATGGCAGTCTTCACCGCCTCTGTCACTTGGCCGGGTGGGGACTGCGAAATAATAATAAAAAACCGTTTAAAATCGTCATCATAATCATCATTCAGCGAAAAGTAGTCCACTGCTGGACATAGGCGTCTCCCAGGCGTCGCCACACTGGTCGGTCCTGAGCGTTTCTCAACCACCGGATGCCCACAGCCTTGACCGGGTCGTCGTTCCACCTAGAGGGAGGCTTCCAACTCTGCGTCTTCCAGTACGCGATCGCCACACCAGAAGTTTTCTATGCGCTATTCCAGACTATAATCTATCTCTGTGTCAAATTTCATCCAGATCCGGTCACCCGTTCTGGTCTAGGGTTAAATGGAAAAACATTAGGCACAAGTAAATGGTATTAAAAACTAAAATTAAAAAAATGTCTCCGGATTTATTTTTATACTCCACTGTCGTCTTAGCAAAGGTTTTGTCAGCGTTATCTTTGCATTTTTTTTTATAGCATTGTCTATATTTTGTTACGGAGTGGATTTTAACTCCTAAAATAAGCCTATACCTACTTAGTTAGTCTCACCAAGATAGCAATGTTACATAGGTGAGATTTTTTTTATATTTGACTGTACAAAGTTGGTGATCAGTTTTGAAGCTTTGCTTATACACCATTTTGGTTCTCTGAAGGTTTACTTTGGGGTAAATTGAATACGTTCTGCCTGGTGAGTTGTATGGACAAATAGTTTTCATTACTTTCCGTTTCAGCTCGCTGAACATAATGTCCAGGAGAATCATTTTAGGATTTGTTAAACAATGCAGAGTTCCACTGGTATACAGACGGAATTCGGGTGAATGTATGAGGTGGCTTCCTGCGTTATGGATGCAGGATGCTACAAATTGGAAGAGAGGCATGATTAGGGATGTATAAAAGATGGTGGGGTTATGCCCAGATAGTAGGAAGTTCGTAGGTAGAATAGGTTTCCTGGCAGTTACTTTCGTAGTGACGGAAACTTTCAATATTGATATCAGCATTAACCAAAATACGGCACTTTGTGAGTGTTAAATGGGCAATTTATGTGTATGGGCTAGTAAAACTCAACATTTCGATTCGGAATAAAAGTGTTTTTTTTAACTTTCGTATATATCGACACTTTAGAAACTTAACCAAGTTACCACAATACTAGATATCTTCCTATAAAGACTAAGGCGCCTGGTAGCCAAACAAAATTTGACTAGTATTTTTTTTTTCTGTTTTTAATATAAACAAAGACTCCTATTGCAATAAAAACTATATATTTAGGGTTTTAGGCAATAGTAACAATACGCACAAAACATTTATCATGTATTTTAATGTAGCAAATTAATTTTATGATTAGATATTATCTTCCAATAAAGACATGGCGTGGAAGGCACAGAAAGGAATCTCCTGTTTAGAAGACCGTGTCGCTCAAATGGTTAAATTATCAATTTACGTACTTACATAGATACACACGTTTTTCCAATGGAACGCCACCTACTACGATCCTTACATACTCCTTTTGCTTCAGTTACGTTTATACATCTAGTCATACACGCACCCTGGATATGCTCAAATTAATTTTGATAAAAATAGTGCATGTACGTCCATGAACATTTATTTAAGATATTTTTATAACTTTCCTCCGCACTAGGAATGTCTCCAGTATCGTGAGTGCGATTACAAACATTTAAACTGACACGTACACGAATACCCAGACCCGATTAAATAAAAATAAAAAAACCATTACCATCAGGAATTACGCTACAGCAGTCCGAAAACTGGTTTTGATCCCGGTTCTATTCCACCCAGAGAAAACAGACGTGATTTTTAATCCAATTATTGCAACTTAATTTATTATTAATAGCTCAAAAATAGGAAACTTACCTTCCAGGTCCCAAGCCCAAGAACAGGGCAAGTTCGTCCATTGTTCAAAATAATAGATATGTTGGTCGACATTTTAAAAACACTTGTACACTCTACGAAGTATAACACGATACTATCATATATCTATCATATATCAAGATAAGTATCAACAACGATCAGTTTATTTTCATGACTACTGGATAAATAAAGGTGTGGTTCTGTTAGCGCGAATGTGCGACATAAAGACGTAGGTAGGTTCGTAATTAATTAGTTTTTTCCGTTAATTGTTAGTGGTCATGTGTATTATCATCACGTTATTAGTTTTGTGAGTGTGGTTCTGAAAGTATAGCGTTTTCTTTTAGTAGGTAGATACCTGAGTACTTTCTTTACATTTAAAAAAACTAGAATAGAATAAATGAATTATATTTACACAAGTATGAATAATATGTTTATGCTATATCATACTCAATACATTAATTGCTTCCACATGTGAACTTAGATGGTAGGTTACAAATTTAGACCATTGTGGACCCTGTAGGGCACTGCAAAAGTAGGAGAGAGGAAGAGGGCTTTTATTTGACTAAGTATTTATTTATTTAGTAGATTCTAATTTTTTAAGTAGAAAATTTGTCATTTAAATATTCAATAACATTAAAATAGCATTCAGTTAAACTTATTAATATTTTTTGTTTAAAATTTATTTATGTAGGTATATGATTGGAATTTGTTAAAATAACAATTTGTCATTTAAATATTCATTACCTTATAATATCAATTAGTTAATAGAAATTGTTTTATTTTATTAATGAATGAATTTAACATTTATTTTTCTTTAATTATTTCTGGTATTTTATTATATATTTTCATTGACATTACTAATGTACTTGTTGAGTGCATTTTTGGCTTAGAGCTTGGTAGGTTTAACCTATCTTTATGGCGCAATGTATATCTTGACTGTATATTTTCTCTAGTCGTGTAAAAGTGTTGGGTGTTTCGAACGAATTCGCAAATTTCCAGAATATACAAATTCGTTGTGTCATGTACTTTACAAGCTTCGTCGAATTGGTTTATGCTTTTTTCTCCTCATGATAGATGTTTTTGCAATTTAGTGCCTGGTCCACAGTAATGATAACCTGGTAAATGTAGCTCGAACGGTAAATGATCTATTATTGCTCATGTTTAAATGTTAAGAAAAATAATAAGTAGAATTATAAATACCCTTCTATGATTGGACTACAGTTTTTTTATCGATCCAACTACACACACTGGCAACATTAGCTGAACAAGAAAAAAATGTTCCAAATCTTTTTTTTTACCATTCCGTATTGGTTTTTCTTTTGTTTTATAATAAAAAAACGTTTTTACAAAAAAATACAACCAACTTCCAAACAATAAAACAACTTCAATTTCGGAAGTTGGTGTTCATGTTTTCGTTTCTTCGTTTTTTGACACCACCTTCCGAAATTGAAGTTATTTTTCACTTTGTAGTGTTTTTATTTTATGGATGTCGGTTGTACTTTTTTGTAAAAAAGGTTTTTATTTTTCACTTTTTATTGGTTCTATAGTAAGGTACTTATAATGCCTACAGTGATGCCAGCATAGACTACCCGAATGACATGTAACTTGAACATAACCGGTGGAATGAGGCTGTACCAGGGTGGACTGTAAACATCTGCGTACACGTTTAGAGCATAAAGGCGTGACGGTACGATATGAAATGTTGGAAACAATAAACAGACATGCGATTTCAGCAATCCCGAGAGATTTGCCGTAATTTATTGAAGAGTTCAGTTGTATATCTCTGAAGTTCTTCATCAGATATTTACCAAATTTATATGGAACCATTTTGAAATAAACTTCTTTCGAAAAAAAAAAGAATTTTGCGAATCATTTTAAATATGATGGAGCTATGCCCAAACCTACATAAAAAAATTAGAAACATCCGAATTGAGAAAGTCCTCCTTTTAGGGAAGTCGGTTTAAAAACAATCATTCCAAAAAAAAGGTGAGGTCATTCTCAAGGTTGACGTCAAAAACGCATTCAACTCCGTGAACAGGGACACTTTGTTGGCTGAAGTCAAAAAAGTACTACCCGAAATTTATGGTTTTATGTGGCAATGTTATAGACATCCATCAAAGTTATTGTATAAGGACAACATTTTGGAATCTGCAGTTGGTTGCCAACAAGGTGATCCTCTCGGGCCTGTCATTTTCAGTTTAGCTATTCATCCCATAATCCAACAACTAAATTCAAAATTTAACGTGTGGTATTTAGATGATGGAACGCTAGGAGGTGATGTTGACACCGTTTTGAATGACTTGCAACTTCTCAAATAGAAATTTAAATCCATTGGCCTGGAACTTAACCCCTCAAAGTGCGAAATTTATCTCTCTGACGTTACTGACAGACAATCGACTTTAGATAAATTTAATGCAATAGCCCCGCAAATCAAAATCTTAGAAAAAAGTTCCCTGCACCTCCTAGGTTCCCCTATTTTAGAAGAAAGTTTTTCATCTTTCATGGAAGACAAAATCAAACACTTTAATGATATTTCGGATAGACTCTCCAAAATTAATTTACATTCGGCATTCACCCTTATCAGGTAATGTTGTTTCGGTCCAAATTTTATGTATTTTCCCCGTTCTTCTCCTCTTTGGAAGAAACCACCACTTTTGGACAAAATTGACCAAATTATTCGCAACACATTAACATCCATTCTTAATGTGGCCTTGGACGACCGAGCGTGGCTGCAAGCCACCCTACCAATTCGTTTTGGTGGCCTCGGCGTCCGCAAAATTTCTAGTGTAAGCTTACCAGCGTTCCTGTCTTCTGTCCACAGCACTGAAAAGCTAACCAGAAAAATTTTAGCTCTTTCCCTGGTTGACTCCGAAGTGCCGTGCTTGAAAGACGCAGAGGACGCCTGGAAAGTGGCTTGCCCGGATACGAATCGGCCCGAGAACCCATTTTCCCAGAGGCAGTGGGATGAGCCGCTCTGCAGGTTGGTACGGAATAACCTTATTAATACGTCTACCAATACTGCTGAGCGTGCCCGCCTGCTGGCTGTGGGTGAGTGGGAGTCGGGCCTCTGGCTTCAGGCACTACCGTCGCCTAACATAGGTACTATGCTAGGTGACACAACCTTCTGACTCGCTACATGCCTGCGATTGGGCGCTCCTTGTGGGGCTCCACATCGCTGTCAATGCGGTGAAGCAGTCGACTGCCTCGGACACCATGGCCTATCTTGTAGTAAGAGTGCAGGTCGGATTGCGCGGCACGCTAGCATTAATGATCTCATCCGTCGTGCTCTTGCCACCGCCGGGGTGCCAGCTGTCTTAGAACCCAATGGCCTGGCGCGCGTCGATGGGAAGAGACCAGATGGTATGACCATAATGGCTTGGAAGTTGGGTAGGTCTTTGGTGTGGGATGCAACTTGCGTCGACAACCTTGCACCATCCCATCTTCCTAGCACGGTGGGCTGCGCTGGGGCAGCTGCTGCAGGTGCTGAAAACCTCAAATGGCGCAAATACAAAAATTTAATTGGTAATTATGTGTTTGAGCCGTTTGGGGTTAAAACACTAGGGCCATGGGGTCCGAGTGCTCACATATTATTTCGGGATATCGCCAAACGGTTGGTCGACTCTTCTCGAGACCAGAGGGCTGGCCTTTTTTTTGGCCAAAGAATCAGCATTGCTATCTAACGTGGCTATGCTGCCAGCCTTCTGGGCACTTTTCCTGTTGACAGCGATGTGGACGAATTTTTTGACGCCCCGTAAATGTACACATCTTTATTCTTATTTTATTTCTAATATTAGTTTATAAATAATACTGTACTTATGTATTATTCATGAATAAAGTTAAATTTAGAATTAGTATTTCTTACTTATTAGTCAATATGTAAAAACAATTATCGTTACAGTTGGGATTTAATGTTAGTATGATTGTGTCTAGGGTAGTATATTCGAATATTTTGCTTTCACATACAAATCTTAGTTCTAAATGGGTGAACACAACCATCTATTACTGTTTACCGATTTCCATTATTTTAGTTACATTTAGAGAACATTGTAAATTAACAATTTTGTTCATTATTTTTGTTTCAAAAACATTTTATAATCAATTAAAAACTTATCTAATTTTTTTATACTTAGATCTTTCTTGACTAAAGGCTATGTATGGGGCTGACGATAATATAAGTGCATATGACTTAGACACATTAACATTATGAGGTACAGTCAACATTGTTATACAATGTATACTGGCTTATCAAAGCTAAAGAAAATTTTAAAGTACCTAAACAGAAGCTTATCATCTAAAATATAACTTACAATTTTTTATTGATTTATTTAGTGCGAATTTCACTTAACTCCAAATCTATTTGGATTTCTGTGTATTTAGGCAAGATTTAACATTTTCAAAAAGGACGTAATAAAAAAAAAAATATATATATAAAAAAAAAAACATTTATTTCAGGTCTTAAACCCATATCAGAGATAATACAAATCACTTGGTGATAACCGAAGGGTGCAGAGCACTTGAGTTTGCACACAAAATGGAATAAAATGTCTTCTAATTTGTAGGAGAGACATAAAATACTTGATTTAAAGTGTTTTGTAGAGTGGCTCTAAGTATGAGACCATTCACATCGGATGTGATATTATTAGTGTGGGAGAGAGGTTTCTATTGCAGGATATTTAATTATTAAAATATTAAGTCTAAAGCTCAATTAATTTAATATTAAAATAAAAGGGATAGAATAACTTATAACTAAGTGGAACTATCAGTAGCTAATTTTAGGTGATCATAATGATGTTTGACAATATGTTTGCCTATTAATTATAAGAGGAAGTGTGTGGTTAACTTTGTTTTTAACTACTTTATAGGGACCTTTCCACTCAGGTGACAATGATTTTCGCATTCGT